>OX457089.1:42037496-42637496 GCA_949752835.1 Empis stercorea
AAGAAGAACTGAGGTGACGAATTAATAATTTTTTTAAACTATTTTTTTTAAATTAAATTCCTTCTATCTAGTTTTCCACAAATACTTTTGAGAATGAGAAATATTTTTATTATTATCTGTCAATTACTCACGTTGATTATCGTAAAAGTTGAAAGTTGGCCAACTTTTGCTTTGTTACGCGTCGCGTCGGCTCTCTCTCTCTTCATTGTGAACAGAAGTATTGTTTTCATATAGTTCAACTTTTTAACTTTGATTTGCGTTCCGTTGCTTTGCGCATCGTTTCTCATTGTGAATCAGCAGTTACACACAACATTTGCCTTAAATTTAAAATGGATTTAAGCAATGAATTATTATACACCGAACCACAGATGAAGATTATGATCTTATTAATAATTTTAATGTGAACTAGAAACTAATAATATAACAAATATTGCTAAGAGAATAAGAGATGAAATAAAAAATAGTTTGTAATTATAATTTTGTTATTTTTAATTTCATGTTTGATAAATATTCAATATTTGATAAAAATAGTTCATTATTATAGGTTTTTCTTCGAATTATTATTACATTGTCTCTGCGCGTTTTTTTTTTTCAAAATTTATTTTTACCTCTGAAATCCAGGTAATTGGAAATAATTCAAACGGCACAATTTAACATATCCGCTAAATTTTTCCATAAATTATTTGACTTATTTCGGCCTTCACTACTTTTGAGCATTCCTTTTGCCAAATCATTATGTTTTTCCATAAATTCCACCATTATGTTTTTCCCTATAAAAAACAATATATTTTCCCATAATAATTAATTTTTGTATATAATATATATTTTATTAATTTTTATTGATTTATTTATTTAATATGCACATATATAATATCCACAATTGATACAAGATATACTTACAGTTTTTAAAAAGCGTCCAATCGAATTAATTTTCACTATTAAAATGGTTATCGAATAAAATATTCGTTTTACGGATAATTTTTTACTCATAATCGAATTACATGGCAGCAAAATGTCAGAATTTTCGAAACGAAAATTATATATAAATTGGCATCATTGAAATTTAATTTACGGATATCAAAATTTCCGAAATTCGGATTACATAGTACGATTTGTTCGTTTACGAATGAAATTTTATTCGAACCGAATTACATAGTAGCCATCCAGGACTTGTAGTGTCAAAATATGTCAAATAATCACATAAATATTCATTCCATTTAAACTCAAATCCCTGTTCCTGTTTCCATGCACACTAATCCGGTCCGGATTGAACTCGATTGAATCCGACATGAAAACTGTATAAATTTAATGAAATAAAATATATCATAATAGATGGCGTGAAAAGTATCACAAATAAGTGACTTTTGTACCCTGCAGTTTTAAATTCAATTTGTCGCTTTGTCGCTAGTAAAAAATATTTCTATTTTTATTATTGCCTTGCCGTTGCTCACAAAAATTTACAGTTTTTAGTAGTGGTTGGCTTGTCGTCACTTCACTTGTCATTGTCATTCATTGTTTTGTCAGTCATTTTATAATTTGTGTCAGTTGCAGTTCAGTTCCAGTTGTATATTGTATTCGCGGATCGGTTCTGTATATTGCATTGTAATTTCGCGAAACTTGTTCTGTGTAAACGCATATCGTACTAAATCACTAAATGAAATATATTTTATTTTTATTACAAATTTATGGAAGAACGAAAACGAATTCCATAAAATATTGTAATAATATAGAAAAAAAAAGTTCTTC
Source organism: Empis stercorea (assembly GCA_949752835.1). NCBI lineage: Eukaryota > Metazoa > Arthropoda > Insecta > Diptera > Empididae > Empis > Empis stercorea. The sequence continues at coordinate 42,039,243 of OX457089.1, forward strand.
CATTATTAATTTATTGCGTAATATTTATAATATATTATTTAGGATAATAAGTCGAAAATGCTTGTGAATTTTCTTAATTTTATATTATATGGATTAATAGTTTATCTAAAATTTTATATTGTTCAAAGTCAGCTGTTAATTAATGTACAAAATCAGGCAAGTTAAGGATTACAGTGTCCAAATAGTTGGTTATAAACTTTATATAAAAAACTAATATATAAAAATATCTAAATTTGCTAAATTTCTAAATGCTAAATTTCTGTGAAAAAAATGCTATGAAAAGTGCCCAGTGGTTTGTTTTTCCTACTATTTTTTCGTGTTCTTATAGAATTTATATTTTTTTGTTCTTCCTATTTTTGCAAAATCACACAGATTAATTATATGGAATTGATTAAAATAAACAATTTATAATATAAATTGATATTTTTTAAATTGTAAATCATAGGAAAAAAACAAAAAATTTCGGCCATTTTGTTGTCAATATTTTCCATCCATATATTTCTCTTTTCTTCAGAATTGTTCAAAAGCACATTTTTATTCATTGTCTTAAAAAAACAGTTTGATAATAATTATGTGCTTCAATATTAAAATATAAAAAATGATTATGCACTTTCTTAGTGGTGGACGGAAATTGTAAAAGAAAATATATTTTGTTTATTATACATAGCTATATGGCCTTGACCTCTTTAGATAACATAACAAATTAAAAAATTTAACTTTCTTACATTATATACAATATACATGATCATATATGTATGTATATATCGTAGTTCGTTATTTGCTTGGATGCTGAAAAAAACGTTTATAAATCGAAACATTTATACAATTAATTATTATATTAATAATTAATTAAGTAATTGTATACATAGTATATATTTGATTAGAAATATCTGAAAAAAATATTTTTTATTAAATAAATTATTAAATTCGCTGGCGCTGCCACAGCTAAAAGTATAACACGTCAGTTTGGGGGATTCTTTAATTTATTATTATTTTTATTATGTATATATACGTAATTAAATACGGTATACAGTATGTAATTAAATATTATAGATCAGCAAAACAACTAAATACATTTTAATTAAATAAATTTAAAAAAAATCTATTACTAGTCATTTCACTAGTAATAATGTATGCTTGAATGCTAAATATACGCTTCCAACAAGAGATCACATATACCGTAACAAATATTTTGTTTTATAGCACGTTATATCGTGTGTTATCACATTATGTTTCGAACCGGTATAAATGTTTGAGAGAATTTTAATATATTTTATATATACAGTAATCATAAAAATTATAGGAATAGAATTCTGCAAATAAGGAACCACCTTCTAGATGCGCTAATGTACTCAATTTCTAAGATACAATAAAACAAACCCTATGTATTCTAGAGATTTAAATCTTTAATTTCATATATGTATAAAACATAAATATCAGAGTAAAGTTTTCTATATTTTTAACCAACATGAAAAAAGAGTTCTTGTGAAAATAAAAACACAAGAAAAAATAAAATTTAAAAAAAATGTAATATATTCTTGAATAATAGTCACAGTTTATATCCATCCATTTATGAATATAAAAATAATATTATATAAAATTAATAACAATTTCTTATTTATTATATGTACACAAATAATACATAATAATAATATTTATTTCGAAGGGAGGTGAAGTAATTCAAGAAACAATTACATCTAATTTAAGCGAAGATTTAATAATATTAGAATTTCAAAGAACAGATGGAACACTAATTACACAATTAATTGATTTCCGAAATGTAAGTTTTATATACTACTTATTATATTTATTGTATACCTTACCTATAATTTTATTTAAAAAATAAATTTTTAAAATTATTAATGCAGTTAAATAAAAATATTAAATTTTACTTGGTGTAATATATATTTGCAATTCTATTCATAATCATTATGTAAGATTTTTATAAATTTTTTTTATTTAACTATACAGGAAGTTAAAATACTTAAAGCACTTGTGCTTGGTGAAGAAGAACGTGGCCAAAGTCAATATCAAGTTATGTGTTTCGTTACAAAATTTATAAAAAATGATTTTATTTCTGCTGATGCTATGGCAAAATTACGTCAAAAAAATCCAAGTACTATACGAACACCTGAAGAAGATAAAGGCAAAGAAAAATTTATAATGACTGAATGGGTTAATCTCAATCGTTCGATACCAATAACAAGACATTTAAATGGATTATGTTCAGAGGCACCAGAATCAACATATGTTAGAGATATTGACCTCAAAGCATGGGCTGAATTACCAGGTATATATATATATATTTATTATTACTATTTTTTGGGATATTTCATAAAGAGGAATCATTTATTTTTTATATATGTAATACTAATAAAAATAAATATGTGTACATGAAATATAGTCAAATTATATAGTATCAATCACAAATTCAATTTTTTCGATTGGCAAATGTGCTTTTAAGATGGGGTAATTTTTTTAAGAAAAAAAAACTTTAAAAAAGTTTACCCGATAAAATATAAAACAATTTTTTTTTCAAGACCTACAAAAAATTAAAAAAATAAAATAAGCATAATAGTCCCCCGTTCATATTTTTCATAAGTAGATAAGTTAATTTTTAATAAGTTTAAGATAATTTTTTCATAAGTTTAGATAGACCAAAGAATTAGAAATATATGGAACGAGCATAAAAGATTTTCATTAGATATATTTATTTGTAATTTAATATTTTATTTGAAATTTAGTATTTTTGTTAGTGTATTAAGCCTAGTTTATTATGTTATTTTTTTTCTGGATACTATCAACAGGCTCATCAATATCAAGTTTAGAATCAGCAACATTATCATTTCCAGATCCATCACCATCTCGATGTAATGAAGTATCTGGATTTTGGGCACCTTGCATTTGTATGCTAGAAATGTGTATTGGTTGGTACCCTTGCGGTTTGAAATATTGCAAAGGGAAAATTGATCAAATAAATGGACAGAATCCGTCAAATTATCGTTGTGGTATTAAAACATGTCGAAAATGTACTCAGTTTATGTATTTTGTTAAACAAAAACAACAATGTTTATGGGATGAATGACGAAAAAAAATATTAATACTGCAACAGAAACAATCAAAAACTATATTTATGTTTAATTTGCAGAAAATTGGAAATAACAACATGGAAATATGTTTCTTATTGTTTGCAGTATTATTAAATTAAGAGGCGCCATCATAAATAGAAAATGAAATAGTAAGTAATTTAGTTATAAGTATAATAAAATGTAAATAATTGTATATATTACATATATAACATATATAAGCAGAATAAGTCAATTAATAAGTAGATAATATTAAGGGAGATTTTCATCGCACTGATTGAAAAAAAAAACACTAACAAAAAGTATATAATTTGACATAAAATCTCATTTTGATAGTTACAACTAAAAAAATCACTATTCGGGTCTTCTTATCACAAAACATTATGGCCGAAATTTTAAGCAATCAGTGCGATAAAAATTAAATTAAAGTCACCGAGATTTTATCGTAAAATTGCGTGGTATTTATATAGTAATAGTAGGTTGTTCTCTATCTAAATTATAATGATTTATAAAAATCCATGCATCTTATTATTATTTAAAAAAAATCGGGTTTTTTTTATTAATACATTAATATTTTTTATTGCGATCATCACATTTGCTTAAAAATATGGGCTTGGAACATACCTTGTCTTCTATAAATTAAAAAAATAAACCAAAATTTATGTAGAAGTTAACCAAGATTGGAATTTTAATTGATAAATGATGATGTATACATCCGTATATCAAGAAAATGATAATGAAAATTTCTTTCTCTCAAACATCAAAAATTGAATTTATAGAAGATACGGTATGCTCCAAGCCCCTATTATATAGTGCTCATAAAATATAAAGAAAGTTTAGCTGTAAACATTTGTTTGTGTGAGTTTTAGTTGGGGTCTAAGATAGAATCACTTAAATTAATATTAATTATTGACTTTTCTATATTCTTCTGTTTATAAAATTATAAAGTAGTTAAGTCCAGGATAGCAAATGTGCAACAGCAAAAATATTGTCTCATATATTTCTAAAATTAATAAAAAAAATTTCAATATTACAATATATGTGACTCGAGGCCATTATTATGTGGTTAGTTAACCAGAGAATTTACTGTATAAATATTTTGATATAAAAAATCATACAGATCAAGATTACTCCAAAGCGACTTTTTTTACTGTATTGTTAATTATATAAAAAACAAATATATGTAACGCTAACGGTATACTTTTTTTATTAAAAAAGAAAAATTAATTTGTATTTTAATTAGCTTTCCAAAATTAACTGGATTGCAATTTAGATTTAAATAAAGTGTCAGGTCTACTTTTATGCCATGTGTCTATGTCATAAGATGCCGATGCAAATGGCCCTTATAACTAGTCCTATACCCACAAAATTTAAATAAAATTACTCCATGCGGTTTAAAAATAATTCTGAAAAAAGAATTTTTTTCTTCTTAAATTAAATTATTAAATTAATAAATTATTGTGAAACTTACGTTTTAGCTATTTTATTCATAAGTTTTTAAATATTAAATAAAACGTATTTTATTTAGTTTAAAGTTCTTTATTGAGTTTTCTTTACTGTTCAGTAATAGAATTCCAAATTCGAACTCCCCGTAATACTATTTTTTCAGCGTTTATATATTGTAATATTGCCTTTTTAGAATTATTTGGATATTACCAATAATTTAGTAATAATAAATAATATACTTTTTAATTGGAGTGCAACAATAAATTCATATACTATTGGCCCATTAATTGTGCATTATTAACCATAATTTCACATCCATTTGAATATCATAAACGACCTTATTAACCATAATTTCACATCCATTTGAATAGCATAAACGACCTGCGTTTTATCGAAAACAATATTTTGCATGATGTTCTCAATATCGGGGGATAACCTCTCCCTCATACCATATCCTAATAAATTAGGATTACAAACTTTTAGGATTAATTAGGATTGTCGTCGTTATTTATGTACATTTAGGTAAAAAAAAATAAGAAAATAAAATTTATTTTAAATTATTTTCCATTAAATTATTTTTAAAGTTTTTCTTGAATAATTTTTTTTTTTTTTTTTTAAACATGGTTATATAAAACTATAAATGATAGAATAGTTAATTGTTAGTAAGTTTAAGGCACTTTAAGTAAAAGCTGTTATCTTAATTTCTAGAGTATAAATGTTAGTAAGTGTGCTTATGCTAATCCTGCAACTGCTTGGTTCATGTAGTTGTAAATTTATCTTTTATGAAGTCCTTGATCTGTCTACACTTTGTTGTTTCTTTAAGCCTTTAATTTTATTTACGATGGCTATTCTTTGTTTAGTTGATGTTGCTATTGTCTTTTGTTTGTACAGCTCCCTTATTTCTTGTTTTATCCTGAGCTGTACTCCTCCTCTCGTTTTAGCCGGTTTTTGTTCTGTTTCTTGATTTCTTCTGTTGTTGGGTCGTTGTCTTTCTTTATATTCCTCTATTGTTATGGGTTTAGGGCCTATCTTGTCATCCTTCTTTATTAATTTTTTTATTTCTTCCATTTATTTGTTGTTATGTCTTCCGATGTATTTTTCTTTTTCTATATAAAACAAATAAACTTTGTTGCATTACTACAATAAATTTTTACCCTTGGCTTAAGCCTACAGTTGGGCGTTTATTTTTCTTATAAAAGAAAAGAGCACGTAGTTCGTCGACAAGAGATAGTAATCTCTTGGTCACCGGCTGCGCCATGTGTTGTATAATATTTTATACAGACATAATTATTTACCATTTACATTTTATTTTTTCTGTTTTTGTCCAATGTTTGGTTATCTAGTTAACCAGGTTTCGTTTGATTCCTTTTTTCATTCTGTTTGATTTCCTCAGTTTTATAAAAGTCGATAATTTACTTTTTGATATAATATTTATTTTATTGACTTTAAAATTTACTTTTTTGATATAATATTTATTCTCAGTTTAACTTTTAATATCTAAAATAAAAGCTATATAGCGAAAGCTTAGCTTAATATTTTAGAATAATACGTCTGACTGATCAAAATTTAATGAATCTATTTGCCCAAAATCGAGCTAATTTATACGATTTTTGGTGCATTTTCCGGCACAAATACAATTAAAAATGTTATTATCAATATTATTTATTTGAATAATACTAATAATAACATAATATCGGTATTGGTTTTATTCAATTATTATATCAGCCGAAAAATGCCCACACTAGCACTTTTTTTCTTTAATATTAATATTAATATTAAATTTGGCCTATATAAATATTCTACCTGTAAAAAATCAATTGTTTTTTATTTATTGATTTTTATGCATTTTCAGCATTTCCAATATAAAAGAATATTTATATGAATTAGTATATAAGAATTTATTATAGGTTTTTTTTTTTATATATAATCAAAAGTACATATAATATTGATTATATACTTTTGATTATATATAAAATATAAAAAAAAATATTAGGTTTGCAGATAAAACCTAATACTTCAAGTTTATTATACCGAGGATACCGTGCATAATACAAAAAAAGTTTACATCATAAGCTACGTTAAATGCTACGGTATTAACTACTTTAAATACAATTTTTAAACAACAAACTCGGTTTATTTTTAGGTGTTTATTTATTTTATTTAATTAAGAAAAAAGAAGTAGGAAATCAGAAAAACAAAATTGACTCACAAATAAAACTGTCCCACGTTGTTAATTTATATTTTTTATATTGAAGATCTGATAATTTATATTGAAGATCTCTGAAGAGGATCCCACGATGCAAAGTTACCTAAAAAATCACAATTTTATTAGAAAAAATTTTAAATAAAGAAAATATAATAATATAAAATATTTTGTATTTTAACAAAAATTAATCCAACAAACTTAGTTAAAGAATTTTCCGGGAAAATGGTAAAACCCAAAAAACAAAAGAGTATTATTTTTAAATTATTTTTAAAGTTTTTCTTGAATAATTTTTTTTTTTTTTTTTTAAACATGGTTATATAAAACTATAAATGATAGAATAGTTAATTGTTAGTAAGTTTAAGGCACTTTAAGTAAAAGCTGTTATCTTAATTTCTAGAGTATAAATGTTAGTAAGTGTGCTTATGCTAATCCTGCAACTGCTTGGTTCATGTAGTTGTAAATTTATCTTTTATGAAGTCCTTGATCTGTCTACACTTTGTTGTTTCTTTAAGCCTTTAATTTTATTTACGATGGCTATTCTTTGTTTAGTTGATGTTGCTATTGTCTTTTGTTTGTACAGCTCCCTTATTTCTTGTTTTATCCTGAGCTGTACTCCTCCTCTCGTTTTAGCCGGTTTTTGTTCTGTTTCTTGATTTCTTCTGTTGTTGGGTCGTTGTCTTTCTTTATATTCCTCTATTGTTATGGGTTTAGGGCCTATCTTGTCATCCTTCTTTATTAATTTTTTTATTTCTTCCATTTATTTGTTGTTATGTCTTCCGATGTATTTTTCTTTTTCTATATAAAACAAATAAACTTTGTTGCATTACTACAATAAATTTTTACCCTTGGCTTAAGCCTACAGTTGGGCGTTTATTTTTCTTATAAAAGAAAAGAGCACGTAGTTCGTCGACAAGAGATAGTAATCTCTTGGTCACCGGCTGCGCCATGTGTTGTATAATATTTTATACAGACATAATTATTTACCATTTACATTTTATTTTTTCTGTTTTTGTCCAATGTTTGGTTATCTAGTTAACCAGGTTTCGTTTGATTCCTTTTTTCATTCTGTTTGATTTCCTCAGTTTTATAAAAGTCGATAATTTACTTTTTGATATAATATTTATTTTATTGACTTTAAAATTTACTTTTTTGATATAATATTTATTCTCAGTTTAACTTTTAATATCTAAAATAAAAGCTATATAGCGAAAGCTTAGCTTAATATTTTAGAATAATACGTCTGACTGATCAAAATTTAATGAATCTATTTGCCCAAAATCGAGCTAATTTATACGATTTTTGGTGCATTTTCCGGCACAAATACAATTAAAAATGTTATTATCAATATTATTTATTTGAATAATACTAATAATAACATAATATCGGTATTGGTTTTATTCAATTATTATATCAGCCGAAAAATGCCCACACTAGCACTTTTTTTCTTTAATATTAATATTAATATTAAATTTGGCCTATATAAATATTCTACCTGTAAAAAATCAATTGTTTTTTATTTATTGATTTTTATGCATTTTCAGCATTTCCAATATAAAAGAATATTTATATGAATTAGTATATAAGAATTTATTATAGGTTTTTTTTTTATATATAATCAAAAGTACATATAATATTGATTATATACTTTTGATTATATATAAAATATAAAAAAAAATATTAGGTTTGCAGATAAAACCTAATACTTCAAGTTTATTATACCGAGGATACCGTGCATAATACAAAAAAAGTTTACATCATAAGCTACGTTAAATGCTACGGTATTAACTACTTTAAATACAATTTTTAAACAACAAACTCGGTTTATTTTTAGGTGTTTATTTATTTTATTTAATTAAGAAAAAAGAAGTAGGAAATCAGAAAAACAAAATTGACTCACAAATAAAACTGTCCCACGTTGTTAATTTATATTTTTTATATTGAAGATCTGATAATTTATATTGAAGATCTCTGAAGAGGATCCCACGATGCAAAGTTACCTAAAAAATCACAATTTTATTAGAAAAAATTTTAAATAAAGAAAATATAATAATATAAAATATTTTGTATTTTAACAAAAATTAATCCAACAAACTTAGTTAAAGAATTTTCCGGGAAAATGGTAAAACCCAAAAAACAAAAGAGTATACCTAAAAAGAAAAAAAAAACACAAAGAATCTTGTCAATAAAATGGAATAAAATACTTATCTGAATTTTTATTTTCAAATATTAATATTAGGCGCTCATACTACCACGTTATAGAACTATAGTTATTTTTAGGAAAAGTTAACTTTGCAAATGAGTTTTTAAAATATTTTTAATATAACTTTTCAAATGAGTTTTTAAAATATTGTTAAATTAATGAGTTTTAATATATTTTCCTTTAAATATATATCTTAATTCTTATGTTGTAATAATTTTTACCTGAAAAAAAAAAAAAATGTTTACAAAAAATTTTTAATACAATTAGTTATAAAATATAATATTTCTTACGTCATCAATTCAGTGATGTATACATTACCGTTATATCAACAATCGAAAAACATAAGAATATTAGCTTCAAACTAAAAAATCTGAAAACATCAAAAATTTTTTTTGGTATCAAAAGCTGAAAAATCTGAAAACATGAAAAAAAAATATCTAAAATCTGAAAACATGACAAAAAAAAAAGCTATTTTTAGACAACAATATTTTAAAAATATAAGAATATAAGTAACAATATTTTGAAAATATAAGAAAAATATAACTCAATAATCAAAAAAAAAAAAAAAGTAACGCAACAACAACAAAAATAGTCAACCAGAAATATCCTTTTTAGATTTTTTTTAAGTATACAATTTCATTTATTACAATTTCATAAATTATTATTCTTCAACATTATAACTGAAAGATAAATTACAAAGAAAGTATATACAGTAAAGAGTAAAAAGTGAACAACAAGAAAAAATTGTATCTATAAGAATGGTTGAATCTTCTTTTTCCATTGAATTTTTTTTCTATATAAATTTTATTGTCCTCATAAAATAGACAACAATAATTTTTAACATTATATACAATATTTTTTATACTTGAAAATAGGAAAAAGATAAGTTGAGTAAACTACACAAGGAAAAACAGAAACTTTTTTAAAAAAATCTTTCATACTTAGTTTAGTTTTGCTTATAAATACAAAATATGAAAAAATTATTATTATTGTAAAATTGGGATAAAAATATTGTTTTGAAAATGCATATACAAAGAAAATGTAAAAAGTAAAAATAAATTTTTCATTTTATTTGCAGTTTTTGCTATAGTAATTTTGCGTAGATACAAAAATAAAATAATGAAATAAGGAAATGACATTATAATTTTTATATCCAACAACATAGAAGTAGTTTAAGTAGTAAAAATTATTTCATTTTATATCTATAATTGAAATCGGTTTTTAAACTTTATTTTATTGTTCGCCTATATAAGATTGAAACATAGACAAAAAAGGAGTTAAACATAAAAATAATAATATGTATAATAATTGTTGTTATATTGATTTTAATAGAATTTTTTTTATAATTTTGGGATTATATGATAATTTTACATAAATAATTTGACTTTTATTTTGGCAAAAACAACAAATTTAAACCAAGAATTTTATTTCTGTTTAGCAACATTGTTGCTATATATATAAAAAAAACAAACAACATAAAAGGTTTAACAATATTATGAAAATATTGTTTAGCAACATTGTTGTTGAAAGAGAAAGAAAAAAAAACAACCAAATGTTTAAACAAACTGCAAAAATTTTGCACGTAAATGAAAATTTTTCCTAATTAAGGGATTAAAGGAAAAAACTCTATACAAAAAACACCCGAATGAATTAATTTATTATGATCGGTCCAATCATAAAACCACCAAGGTATCTTCTTGGGTATGGTGGTCGTTGTGAAGAAGTAGAAGGGTGAATTAGATAGAATTTTTAGAAAACTTTGTTAAAAATTTAACAAAAAAAATCAGGATAGGGAAGATAAATAAAGAATTTATCTATTAATAATAACATTGAAGTTATTATTAGAAAAAAAAATTGAAATTTTTGCATAGCCAGTCACACCTCGTGGCTATGCGAAATAAAGAATAAATAAATGAAAAATGGTGACGAAACGTCAATAAATTTTTAGTGTAACCATCATAGAAAAAAAAAACAAAAGGGTAACACATAAAAAGTAAAAAGAGGAATGAAGTTTTTTTCCAAAAGAGAGGCTTAATTAAATAATCTTAAAAAATTATTATTTTTAATTTTTTTAAATAAAACAAAACTTACCTTGATTTTCAGCATGGTATACCACTACACATTATGCAACATATTTTTTTATTATACAACATATATAATATACAATTTATACCACATTATATTAAATTTTTAAGGATGTTTCACTAAATTTCATGTTCAAAATATTTTTTTTCATTTTATACGTACAACATATAAAAGATTTTTTTGCACTAGAATTTTTCATTTTACACTAGACTTTCTCATTTAAAAAGATTTTTTTCACTAGAATTTTGCTAAACATTATACACTAGAATTTCTCATATAAAAAGATTTTTTTTTACACTAGAATTTTGCTAAACATTATACACTTTTATACATTAGAATTTATCATATCACTATAACTTATTGTGTTTTTTTTATGAAAACAACACAAAAAACCAGCATGAATTCACTAACTAAACAACAATATATTTTATAGTTTTCAATTATTATTATTAATACTAGATCAAAATTAATAATATTATTATTATGTCCGACATAATAATGGCGCGCAACTAATTTCGAGTATGACATAACAATCCGGACAACCCATCAGTTAAAAATTCGAGTTGTGAGAAAAAATTTTGTTCGGAAATCCTTCAATTTTGCGGAAAAATTTTTTTTACGGAAATCCCTTTTACAAGAAAATTTTTTTTTACGAGAATTTTTTAATTTTTTTTGGTACAGAATACAAATTTTTTAATCCAATTATTTCCAAACATTTATCCCGCAACATCACTCTGGACAACATCAATTACCTTAGCATTTAATGGAGATGTCATTGCATGTTGATATACACAAAATGGCATCGATCTTTCGATCATATTATCAAATGACTTCACATCACCGTAAGTTTGCTCTAGACTGGCGGAGAAACCGGAAAAGTCCAGGTTTTGACCATATCCAAATTGAATTGGAGTTGCCATGGAAAAACTAGCCACATCCCACAAATCGTCATCCTTTAGAGGGGTTTCCTTTACAGCTTTATCATTATCACTTGGAACATTAGGGATCTTGCGCTGTTCTTTCTTTACCGTAACCAAAAATGTTACGTTAAGCCCGGCGGAGCTTAATGATAAGTATAATTTTAGAGAAATATAAAATAACGCCCGAAAAACACTTTATATGAGAGTTTAAATAAAATTATTTATTTTATTTATAATATCGTTATAATATTAACGATCTTTATTAACTTATTAAATTATTTTTAAGATTTAACACAAAAATTTACTCAAGTTTTATTAATTTTAAGATAAGATAAAATTTAAGTTATACAATAAGATTTAAGATTTTAAGTTATACACAAGTTTTTTTTTATACTTGGTATATTGCGAGTTTTAAAAGATTTCAGTAGTGGTCGGTTGCGTCTACGTGCTGGTGGATTATTACTAGTGGGCGCGTCTTCGTGCTCACGTAGTAATGATTCGGCCTTGTCTCTCTGATCTAGAGATCTTCACCAACTCTGCGGTTCACCGTTCAGAGCTTTCATCTCGTTGAATTGACCTAATCTGGCAATACAAGGCTTTTGTTTTTGAGATTGCATCTCTATTTTTTTGTTATTTTTAAAAAAATATAAAAATGAGTTCAGGGAACAATTTTTATACACTGCCGCACTTTTATTGTCGGAAAGTTTTTGTAGCCGAACTTTTCTGCTTTGTTCGAACTCGTTTTCCAACTTATTTCTTTGATTGTCAGAAAGTTTTTTTAGCCGAACTTTTCTGCTTTGTTCGGACTGGTTCTCCAAAATCTTCTTTTTATTGTCGGAAAGTTTTTGTAGCTATAGAGATTAGAGATCTCTACTCCAGGTAATGAAACTCTATTTGTCATCATCAAATAGAGTTTCATTAACTACTATCCAAACCTTAATAGTGATTATAGCAAATAATCTCATTTTAAATATATCATCTAAAGAATCCACATATGTTACAAATTCAGACCGACCAGATTCTCAAAGTATAATATGTCTTTTTGTGGTAAATTCCTTTGTTGATGTTTGTTGTTTAAATCTGATATGAATTAAATGCAGCAATATTCGATGACTGGTTCTTATTTCGGTCTCCATTTTTTGGTAGATATCTGTATAACATTTCCCTTCAATCCAATACAGAAGTCTCTGAAGGACTATCAATCCATTGTGATATAAATTCCCAATGAGATAAAATGAATGATCCATTATTCTCATATCCTACACTTCAGATTATCTGCCCTTTCTTAATGTTGTCATATTTAAGTAACTTACATGATTTAGTTATGTGTTGTAACATACCTGCATTAATTATGTATATATAAATATGACCATGCTCCTCGTAAAGATTCCAAACATGATACTAAAAATTTTGGGATGAGAATCCTCCATTATTTAAATTATCAATTCAACACTATCATATTCATACATAGGAATTATTGCAAAAAATTTTTCACAAATATGTGTATGAAGTCTTAATTATATATAGAGCTATTTTTCATCCAAAAACATTCGTAGAAATTTTAGTTTTAATAAATCCAATTAACAGCGTCCACCTAGAGCATGTAATTATATGTTTTTTAACTCCTAATATGTTGTAGGTAACAATAGATTTGTTCAAAAACCATAAAAAATTTAGTTTACTTTTATGGTTTTAGGTAGATCCTCCAATTTAAAGCATTTTGATTTTCAGAAAAACTTCATCGTAGAATAATAAACCTAAAATTAAACCAACCTTAATTATGTAATTTTATTCTTTATCCTAGATTGACACAAATCTAAAAAAAACTTTTCCAATTATCTATCTTGATATATTAAGAAATTCACTCTTAGAGCCAAGTCACAAAATCCAAAAATAAAAGACTGCTAATATTTAATCCAGATACAAAACCTTGTAATGACCATTTGATGTTGGGTTCTGAACTGATGGACTGTTCATGTCACGTGCACGTCTAGTTTTTTTTTTTTCGGGCAGCTGACCTAGGAAAATAGGGGGGTTCAAATTCGCGAACACATTACAAAAAAAAATACGTGCATATACAAAAAAAATTTAAAATAATAAAAAAACTACTAATTAAAGGGACATTAAAAAAAATTGTCATCACAAATTGGTACTTAAGGGCCATTCAAATCAAGTGAGGTAGATGGACCAAGGTGTTGCGATCCATTCGTGCCCACCCAACCGTACGATTGAATCGAATAATCCAAAACAAATTTGAATCCAAATCGCCCAATAGTTTCACACGAAAATGAATCACCCCACGACTAAATCATGGGTAAAAATGGTGATTTACCCGATAAAGTTGTAAATGTCGATTTAGAAAATGTAGAATATGTGAAAATATCGACTGTAAAAAAAATACCGACTGAGAAAATGTCGATTTGGAAAATGTCGACTGATAATTTACCTACAATTAAAAATATTAAAAAAAATGTCGACGTAATTAAAAATATAAAAAAAATTATAACAATATATTTCTTCTAGAAACAATAAAAAAAACTAAAAGAAAAAATAAATATAAATAATTATTTATATTTAAAATAAAATAATATAAATAACATATTTTGCATTCTAATCGAGCTGTTTACTTGATTAACATCCTTTTCATACGCTGATGGTTCATGTGTATGTATGTTCCTTTGCTGGAGATTTCATAATTATGTGTAAATTTGCCGTCTTTTCTGTACTTGAAATTCTAGCGGGACAGGAATGGCTTTTACTCTTTGTACATCGCCAACGATACACTTTAGTTTCGTTAACCGAAGTCATCTTCTCACAATGAAATATGTATCCTCCAAATAGTAATTTTTTACCGTTTTTGTTACTAGGAATTATTTGCCCTTCCATATTTGTTCGCGTACAATAAATTATATTATATACTTTTTAAAAACTATTGAATGATTTATTCATACTGGAAAACTAGATTGCATATAAAAAAAACATGTTTATTTTATTAGAGTGTTGAATAAAAATTGGTAAAATCTCTCAACTGAGAAAATTTTCACTGAATTAATGTTGCCTAAGAAAATGTTGATTGAGAAAATACTGCGCAGTATTTTCTCAATCAACATTTTCTTAGGCAACATTAATTCAGTGAAAATTTTCTCAGTCGACTTTTTCTCAGTCGACATTTCCTCAATCGACATTTTCTCAGTCGACTTTTTCTCAGTAGACATTTCCTCAGTCGACATTATGACCCGGACACGATTTACCAAAAGTGGTTCATCCTTGGTTTATAAAAAAAATGATTACAACTACACCAAGGACAGGGTATCACACTCACCACACAAAAAAAAATATAATTGTGGTGGACCAAGATCAAAAATACAATTTTGCCAGCACAGCATTGGTTAAAAATAACCAAAAAAAAACTATGAACAAATAAATCAGCAACATCCAAAAATTCAAGCCTCGCAACATCCACGATAGGACAAAAAGAGAATTTTCTTTTTCTAGTTTTCCGACGAATTGACTTGGCGACGACTTTTTACAATTTATGTACATAATTTAAAAATAAAAATTAAAAATAATATAATAATATGTGAAATTTATATAATGTATTTATCTGTTATTGTCCATCGTCGTCTCTGCGGTTACTCGTCTGTAAACTGGAATCAGCTGTTGAATATTTGCTGTAAATCTGCTGTTAATTTGCTGTTGTCTGTTGCACATCTGATAAATTTTCGGTATTTGATCTTGACAAAAAAAAATCTTTCATGTCGGTTCAATAAAACACATGATTTTTAGAGAAAAATATACATAATTTTGTTATGTATTACGATTTTTTTTTTTTATTCAAAGTTTTTGTATGTACATATTTAATAATTTCTTTTTTTTTTTTTTTTAAAGATACGAATAAAAAAAAATTTTTAAATATATGTACAATTCAATTTAATTTTCTTTTATATATTTTTTTTTTTGTATGTAATTTCCCTTTTTTTTCAGGTAAAGTAAATGTACAAATTTTATGTTTTAAACAAACTATTCTATATTATATTTTTATGTCGTCTCGTTCTATATTTTATTTTAATTAAATAATTTTTGTTATTTAACTATTTTACAATAATTTTTAATTTCGATTTTATTTAATTTTTAATAAATTTTGTTGCACCAAATATGAGTTCTCTTTTTTTTTTCAAAATGGTTTCTTTTTTTTTTTAAATTCAATTATTATTTATTTCTATTAATTTCTTTATTTAAAAAAAACTAAATACATATTTATATTATCTTTTACTGACATTTTTATTTAATTTTTAATACTTCTCAAGAAAATCTTCATAATTTTTTTGTTTATTAAAATTTTAACTCTTTAATTTATTTTTTAATTTAAACATATTTTTAAAAAAACTAAATTTTTTTCTTCATTTTTTTTTATTAAATTTAACAAAATTTGTGCAACTAAAATTTTACATTTTTAATTTTTTTATGACCTTTTGTCATGCAATTCCGAACGAGACTCTCAATTTATTTTAAAATCGTCACCAAGTCAATTATTTTACAAAGAAAATTCTAAATTTCTCTTCCGCACACAAACAAAAAAAATCCGCACACAAACAAAAATTATTAGTTTATTTAATTAATTTTAAAATCCAAAAATGGTGGTTTTAATAATTACCTAAAAATTTTTAATACAAATAATAACTCCTTTCATGGTGATGTCCTACTGTGGAATGACATGAAAAGTGGTATACGCATGTATTTGAATTGAAAAAAATAATTCTGGTTCTCCAAAATCTTCCTTTTTATTGTCGGAAAGTTTTTGTAGCCGAACTTTTCTGCTTTGTTCGAAATCGTTTTCAAAATTATTTCTTTGATTGTCGGAAAGTTTTTGTAGCCGAACTTTTCTGCTTTGCTCGGACTGGTTCTCCAAAATCTTCCTTTTATTGTCGGAAAGTTTTTGTAGCCGAACTTTCTGCTTTGTTCGGACTGGTTCTCCAAAATCTTCCTTTTATTGTCGGAAAGTTTTTGTAGCCGAACTTTTCTGCTTTGTTCGGACTGGTTCTACAAATTATTTCTTTGGTTGTCAGAAAGTTTTTGTAGCCGAACTTTTCTGCTTTGTTCGGACTGGTTTTCCAAAATCTTTCTGTTATTGTCGGAAAGTTTTTGTAGCCGAACTTTTCGAGTTTGCTCGGACTGGTTCTCCAAAATCTTCCTGTTATTGTCGGAAAGTTTTTGTAGCCGAACTTTCTGCTTTGTTCGGACTGGTTCTCCAAAATCTTCCTTTTATTGTCGGAAAGTTTTTGTGGCCGAACTTTTCTGCTTTGCTCGGACTCGTTTTCCAAATTATTTCGTTAATTGTCAGAAAGTTTTTGTAGCCGAACTTTTCTGCTTTGTTCGGACTGGTTCTACAAATTATTTCTTTGGTTGTCAGAAAGTTTTTGTAGCCGAACTTTTCTGCTTTGTTCGGACTGGTTTTCCAAAATCTTTCTGTTATTGTCGGAAAGTTTTTCTAGCCGAACTTTTCGAGTTTGCTCGGACTGGTTCTCCAAAATCTTCCTTTTATTGTCGGAAAGTTCTTGTAGCCGAACTTTCTGCTTTGTTCGGACTGGTTCTCCAAAACCTTCCTTTTATTGTCGGAAAGTTTTTGTGGCCGAACTTTTCTGCTTTGCTTGGACTCGTTTTCCAAATTATTCCGTTAATTGTCAGAAAGTTTTTGTAGCCGAACTTTTCTGCTTTGTTCGGACTGGTTCTCCGAAATCTTCCTTTTATTGTCGGAAAGTTTTTGTAACCGAACTTTTCTGCTTTGCTCGGACTGGTTCTCCAAAATCTTCCTTTTTATTGTCGGAAAGTTTTTGTAGCCGAACTTTTCTGCTTTGTTCGAACTCGTTTTCAAAATTATTTCTTTGATTGTCAGAACGTTTTTTTAGCCGAACTTTTCTGCTTTGTTCGGACTGGTTCTCCAAAATCTTCCTTTTATTGTCGGAAAGTTTTTGTAGCCGAAATTTTCTGCTTTGTTCGGACTGGTTCTCCAAATTATTTCTTTGATTGTCAGAACGTTTTTTTAGCCGAACTTTTCTGCTTTGTTCGGACTGGTTCTCCAAAATCTTCGTTATTGGCGGAAAGTTTTTGTAGCCGAACTTTTCTGCTTTGTTCGGACTGGTTCTCAAAATTATTTCTTTGATTGTCAGAACGTTTTTTTAGCCGAACTTTTCTGCTTTGTTCGGACTGGTTCTCCAAAATCTTCCTTTTGTTGTCGGTAAGTTTTTGTAGCCGAACTTTTCTGCTTTGTTCGGACTGGTTCTCCAAATTATTTCTTTGATTGTCAGAACGTTTTTTTAGCCGAACTTTTCTGCTTTGTTCGGACTGGTTCTCCAAAATCTTCCTTTTGTTGTCGGAAAGTTTTTGTAGCCGAACTTTTCTGCTTTGTTCGGACTGGTTCTCCAAATTATTTCTTTGATTGTCAGAACGTTTTTTTAGCCGAACTTTTCTGCTTTGTTCGGACTGGTTCTTTGTTCGGACTGGTCGGAAAAATCTTCCTTTTGTTGTCGGAAATTTTTTGTAGCCGAACTTTTCTGCTTTGTTCGGACTGGTTCTCCAAATTATTTCTTTGATTGTCAGAACGTTTTTTTAGCCGAACTTTTCTGCTTTGTTCGGACTGGTTCTCCAAAATCTTCCTTTTGTTGTCGGAAAGTTTTTGTAGCCGAACTTTTCTGCTTTGTTCGGACTGGTTCTCAAAATTATTTCTTTGATTGTCAGAACGTTTTTTGTGAACACACAGCAAGGAGTATATCTGTTGTGGTTATGATAATCCTCTAGCTAGTAAAACCATGTTTATTAATGCCAAAAATCTCCAAGTATAAAGCCACCAAAAATTATGTCCATTAATATGAATATAAGTCGCAGAACATGCATTTATAATTAATTGTAACTAACAGACGTATACGTTTTTACGTATATAGTTAGTCTTGATGAATATTTTAAATTAATTATAATATAAATATGGTAGTTTTTCACTATTACAAACCCCAAAATAGATGAATCTCTGTTTAGGTTATAAAAAATCTTCCAAGTATGGCCATGTTCTTTGATATGTAAAGTTTTCCAACATGTTTAATCATATTTTAATGCCAGAAACACTGTTAAAATTAAATCCCAAATCCAGTGTAATCAATTTGATTACTTTGAAAATATTTCGGAGGAACAACACAAAAAAAAACAGGAAAAATTTAGAATCCGAAGAGATTTGTGGGCGCCAGGTCTTGGGTGACCACCAGCTGCGGAACACACCCGAAAAAAAATCAAGACCAAAAAAAATTTTATTTATTTCTCTACGAATTAGTGGATGGATTGGGATTTCCTCCTGTGGTCCGGCTAGGTCCTCAGTCATGTGGGGCGTAGGTTCGCCAATCCACCCGAACAGCAACAACAAGTAATCAACAAAGGAAGGGAAGGGAAAATGCTCCATGTCGATGCCAATTCTTAAAACAGCTTAGCTGCTCATTTTAAGAATAATTTCTTGCCTATATAATATGTTAAATTAGATAATATAATCAATAAAAAAAAACTATAAAATTCTGTTAAACTGCCATTTATTCATTACAAATTTTTTTTTCTAATATTATTAAAAAAATGAATTTAATAATTTTTTGTAAATTTAATTCTGTTTTATGAGTGAATATTAAAATAAAAAAAAATCAACTCAATAAAATGTAATTTTAATATTTTCTTTCTCTATTTTTCCAATGAATTAAGCAATTACGAGTATTCTTGGAATTATTTTTGGAATTTTAAATATTGCGTTCTACTAAATAATTAATTTTGAACATACCTTTTTTTTTCCATCCGGTGCAGCCATGACATGTCAAGGAGTCCGGTCGCATTTGTGCTGTACTACTACCAAAATATTAAGAAAATATAAAAAAAATTCCAAATTCCATAATTCACTCAGAAGTGAAATCAACCAAACGAATTCAACCAAACAATTTTTTTTTAACACGTTACGTTAATTACTATAAAAAAATTCCCAAATTATATATATATATATTTTTTTTATTTATATATGATACTAGCTTAAATTGAAAGGAAGAAAAAAAATAATCCGATAATCAATTTCAACCACGTTTTTTTTTTTTTTTTTTTTTTATAAGCTACTTTTCTTTGAAGGCTAAATTTAAGTAACTAAAGTAGCTTGATTATTCCTATAATTTCCTTTTTTCCCTTCAATTCCACTAAAATTTCAATAACAATGCAATATTTTTTTGACAAATAGTAACAATTTTTCTTTTTCTTTCCGACATTAATTCCATCAATAAAAAAAAATAACGCAGCTCTAACATTACTAAATATTAATAATTATACGAATTTCAATTATTAAGATACTGCTAAACGAACAGCTTTCCCAAAAAAAAAATACTTTAGGCTCAGGAACATCCACCGCTGTATAATATCTGCGCTGCTCACTGGAATGATCACCACAACCACGCCGATGATGAACGTATTCGCTGTCAGGATGCGTTTTTTTTCTTTCTTTTCAGTAGTCTGCCGAATCTTGAATTTTTTTCTGGATGAAACCGGAGTGGTTTTTTTTTTTTTTTTTTTTTTGTATTGTTAATTAAGTTTTTCTTTTCTTTTTTTTCAGGAATTTAATATATTTTTCTTTTAGTATTTCACGGAAAAATTAGCTTTACGGCACCATTGATTCTATGGACGAACATTAATTTTAATTTTCAATATCTACGAATCAATTATTTCCATTCATTTAATTATTATTTTCCCGTACATAATTTAATAAAAAACCGCAACTGATTTCGATTAATATGATAATCAAAAATGATTAATTCCGTTCAAAATTTTCCAAAAAAAAAAACCAACCAAATACAAAAAAAAAAACCACCAAAAAAAATATATTCGCGTAAGCGTCTGCACGCAACAAGCTTCAAAAACCGACTCCTCTTTTTTTCTTCTATCAACGCAACCAAAAATTTTCCGTCCCCATCCACAAACAAGCAAAAAAATCACGCCACCTTTTCTCTTCGTTTCTGGAACGTTCCGTTCCACTGCAATGCGGATTTTTTATTTCTGTGTTGCCAGACAACGAAAAGTTCGATTCTTTTTGCGAGGCGTAACCCACCACAAGATGGCCTGCGCGATTGGATTGCTTTGGGGGAAAGCTTTTTGTATTCAATTGACAGACATGTCAGTTGACATCCGCAGTCACAGAAAAGATAAACAACATGGTCGCAACTTGACCAATGCCAAGTTTAGCATTTCGTTTATTTACCTTTTCTGGATGCGGATACCAATTGGCGGACGGACTGAAGGACAAATAAAATAAAACGAAGTAAGTATATGTGTTTTCTACATATACATATATATAATTAATATATAATATTTCATTTTTTTTTTTTTTTTTTGCCATTTTTTTTTATTTTTTTAGGTGACGAATCCATTTATGTGCCGACCAGGTCACACCAGATGAATATAAAAATCAAAAATATCCTATAGAAATTTTAAATTTAAATTTAAAGATGGTGGTTTAATCTAAAATTACCTAATTTGAGTTATATATAAATCTGCTTGGGGTGCTTCGCTGCTTTTGTTTATTTTTACTGATTTTGGTGCTAGTAGTTTTTCCAATGGTTTTTCTTGTCTTTCTCGATACTACACAATGGTCAATGGACATGGTTTCTCCAAATGATGGTTTCTCCAATGCCTTTCGTAAATTATCTGCTTTTCCTGGCATGATCGTAAATGATATATGTATAACACTTTATTGTTAATTATTTAAAAGAAAAAAAATATATGTAACGGTACATTTTTTATTAAAAAAGAAAAATTAATTTGTATTTTAATTAGCTTTCCAATATTAACTGAATGCAATTTAGATTTAAATAAAGTTTCAGGTTTAATAAAATATTTCTATGTGTTGTAATATAAATTACAATCATAAAAATGTTCTTTAATTTTATTGTTTTTTATCTCACCTTTATGTATGTTTAATTTCTTGTTTCTTTTGTATTATTTATAAATGAAACAATTTTAATGTTTTATTTTTTTTTTATTTATAAGTGTATTTATTAATTTTTATTAAAAAGTTATTATTATTAAAGATTAAATTAATATTAATTATTAATTATTATAAAGTATTCGAATTCAATAAATTATACAATTCACAATTTTGTATTGTTCTTAAATTTTGTACTTTTAATTCACTACTCTTAACAAAATTATTAATATAAATTTTACTTCTTGTTATTTAAAAATAACTACTTGTTTTTTTTTTATAAGAAATCAATTAAATTAACAATTCTTTTTTTTTTATTTTTAATCAACACTTTCTTTTCAAAATTTTTTATATAAATAGTATTCTATCAAATTAAATTAGTAATTTTTATGAATATTTTCTTTTGTAAAATTTAAATTTTTATCATTAATTTTGAATACTTTATCAATATCAATAAAGTAAAATTTATCTTTATAATTTTTGTTCCAGTATTGTATTTTGAATTTATCATTCTCAAAATCTATAATTTTGCCACAAAGATATCGTTTATTTTGCAGAAAAAACACATTTGACTGGAACGGCATATTTAAAGTTATATTTAATTGGGATTCATTCAATGTTGAATCTTGAATATTAATATTTGTTGAATCTAAATTAGATACTGCAACTGGAATTGTAGTTGATGAAATATTTAAAACTGATTGAATTTCGTCAATGTTCGAAATTGATGATATATTTTCTTCATTTTGAATATCATCATCTATTAAATAATTTAAACCAACAATTTCCAATAAATACTGGTCGCCGTTAAAATTTCTATTAAAAGGTTGAAAATCATTAATAATATTGTTTTTGAATATATATAACGATTTTTCCGGAAAGTTTAATGCATTGTTTTCATTGAAAAAATGGAAATCTGAATTAGTAATTGTAACCATATCTGTTGGTTTTCGGAGCGTGCTATACTTAATTCTATAAATGCCAACAGTAAAAAAATTGATTAATTTGTTGAAAAATACAGATTCTGATACATTTTCTATAAACAAAGTATCACTATTATAATTGATGAAATCTGTATTTTCAAATTTTCTGTTGAAATTACGAGAATTAAGTATAGACCAATTACGGAGAAAATATCCAATAATGTAAAACAATGAGTTATATTCTGCCACTTCTTCAAATATTAAATTTGGCAATTTTTTAATAACAATATTATTATAATTTTTAATCCTTTCACTAATATTATCGGATTTGGCACCGCGAATAAAATAATTATAATATTGATTTTTTTTGCTGTGAGAAGTTCTATAATTCATAACAATGTCTTTTAATAACCGATTTATTGTATTTCTACGAATATTGTTTAATACAGCATTGTTAATAATCGGCATTAAAATGTTTAAATATAGAACATCCATGTTTAAAATTAATCACAAAATAATTCAAATTAATATTAATAGTGTATGAAAATTTTTAAAAATATACTGAAATTTACTAATATAGTCTTTTCACTACTGAATCAAAACTATGAATGATGTATTTCTGAAATGATGTTTGTATATAAATATAAATTTGTACTTTGATTAATATATTAATTTTTTTATTACAGTTAATAAAAAAATTAATATATTTCTTATATGATGTTCTTATATGAGAATCACGGTTCTGATTTTTAATTAACTCTTTTAATTAACACCGATTAACTTTTAATTAGGCAGAATAATTGCTTTAATTTTTAACTGCTCTGTTTAATTAAATTACGATTTAAAATTGAAACTTAATTTTCTTTATCCGATCGACTGACTGTTTAAATAATTTTTATTTTTACGATTTTCCAAATGGAACTTTAACCGATCAACTGACAAAATTTTCATTTTTCTTTCTATTTTATTTTGTTGGAGAGCTTTTTTGGCTTTCCAAAATCTTTCCAATAATTTTTTGGAAAACCAATCAGCTTCTCCAACAAAATAATTTAAATTAATTTTAATTCGATTGGTTAATTAATTTTACGCGTTGTCAGCACAGAGAAATTATTATTTATTGAATTAAATAATTTCTCTGTGCACGAGCAACGCGTAATTTGAAACTTTTGTTTTTCTTTAATTAATTTAATAATTTTATTAATTTGAAATTTATTGATTTCCGTTGTGAATTGAAGCACAGGGTGCCTCAATTCACAACACTATTTTATTTTGTTGGAGAGCTTTTTTGGCTTTCCAAAATCTTTCCAATAATTTTTTGGAAAACCAATCAGCTTCTCCAACAAAATAATTTAAATTAATTTTAATTCGATTGGTTAATTAATTTTACGCGTTGTCAGCACAGAGAAATTATTATTTATTGAATTAAATAATTTCTCTGTGCACGAGCAACGCGTAATTTGAAACTTTTGTTTTTCTTTAATTAATTTAATAATTTTATTAATTTGAAATTTATTGATTTCCGTTGTGAATTGAAGCACAGGGTGCACAGGGTAATAAATATACTGGTGGTATTGCAACGTGCTTTGAGAGATGATTTTAATTGGCGGTGCAACCGTTCCACCATCCCATTGGCTTTCGGATTATACGGTGTGGTTCGAATCCTATTCATACCGATTAACTTCCCTAGGTCCCTAAATAATTTCGACTCAAATTGAGTTCCTTGGTCGGAAGTGATTATGGACGGAATTCCGAAACGACTTACGTAATTTTCGTAAAAAGTAGTAGCTACGGTGAGTGCCGTCATATCCCTCATCGGAAACGCTTCGGGCCACCGTGTGAACCGGTCGACCGTTGTTAGTATATACGTGTAACCGTTTGATATCGGAAGTGGACCGACGATATCTATGTGAATGTGTTGGAATCTACCGCTGGGCGACGCAAATTTTTCGAACGGCGTTATTGTGTGTCGGTTGGTTTTGGATTTTTGACAACCTAAACATGATTTAGCCCAGTAGCCAACGTCAACGTTCATTTGAGGCCAGAAATATTTGGAACTTACAAGTTTGCGTGTTGCTCGTACGCCCGGATGCGCTAATCCGTGAAGACTGTCGAAAATATTTTGTCTACAACTTTTCGGAATGAATGGCCGGTTAATCCCCGTTGATATTTCGCACCATATACTCTCGTTGGAGTCCGGTATTTTTACGGGTCTCAACTGAACTTTTGATTTTTCGGAAGGGTGATTAATTAATTCTCGAAGTTCCTCATCCTGATTCTGTAACTTTGGCAAGTCGATTAACGAGAATGAGGCAATTTCGTTCTCGTGTTCGTTAAACCGAGATAAACAATCGCTAACTACATTAAGCGAACCTTTAATATGTTGGATATCACTCGTGAATTGGCCGATATAATCTAATTGGCGTAATTGTCGTGGGCTACGATCGGTTTTAGAATTAATGGCCGTGCAAAGAGGTTTGTGGTCCGTGTAGATTGTAAATTGTCTGCCTTCCACGAAATATCTAAAGTGTTTAATCGACAGATAGATCGCCAGCAACTCTCTATCGAAAGCTGAGTATTTGCATTCCGTGTTCGACAACTTTTTCGAAAAAAAACCGAGGGGCTCCCAAACTGTGTTGTTGAGCTGCTGAAGTACTGCGCCGACCGCTGTATTCGATGCATCCGTGGTAATACTGTATTTCGTATGCTCGATGGGATGGGCGAGTAACGTAGCTCTGACCAACGCGGTTTTTGCTTCTAAAAATTTGGTGTCGCATTCGTTGGGCCACGAGAATGGTACTTTATGTTTTCCCCGTTTTACTAGCGTCGTTAGGTGGTTGTGTATCGGTGTTAAGATTTCTGCGAGTCGCGGTATAAAACGGTGGTAAAAATTGATCATGCCCAGGAATCGCTGTATTTGGCGAACTGTCGTAGGTTTTGGAAAAGTTTTAATGGCTTCGACTTTTTCTTGCGACGGTAAGATACCATCTTTCGATATAATGTGGCCTAAGAACTCTAAGGATGTCACACCAAAAATACATTTCGGAATTTTTATATTTATGCCGTATTCGGCGAGGCGTTTGAATAAAAGTCTTAGGTGTAGTTTATGTTCCGTACCGGATTTGCTCGCGATTAGTATATCGTCGATGTAGCAAAACACGAAATCGAGTCCATTGGTAACTTCGTTCAAAAACCTTTGAAATGTCTGCGCAGCATTTCGTAGACCGTATGGCATTCGTGTGAACTCATACAGGCCGAACGGAGTCGTTATGGCAGTTTTTTCTACATCCGCCTCTGCCATAGGGATCTGGTGGTATGCCCGTATTAAGTCTATTTTCGAGAAAATAGTGCAACCGGTTAGTTGTTCCGAGAAACTTTGAATATGCGGTATCGGGTATCTGTCGGGAATGGTAATAGAATTTAACCTTCGATAATCCCCGCACGGACGCCAATCATTATCTTTTTTTCTCACCATATGTAATGGTGACGCGAATCGTGATTTCGACGGCCGACAGATGCCTAGATCAACCATATGTTGGAACTCTAATTTGGCCGCTTTACTTTTTTCCGAATCTAGCCGGCGCGGTTTATCGTACGGTGCTACGCCTCGCGTTTCAATATAGTGTCGAATACTATGTTGAACCGGATGATTGTAATTCGGCAATTCGCTGAGCGATGGGAATTCTTTTAAAATCGTCCCGTACTCATTATTTACACTAAAAATTTTAGGCGTCGGTGTATCTACGTTCGCTATTATTGTATTTACTTGAAATTCCGTGGCACCATCGATCAGTCTGCGGTTTTTTAAATCAATTAATAAGTTGTATTTTGATAAAAAATCGGCACCGATTATCGGTTTATCGACCGCTGCCAGTATGAAAGCGTGCGTGAAATCTCGTCGTAACCCTAAGTTGAGTTTTAACAATTTCATGCCGTATGTCGGTATTTCGGTTCCGTTCGCCGCCGATAGTGAAAAACCGGTGTCTTTTTTAGTGGAAGTACATATTTTGGATGGAATTACCGAAACTTCGGCGCCAGAATCAATAAGAAATAGCAAAGAGTTTTCGTGGTCTCTGATAAATAAACGGCGAGAATTAGATGTACCACTGTTTGCCGTATTAACAGTGGTTTTTATTAGTTTAAATGTTTTGTAGACGATTGACCATTTCCGGTTTTATACGTACAAGGTTCTCTACAATTATCACATTTTGTATCGCTTTTTCCATATGGGAGGCCAGAAGAATAAGCCATATAGCCATGTTGACCACACGTTAAAGATTTACCATCTAAACGCATAGTTAAAATATATTCTTTAAATACCGCATACATATAACGCTGGTATGTAGCAGAAAGAGTATTCATATAGACATTTATATGATTTTGCGATACCCCTTTCGTTTCACGACAAAATAACATCCTTATACAAGATTTATAGTTATTGAGAAATTCAATTAACTTTTCAACAGTGCAAATGTCTGACACATCACACTTCATATTCTTATCATAATCGGTAGCGTATAATATACGACCTATCATCATCCCATTTCGGAATACTTTCGCGAAAGATCTATCACCTTCATTAAGAAAGAAATCTGGCCCATCATTCAGATGTATTACACCACTCACATTCGTTTCTAATAACATAGTATCAAGTAAAGCGTTAACACTAAACTCATCATCAGGATTATGCCCTAGAATTAACGCTAGAGCATTTTCGTCGAAAAACATACGATAGACGAACCCTTTTGGTTTCCTCATATATGGTAAATCATCAATATAGTCTGGATCACGTAAAGTACGAATACGTAACCCCACTTTCATACGTAACTCCATTTTACGAATTCGATCTTTCAAACTCTCACCTTTAACCCAAGCGGGCTTAGTAATTACTGGAACAGAAGGAACAACACCTTCCTTGTTTAAATAAACATCTTGTTTCTCCGTAAACATCGACTTTTTAGTAGATGCAACTAACCCACCATAACCCATCACGTCGGGGTCACCAATTGTTGAGTATGGCATTTAATAATACACATGGTTTAATAATATTCATTAATGTGTTATTTATTCAACTTTTACTTTTACTGTTTAAACTTATACTATTACTAATTACAATTATTCGATCTTTAAGGCACGAGTGTATACAACTGACTGATAACTTTGATAAGAGCAATCAGCTCTTATATATTATTAATTACTTTATATTGTGCACAATTATTCTACATTGTGAACAATGAAACGATACTCGAATGATTTTAATCGAACGAGAATAAATATACTGGGTGTCCCAGTTTATACCCTACACATCTGTACAATTTTTAGTTGCTTTCCAGATTTGAGACTCTTTGTCTAAAAGATTTTTTGCCTTAGAAAATAAATAATTTTTATAGTTTACTATATGCACGTTATTAAAAATCCCTTTAATCATTTGTATTTTATCTCCTGTTATTTCTTTGTAATTTTTTTTCGATTTATTTTCTTCATGTGTAGGGGTCATTGCAATGTTCCCCAAAATACCATCATTTGGTAACTTAATTTTCTTATTCTCGATTTCTGTTTCGTTTATTACTTTTCCTTCACAAGAGCCTATATTAGAGCTAACAAAATTTATTTCCATTTCATTACTTTTATTAATTTTATTATTTTCTTCTTTATCTTTTGTTAAATTATTACATAATTCAGGATCTATCCTCATGATGATTAACGTCTATTACCGTAATTCTGTTAAGTGTCCGAACTGAATGTAGTATGTCATGTCCTTGTCCATTCGTTATATTATTTACTATGTTTATTAGGACTGTAGAGTCCATAATATATGGATGCAGCTTATTTGTTTGTAAAGCGGTTATGATTTCCCCTTGTTCTTGTAATAATCCTTGTAACTGTCCAAATTTTGACATTGCCATATTTACTATTTGGTCCATTTCTAGTTGATAAGAATTTAATTCTACTTTTGTGCCCAAAGCGTTATTTTCCCTTATAATTTTTTCTTCTAACATCAGAACTCTTTTCTCTAAATGTTTTAACCCCTTAGTTGTGTTTAAAGTCACGTCCTTTAAAAATTCGAAATCTGTACGTATAACTGCTGCATGTTTATTTATTAATTCTAATCTTCGACTGTTATCTGTCTGTAATTTGTCTAATAGTCCGTAAATTTTCTCAGCGTCCTGTGCGTCCATAGTTCCGAATAAACTTTTTGCAATATTACCTATTCCATCTATTAAACCTCGTTTTTTCCTAATTGTAAAAAAATGATTTGTTTTAGTTATTTCACTAGTCAACATTTTCCCATAATGATTTATATCATCTAACCACCAATTACAATTATTTTCCTTTAGTACTTTAGATAATAAGGAACAAGATTTATTTAACATTTTTTCTATATTATCTATGAACAAATTAACTTCTTCTATTGGTATTAATTTAAATTTTGAAAAAATTTCGATATTACTTTTATAAATTAATAGATTTCCTTGACTTTCGAATAAAGCGCCCGTTGAATTTAATTTTGTAATTGATAATGTTGTTCCCTGCACTGCCATGCCTTCTGAGGGTTATGAGTCATAAGGTGACGGGTGAAATGCCCCTTATGACTCGTTTCATACCCACAGAGGGCACACAACCGGGAACGGCCCGCTGCACTAGGCTGAGTAGCCTGGCCGGCCCGGTCGACCGCAACCTCCTCAATAGTTTTTTCGAAAGTGTAATGTTTTTAATATATTACAATCAAAAATCTGTAGAATATTCTCCTTATTTTTTGGAAAAACCACGGTCGTGGCTAGACTTGCTACACTGCCGTTATCAGACATAATTAATTAATTGCACTAAATTTTTTAACTTTTATATTATAATTATGTATAGTAAGCATTATTAAATAAAAAAAAAAAAACCCACAGGGTAATTAAGTTTTTTTTTAAAAAAAATTTTTTTTTGGGAAAAAATTTTTGGGATAAAATAGGAAGGGGAGCGTGAACGCTCAAAAACAAATAATAGGGATAAATAAAAAAAATCTTATCCTTATTCCTTAAATTCCTATTCCTTTTCTTAAATTTTAATATATATATGCATTTTTTTTTGTCATAAATTTTACTAATAATAAAGGAAATTTATAATAAAATATATATGCATAAATATAATTATAAAAAATATATATGCATAAATATAATTGTATAATTTTATATTAACTTAATTAATAAAATACAACCAAAAGGATTTTTTTTTACTTACTTGAATGACATTTTTTTTTTAGATTTAGTAATGGTTTGTATTTGAAATGAAAATATTTGTAATAATTTTTAATATTTTTTTTTAAAAATTAGTAATTAACTTTTGACCTCCACGAAGTATAAATTAATACTAAATTAAATCTTTAATAATGCATTAAAAAACTAATAATGCATCCAAAAAGTGCATTGGATAGCACAAAATTATCATTTTTAATCTTAATACAATTTTTACACAAAACCCCTAATGAACAAATACATAAGTTGATTGTATTTTCAAGTAGGTATATAAGAGATTTGTGTGCATTAGTTGATTGTATTTTCAATTAAAAAAAAAAAATAAGATATTTGTGTGCATTCTTGAAGATTTTTTTTTGGACAAATTTTACGGCGAGCGAAATAAGGTGGATTTATATGGGAAAGAAATAAAAAAAAATAGAGAATTCATTTAGAGTAATTGGTAATTATGTCTCATTTAATGATGTTGTAAAATTAGTTTTACAATCATACAAGTTCTATTATATTCTTTATTTTTTCTTCTGGTTTATTATCTCACCTTTCATTTAAAATGTTAATTAGTCTTCTATTATTTTCTTTATTTTTGAATAAAACTCTTTTTTTTATATTTTACTAATTTTAATTTTTATTTCAATTTACTTATCAACTTTCATTATTAATACAATTTTTCTGTTTTCTCTATTTATTTAATTAATTGGAATAACAATTGTAATTTTTTAAATTTTATTTTAAACTTTCTAAATTTTCTTTCCTTTTTTTAAATATACACGATAATTTAATTTTCTTTTCCTTTTCAAATAAGCACGATAGTCTAATTTTTTTCATTACCTCCTGAAAAGTAAACAAAATGTATAAAACAAAATTTTTTTTTTCTCTAAAAATTTTCTTTACTTACGGTAAATTATGATTATTATGTTTAGGGCGATAAGCCCTAAATAGATAATTGGTAACCACCAAGGAAGATACCTTCCGAGGTGGAATATTCTCCTTATTTTTTGGAAAAACCACGGTCGTGGCTAGACTTGCTACACTGCCGTTATCAGACATAATTAATTAATTGCACTAATCCTGTCCGCAGCGCCAATGTAATGTTTTTAATATATTACAATCAAAAATCTTTTATTTTACCTTATTTCTTATTATTACCTTTTAATTTTGTATTATAATTGTTCTAACTCAATCTTTTTTTTTTATTATTTTTTAATTAAACTCCCTTGTTTTTATATAAAATGTGTTTTTATTAATCTTTCACTTATTCTATTTATTACAATTTTTATTAAGTTATTTCATTCCTTAACTTTTATTTTAATTTAGTAAATACACTATCTAATTTTTTGGTATAATACATTAAGTTTTGTTTTGATAACGTTAATGTCCAACATTTAATTTTAATTAGGTTTTTCATAAATTTACTAATTTTTAGATTTAAAGTTTAAACTTTAATAACCGAATCACTATTGACTTTGACTAATTTTTAGATTTAAAGTTTAAACTTTTTAACAGAATCACTACTGACTTTGACTAATTTTTAGATTTTTAGTTTAAATCGACTGGCCTTTTAATTTAATTTACTATTTAAAATTGAAACTTTATTTTTCTTTAATTAACCAATTTAATTTATTCGATCGTCTGACTAACCGATCAACTGCCCTAATTTTTGTTTTTCTTTCTATTTTATTTTGTTGGAGAGCTTTTTTGGCTTTCCAAAATCTTTCCAATAATTTTTTGGAAAACCAATCAGCTTCTCCAACAAAATAATTTAAATTAATTTTAATTCGATTGGTTAATTAATTTTACGCGTTGTCAGCACAGAGAAATTATTATTTATTGAATTAAATTATTTCTCTGTGCACGAGCAACGCGTAATTTGAAACTTTTGTTTTTCATTAATTAAATTTAATAATTTAATTAATTTGAAATGAATTGGAATTTTATAATTTCCGTTGTGAATTGAAGCACAGGGTGCCTCAATTCACAACAAAAGCCTCAACGTTAATATTATCACCTATAGTAATTAACTCGGTTTCAATATTTTCTTCAGATTCTAATATAAAAAAATATATAAAATTTTTATATTTTTAAGTTTTTTAAAATTTTATATACTTACCAATTATCTTTATTTTTTTTCAAAAGTACGAAACAATTTTTTATTCTAAAAAAAAAAAAAATAGGATTAATCATTATTTTAATTAATTAATACATTTAATTTAAGGTAAATAATAAATTTTAAATACACAAAAAAAATTTTTACTTACTTGAATGACATTTTTTTTAGTATTTGTAATAATTTATATTTGTAATAAAAATATTTGTAATAATTTGTAATAATTTTTTTTTTTAAAAATCAGTAATTTTTCTTTAAATAACTTTTTAACTGTACGAAGTATAAATTCATACTAAATTAAATCTTTAATAATGCATTAAAAAAAACTAATAATGCATCCAAAAAGTGCATTGGATAGCATAAAATTATCGTTTTTTAATCTTAATACAATTTTTACACAAAACCCCTAATGAACAAATACACAAATTGATTGTATTTTCAAGTAGGTATATAAGAGATTTGTGTGCATTAGTTGATTGTATTTTCAATTAAAAATATAAGATATTTGTGTGCATTCTTAAAGTTTATCGCATACATGTTATTATAAGAATTTTTTTTTGACAAATTTTACGGCGAGCGAAATAAGGTGGATTTATATGGGAAAGGAAAAAATAGAGAGTTCATTTCGAATAAGTAATAATTATGTATCATTTAATACATAATAATTATGTATCATTAATAATAAATTCTTTATATATCATGGTTTTCTTTTGAATAATTAATATACTACAACATAACACAAAATTTCGTTGTGATATTAGGTACAAGGTTAATAGGATATTTTTTATGTTTTACTACATGGATAGTAATGTTTAAATAATGTATATTACAAATCATAAATTTCTTTATTAATTTATATTTTATTTTCTATTTCTTATGTAATTAAAACTCTTTTTTTTTATAAGGTTTTACTGATTTTAATTATTTATTGAATTATTTCACTTTCATTAAATCTAAATTATATAATTTTATTTTATACAAAAAATTATTTTCTTTAATTATTTAATAACAATTTCAACTTCAAGTTTTTTTTTTTTTTTTAACTTAATTTTTTTTACTTAATAAAATTGACTACTATAATTAATAAAATTGACAACTTTTATTTCTATTAAAGCTAAACAATTTTTATTTCCATTAAAATTTA
This sequence comes from Empis stercorea, assembly GCA_949752835.1. Classification (NCBI taxonomy): domain Eukaryota; kingdom Metazoa; phylum Arthropoda; class Insecta; order Diptera; family Empididae; genus Empis; species Empis stercorea. Next base: position 42,072,577 of record OX457089.1, read on the forward strand.
ATAAATTTTCAAATTAAAGTAAAAAAAAAAAAAAATTTTTTTTCATTAAAATATACCATTTAATTTTTCTAATTATGTTAAAATTTGTATTAATTATTATCATCTTTCGACCGTCTCATATTTTTTGTCTCTCTCTTCATAACCTTCTGAAAAGTAAACTAAATGTATAAAACAATTTTTTTTCTCTTGGAAATTTTATTTACTTACGGTAATTTATGAATTGTATGTTTAGGACGATAAGCCCTAAATAGGTCATCAGTATCCACCAAGGAAGATACCTTTCGAGGTTTTATATTTTCCTTATTTCTAGGAAAGACCACGGTCGAAGCTAAACTTGTTACACTGCCGTTATCAGACATAATTAATTAATTAAACTAAATTTTTACAAATATACAGTTTTTTTTTTTTTTTTTTTTTTTTTTTTATATTAATGTCCACTTTGATTTGCGATAAAATTTTTTATTTTTATACTTTCATTTATCCCGTTTTACCGAACACTAAATTCTTTTGGATGAGAAACGTCCGCAGCGCCAATGTTGTAATATAAATTACAATCATAAAAATGTTCTATTATATTTCTTTATTTTAATCTCACCTTTTTACTAATGTTTAATTTTCACTTTAACTTTTATTTTTAAATAAAACACCTTAAGTTTTTACTATAATTATGTAGTTAATTTTGTTAATTCACTATAAATTTATTTATCAATTTTACTTGTTCAAAATTATATATTTTTAATTATTTTAATTACTATTTCATTATAAACTTATCTAAATTTTACAATTTGATTTTTATAAATTTTTTATATAAATAGTATTCTATCAAATTAAATTAGTTGTTCTTATATGAGAATCACGGTTCTGATTTTTAATTAACTCTTTTAATTAACACCGATTAACTTTTAATTAGGCAGAATAATTGCTTTAATTTTTAACTGCTCTGTTTAATTAAATTACGATTTAAAATTGAAACTTAATTTTCTTTATCCGATCGACTGACTGTTTAAATAATTTTTATTTTTACGATTTTCTAAATGGAACTTTAACCGATCAACTGACAAAATTTTCATTTTTCTTTCTATTTTATTTTGTTGGAGAGCTTTTTTGGTTTTCCAAAATCTTTCCAATAAGATTTTGGAAAACCAATCAGCTTCTCCAACAAAATAATTTAAATTAATTTTTATTCAATTGGTTAATTAATTTTACGCGTTGTCAGCACAGAGAAATTATTATTTATTGAATTAAATTATTTCTCTGTGCACGAGCAACGCGTAATTAATTCTAATTCCGTATTTAACGGATTAAATACTTGTTGGATATCGTTAGTGTATACAACACAGTCTTTCAAAAATCCATTCCTTTTGATTTTTTGAACTTCTGCTATATTATCTGTGATATATTTTTTAAATATAGCAATATAGGCAGATTTGTCTGTATGCACTTTAACATATTCCCCTGTATTATGTTTAGAATTAAGTGTAATATTAACATCAATATCAAAGTTGATGTTATTATTATTCTCTGTGTTAAATTTCGAGACTGCTTCAGTTTCCTCGATGTACTCATCCTCGTTTCTCCAAAACTCGTTCTCCAGTTCATCCAAAATTGTGTCATCCTCGTTTCTCCAAAACTCGTTCTCCAGTTCATCCAAAAGCACAGGGTGCCTCAATTCACAACATATGTCATGATACTGAAAACTAATGCTCAGCAATCAATTGAACTTATCCGAAAACAAAAAATTAACACACATTACTAATATTAACCTTAGTAAAAGAAATATGCTTACCTTTCTCGGAAATGTTTTTTGTCCTTTCCAGATTGGTAAACCTGAAAAGTTAATAACTTTCGCTTACCAGAACAACAACCGACCAGATTCTCAAAGTATAATATTTATTTTTGTGGCAAATTCCTTTGTTGATGTTTGTTGTTTAAATCTGATATGAATTAAATGCAGCAATATTCGATAGCAGGTTCTTATTTCGGTCTAATTTGTATAATTAAATTTTAAATTTAGTTGTATTTTAGTTAATTCATCTATATAAGATTCAAATTCCTCCATTAAATTCTGAAATTGCGATCATTATTTTCGAAACTCATTTCTAATTAGGGTCAGTTCAGAAAAATCGTAAAAATGTTTATTGGGTTAAATTTAATTACTAATGTTAAATTTCTTTGACCAAAAAATCAATTTGTTTTTTATCTAGATCAATTTTTCAATTTCTTTGACCAAAAAAATCAATTTTTTTTTTTATCTAGATCAATTTTCTGAAATCTCGATTTTTCGCAAGATTTACCCCTCCATTTACTAATACCAATATACTTTTTCAATTGACAGCAGGTAATTTTGAAGTTTCAATTGCCAGCTGGTAAATTTAAAGTCAAAAAACAAAATTCATTAGGAATTTAGCGTATTCCAACAAATATTTTGTTGGTCCAATGGCCCATTTTACGGATCCATTATTATTATTACCTTAAATTAAAATATAAATTATAAAATATTTCTGCAATTTCTTATCATATAGTTATATACATACTTGGCCCTGGTTGAAGTTCATCTGGAAAATGACTACCAATAGTAGATTGTTCTAAATTATTAGTACAATCTACGCTATCAGTACTAGTTTCAGCTAAATTATAAAACGCCGAAACATCCGCATATTGGCCTTTCGTAATTGCCCCAGCTATTAAATATAGTAATTAAGTAGTAATGTTAAGATTAAATGCGGTAAATTATAAATAAATTATCTTACTTCTTATATTCTCCAACAAAACCATATCCGCATCCATCATTACAAATCCATCAGCATCAAATACAACTTATTTGATGCTGATCAAATACAACTTATTGAATTTTATTCCCGAACCACATAAATGTTGTGAATTGTGTTGTTGCTGTGTATAGTATTTCCCATATAGGCACCAGAACTTGCTTATTCACTCCAGCCACATTGATTGTTTTCACTTGATACTCACCAATATACACATTATATTTCACTCTGATGAGATCAACGCAATCTGTCCTAGTTTCAGTGACTAACTCATCTCCTTTCCACAATTCCAGTTCTTCATATTCTTTTGTATTCATGATCGATTTCTGACACTGGATGTGGCAAGTTTTTGGGTTTAACACAAAGTCTCCTTTTTGTGATATACGGTAGAGGTGTTTGAAGGTCACGGCCTCAGCTGGTTTTAACAAATAAGGTTTACCTACTGGTAAATCTTCCGTTTGAATGTTAGTAAACGGCATGACTATTGCATTCCTATTTGTTTTTAGCCGATGTATTATTGTATGAGAAATAACTTTCATTTTAAATCGATGTATGAGAAATAACTTTCATTTTAAATCGCATTATTTTATTACTTCTATTTATTTTCTCAAAAGGTATCTTTTATTTTTTATGAAAAAAACATTAGATTGGAATGGCATATTTAATGTAATATTTAATTGTGATTCATTTAACGAATGATTTAACTCAATATTTGAAGATTCTGTTGTATTAATATTGCTTAATTCAAGATTTGATATTGTATTTGGAATTATTGTAGAAGAAATATTTAAAATTGATGAATTTTCATCAATAATTAATGTTGATGATATATTTTCTTCAATTTCTTGATTTTCATCATCAATTAAATAATTCAATCCAATAATTTCCAATAAATATTGATCATTGTTGAAATTTTTGTTAAATGGTTGAAACTCATTAATAATATTATTCTTAAATATATACAGAGATTTTTCTGGAAAATTTAATACCTTATTTTCGTTGAAATAATGAAAATCGGAATTTGTAATCGTAACCATATCTGTTGGTTTTCGTAGGGTACTATACTTAACCCGGTAGATTCCAACAGTAAAAAAGTGTATTAATTTATTGAAAAACATGATTTCTGGTACAACGTCTAAAAATAGATCATCACTAATAATTAATATAATCAGTATTTTCGAATTTTCTGTTGAAATTACGCGAGTTAAGTATTGACCAGTTACGTAGGAAATATCCAATAATATAAAATAACGAATTAAATTCTGCAACATCTTCAAATATTAAATTTGGTAATTTTCCAATAACAATATTATTATATTTTTTAATTCTTTCACTAATATTATCGATTTTCGAACCACAGAAATGGGAGCTGTTGGGGCTGTCCTCTCCTTCTTTGACCAAAAAATCAATTTTTTTTTTATCTAGATCAATTTTCTGAAATCTCGATTTTTCGCAAGATTTACCCCTCCATTTACTAATACCAATATACTTTTTCAATTGACAGCAGGTAATTTTGAAGTTTCAATTGCCAGCTGGTAAATTTAAAGTCAAAAAACAAAATTCATTAGGAATTTAGCGTATTCCAACAAATATTTTGTTGGTCCAATGGCCCATTTTACGGATCCATTATTATTATTACCTTAAATTAAAATATAAATTATAAAATATTTCTGCAATTTCTTATCATATAGTTATATACATACTTGGCCCTGGTTGAAGTTCATCTGGAAAATGACTACCAATAGTAGATTGTTCTAAATTATTAGTACAATCTACGCTATCAGTACTAGTTTCAGCTAAATTATAAAACGCCGAAACATCCGCATATTGGCCTTTCGTAATTGCCCCAGCTATTAAATATAGTAATTAAGTAGTAATGTTAAGATTAAATGCGGTAAATTATAAATAAATTATCTTACTTCTTATATTCTCCAACAAAACCATATCCGCATCCATCATTACAAATCCATCAGCATCAAATACAACTTATTTGATGCTGATCAAATACAACTTATTGAATTTTATTCCCGAACCACATAAATGTTGTGAATTGTGTTGTTGCTGTGTATAGTATTTCCCATATAGGCACCAGAACTTGCTTATTCACTCCAGCCACATTGATTGTTTTCACTTGATACTCACCAATATACACATTATATTTCACTCTGATGAGATCAACGCAATCTGTCCTAGTTTCAGTGACTAACTCATCTCCTTTCCACAATTCCAGTTCTTCATATTCTTTTGTATTCATGATCGATTTCTGACACTGGATGTGGCAAGTTTTTGGGTTTAACACAAAGTCTCCTTTTTGTGATATACGGTAGAGGTGTTTGAAGGTCACGGCCTCAGCTGGTTTTAACAAATAAGGTTTACCTACTGGTAAATCTTCCGTTTGAATGTTAGTAAACGGCATGACTATTGCATTCCTATTTGTTTTTAGCCGATGTATTATTGTATGAGAAATAACTTTCATTTTAAATCGATGTATGAGAAATAACTTTCATTTTAAATCGCATTATTTTATTACTTCTATTTATTTTCTCAATAACTTTCATTTTAAATCGTTAACTGTATATCGTTGTAAAAATAAAAGTTTTTCTTGGAACTTTAATAATTACAAAAATGGAAGTTATTGAGAAAATAAATAGAAGTAATAAAATAGTGCTTATACTATTGCTATTAAGCTGTAAGAAAATTAACAACACAATTCACAACACAAATACAAACAAACAAAAAATCAATCTCGTCGCAAATTTCTTTGAACAGATCAAATCTGAAATTTTTTGATCTGGTCAAAGAAATTTAACATAAGTGTCATCGTTTGACATTGCATATTTTCAGTTTGATATATGAATTAATAAACAATAATGTTGCAATAACTTCCATTTAAAATGGAAGTTATTGAGAAAATAAATAGAAGTAATAAAATAGTGCTTATACTATTGCTATTAAGCTGTAAGAAAATTAACAACACAATTCACAACACAAATACAAACAAACAAAAAATCAATCTCGTCGCAAATTTCTTTGAACAGATCAAATCTGAAATTTTTTGATCTGGTCAAAGAAATTTAACATAAGTGTCATCGTTTGACATTGCATATTTTCAGTTTGATATATATTTTTGTGCAGTGATAACAAAAACAATTCTTCTCCTCAATGTAATTAAAGTTATTAAAACAAAAACAATTGTTCCTCTTTTTTTTTTTTAATGTAATAAGTGTAATATATATATTATTATTTTTTTTTGTTTAAATGATTAATTTTTATTATAAATTCAGTGTTAAATTTTCTGTTCAAATTATTTATTAATTTTAATTTATTTGATTTCAAATTATTTATTTCATTAATTATAATTTTAATTTCAAATTATTGTTTATTAATTCATTATTTTAATTAAATATTTTAAATCTTAATATAATGTTTTCTGTTTAATTATATAATTTTTATAAAAAATAAAATTACAATTTAGTTCAAATTATATGTGTTTTCCATTGTTTTGAAGTTCTTTTTGAACAATTTTTGGATCTTGTTTGACGATTTGTGCAAGTGCCGGTCTTGTTTTATGCGTTGTATTTCGCGGATTATCGTTGCTCTTTGTTCTTTGTTTGATGACTAAAATTTTGTATAGCTGTGCTAGTTGTTGTCGGTAATGCACCAATTTACCACCTCTTTTACGTTTTTGATGTTGTTGCTGCTCCTTATTTTTATTTTTATCTGTTTGTTGTTGTTGGTGATTATTATTTTCAGTCTGTCGTTTACGATATTCTTCTATCGTGATGACTTTCTTGATTTTTTCCATCTATATATTTTTAAGATGAAGGCAGGATCGCCATGTAATGGAAAAGTGAGTATTAATATACAGGGTGTTCCGGTTTGGGTCCTGAATACTTGAAGGGGTGATTCATCGGTTCATTTTGAGCAACAAATTGTATGGAAGGGAGGGTCGAATTTCAACACCCACTGAGTTACAGGGTGTTTACAAAAAGTCCTTCGGAGAAGTAGGTACAAGCACTTAATGAATTATAACTTCTAGCGTATTGAACCTAGAATATCCAATAAACTAGGCGCGTTTGACAGACAATTGATTAGTGTTTATTAGAGTATAACCCCTATTGCCATCGGTACTTTTACTGAGGAGATATTAATCTCCAAAAACAAATTTTTTTAATTTTTCAACATAAATTTTTATGAAAATCATTGTTCTTGGAAAAATGCGTAATAAACATTTTATTTATTTTTTTTATTTTGAGGCGGCATAAATTACCCACAAAGTCACCATACAAATTTTTTACCTGAGACTTTTGGTTTGCCTAGTAGAAAGATTACAAAAAGGTTTTTAAATGGAAAAATCAGGTACTAAAAGTATTAAAATAAAAAATAATAAAAATTTTGGGTTTAAAATTAAAATATTTTTATTGTTAATTGTCATTTATCCATTTTTAAGATTATAGCAGTTGCTCAAAATGACCTCCTCCCATCTGAATGCAAGCAAGTGCTCGTTTTTGAATTGCTCTTGTAATACGAATAGTTGGCAATTGGTCTCTAATTTTCTGAGCTGCTGCTTCAATTCGTTGCTTCAATTCTTCACATGTTGTTATTTCTGTGGAATACACTTCCTCCTTCATCGTTCCCCATACGTAAAAGTCCATAACTGTAAGATCTGGTGATCTTGCAGGCCAATGTATTGGGCCGTTCCTTCTAATCCAACGATTTCGGTAATTTTCATTAAACCATTCCGTAACAATTCGGCCATAGTGACTTGGACCGCCATCTTGTTGATACAAAAGCTTTGCTCGTTGTAAAAGAGGAACATCTTCTAGCAGTCCTGGTAAATCACGTTGCAAAAAATGTAAATATGCTGCACTGTTTAATCTAGGTGGAAGAAAAAAAGGACCTATTAACATATCACCAATTACACCAGCCCACACATTTAAACTAAATCGATGTTGAAATGATGTTGTTCTTGTTATATGCGGATTTTCATTCGCCCACGTGTGTAAGTTATGGTAGTTTGTAATGCCATCTCTTGTGAATTGAGACTCATCTGTCCATAAAATATTTGGTAGAAATGTATTGCAATTAATTTATCTTTTCAACAACCAGTTGCAGAATTCTAATCGGTGTTCCTTATCTGCTAGCAATACCTCCTGAACAGTTGTTGTGTGAAACGGATGAAGTCTCTCCTGGTGTAAAACTCTGAAAATTAAGGTTGTTGATAAATTTAATTGTAAAGACAGTCGTCGTATACTTATTGACGGATTTTCTCTGACTGCTTGAAGTATACATTTATCTCGTCCTGCAAACCTACTATTTGTCGCATGCCCTTCATTACGATTAAACCTTACTCTGCCAGTCTCTCTTAATCTTCTATGAATATCCGAAAATACCATATCAGTAGGAAGGCGTCGTCCAGGATATCTAATACCATACGCTTCTCGAGCAGCCAAAGCTAGCCCATAAAAGTAGTGTATGTCTGCATACTCCTCATTGGTAAATTCTGCCATTTTAATTATTCACTTGTTTTCTTTTTAAAATTTAAAATACAACTGAATATGTCACATAGTCAATGCACTTCTTTTAATCGCTTATTTTATTGCAAGGTTAACAGCCTAATTACTTAGAAAAAAAAATAGATAAATGACAACAATAAAAATATTTTAATTTTAAACCCAAAATTTTTATTATTTTTTATTTTAATACTTTTAGTACCTGATTTTTCCATTTAAAAACCTTTTTGTAATCTTTCTACTAGGCAAACCATAAGTCTCAGGTAAAAAATTTGTATGGTGACTTTGTAGGTAATTTATGCCGCCTCAAAATAAATAAAATGTTTATTACGCATTTTTCCAAGAACAATGCGATTTTCATAAAAATTTATGTTGAAAAATTAAAAAAAATTGTTTTTGGAGATTAATATCTCCTCAGTAAAAGTACCGATGGCAATAGGGGTTATACTCTAATAAACACTAATCAATTGTCTTTCAAACGCGCCTAGTTTGGATATTCTAGGTTCAATACGCTAGAAGTTATAATTCATTAAGTGCTTGTACCTACTTCTCCGAAGGACTTTTTGTAAACACCCTGTAACTCAGTGGGTGTTGAAATTCGACCCTCCCTTCCATACAATTTGTTGCTCAAAATGAACCGATGAATCACCCCTTCAAGTATTCAGGACCCAAACCGGAACACCCTGTATATTAATATATAAATATATATTTTCCTATGTATATGGCAAAGTGAATTGCCTAAGTTACCTTTATTATTTAAGAAGCAAAGGTATGCTCTTGGTGCTTGGCTATACTTAGCCGCAAATCCGTATTTAGTTATAGCTCGGATAGCCTTATTTTAAATTTCCAATATTATTAAGGCTTTGGATGCCAATATTTATCTTATATTATATAGGCTTAAGGAGCCGAAATTAAAGATGAGAATGCTGATTAGATTCTAATTTTTATTCCAAATTTACCAACTATTTATATGATTCTTACTTACTAATACAATTAAAATTTTACTTAAATTATATACTTAAAATTACTAATACAATTACTTAAGAATAAAAAATTAATTTTAACAATTCAGTTATATTTATAAATTAATATTTATATTACAAATAATTAAAAGAAAAGAAGATCAGCTGTTTTTGTTATTGATTTATAAAGTGCAATATCATACGATAAGAAGATCAGCTGTCTTTGTTATCGTTTCTTTTTTTTGGTTTATAAAATGCAATCATACGGTAAGAAACTTTCTAGATTAGAGAAAATCAGATGATTTTATTTTTGTTGTAATGTGTATACATTACAGTTGGTAGATATCTGTATAAGATTTCCCTTCAATTGGTGGTAAATCCAATACAGTAGACTCTGAAGGACTATCAATCCATTGTGATATAAATTCCCAATGATATAAAATGCCCACCTGAATGCAAGCAAGTGTTCGTTTTTGAATTGATCTTGTCGTATCAAGAGTTGGTAATTCGTCTCTAATTTTTTGCGCTGCTACTTCAATTCGTGCCTTCAATTCTTCTAATTGAATTGAAATTAAAAAATTAAAAAATTAAAAAAAAAACAATGAATTAAATTAATAAATTAAAAAATATAATTAAATTTTTAAACATAAAATATGTACATTATTTTATTTTTCTAAAAAAACGCTTCGTCTTTGCCATTCTAGACTTCCTTCTGTTGAATTTACATAATCTTTTAACTTTTCTTCAATGGCTTTAGGTATCTCATTAATTTATACTGCGGACAAATTACTGTCTCCTAGTTGATTTTGGTAAAAACTACTTTTCTTATTTTATATTATATATAATTATATTTTACTATGTTTGTGATTGGAGGTGTCTAACTCCTTCGCAAACTTCTAAATCTAAAATCACTTCACTAGGTGCTAAATAAGTAAACCAAACTGGTGAACTTGCTGCTGAAACTATAATAAAATATCGCAAAACTCCCCTCCATAATCGATGCATGCTTATAATTTGAAAAGCATGAGTCAAAGATAAACATTCTATTCCATCATTGTTTACCCAACCTAAAATAAAATAAAATAAATTAGTAAAAAAAATTAAACTGATTTTAATTACTTAGCTTTAATTTTATCCATGGTGTATCACAACAACAATACAAAAAGTTGTGCTGGAATGATCACAAATGATTTTCTACCTAAAAAGAAATGTTATTTTATATTAAACATGCAAAATATAAAATGCAACTTACCTTAGGTGTCCTCAACAACTAGTATAAAGTTGAACATATCAAATAAATCAACCATCAACAGTTCACACCAATTTTTAAACTAAATATATTTTAGAATTGATTGGTATGTTTAAATAAAATATAAGAATCACATTTAGCTAAATTTCATTATAACACTCACCTCTTTACATCGAGCCATAACCACTTATGGAAACAATCAAATGAAAATAACACATGATTATTATTAAATGTAATTTATTAAAAAATATATGAAATTAAAATTTTAACAAATATAAAATAATATAATTTAAATTTTATTTTTAAATAAATAATAATTTATTTTTATCTTTATTTTCTATAAATGTCCGTCCAGCTTTTTCTGCATCTTGTTTTGCTGTAATTGGATCTTTACGCGCTAAATCAAAATCCTTCTCTTCCTGTACCAGAACGTCCTATTCATCAGTATTACAAGTCGTATGGCGGTATGGAACAACAAAATTTATTGGTGTTTGAAATGTTGCTGACAATTCCTTGAACTCCCCTTGTTGGTAGACAAGTAGCCCTGCACTCTTACGCCTTACATCTTGGTATCCCCGTACCGCTTGTCCATAAAAGGTAGGTGATAAATTGTAAATTGAGAGATCCTTAATTATCTTGTCTGTCTCCGCAAAAGAAGGTATATTTTCCAGTCCATGTTTTATTGTTAGTTCTGGTTGTTTTTGTAATTGTTTCTGTCGCTTATTTAAATACGCAATTGTACGACGTTCGCGTTGCTGCTGGTGCTGTTGTTGTTCTTTTCGCTCTAATAATATCTGGTCGTGTCCTCCGCTTAAATTTGTTAAAATTATTTATTAATAAATATTTTTTAGATATTTATTAATATTATATATATCCCAAGATATATTTTAATTTGAAAAATTAAAAGATTTTGATAATATATGTATAATAATGACATAATCATAAAATTAATAAAAAGTAATAATAAAATAAATTAAATTTAAATGATATAATAATTAAATTTTTGGTAATGATATAATAATATAAAAATTATTTAATAATATATGTATAATGATAACCTAGTAGTAAAATTAGTAATATATTAATTTGAATTACATCTTTCTCAATTATTAGTAATTAATGAAAAAATTATTACTAATGTAAAATATCAATAGATATTTTATTCTACAAGATTTAACTTGTAAAAATTTTAATTAAAAATCGTGAAAATATGACAGAGAATCCTAGTGCTAGGTGGAGTTACAATCGGCCAGGAACATCCATTTCTAACAATTAGGTATCCAAGTCAATCTAATTGTTGTGAATTGAGGCACCCTGTGCTGTGCTCTTTTCGGCTAAAAGGCCGCTTACACACCACGCACTGCCATGCCTTCTGTGGGTTATGAGTCATAAGGTGCCGGGTGAAATGCCCCTTATGACTCGATTGGTACCCACAGAGAGCACACAACCGGGAACGGTCCGTTTCACAAGGCTGAATAGCGTGGCCGGCCCGGTCGACCGCAACCTCCCCAAACGTTTTTTCGATGGGTTTAAATTCTTCATTTATTTCATCGCCCATTGTAACAATTTCAGTTATTATGTCATTTTCAGTAGTTAAATTATCCCCATTTTCCTCAACTCTTTCTAAAAGAAAGAAAAATATAATTAATTTTTTTTAAGTAATATTGGGTATAAATTTTTAATACATACCAATTATTTTAAAACGATGGAGGATAACAACACATTTTTTTTGTCTAAAAAAAAAAGAGGGTGAAAAATAAAGTTAATAAATTATAAAAAAATGTTGAAATTTATATAAGAAAAATATATACTTACTGAAACGACATATTTTTTTGTATATTTTATTTTTTTTTTTCTCACTAATCACTGTAAAGTATAAATTAATACTGAATTAATACTTTAATAAGGCATTAAAAAACTAATTATGTATCCAAAAAAGTGCATTGGATAGCACAAAATTATCAATTTTTTTCTCTTAATACATTTTTTTTACACAAAACCCCTAATGTACAAATACATAAGTGGATTGTATTTTTAATTATGTATATAAGATATTTATGTGCATTAGTAAACATTCTTTAAGTTTATCGCATACATATTATTATAAGATTTTTTTTAAGACAATTTTTACGGCGAGCGAAATAAGGTGGATTTATATAGGAAAAAAAAGAAAAAAAAAGAGAGAGTTAATTTAGAATAATTAATAATTATGTCTCATTTAATACATAATAATTATGTATCATTAATAATAAATTTTTATATGATTTTCTTTGAATAATTAATATACTACACCAAAACACAAAAATTTCGTTGTGATATGTGGTACAAGTTAATGGGTTATTTTATAGGTTTTACTACCTGGATAGTAATGTTTAAATAATGTATATTATTAATCATAAATTTTTATTAAAATAAAACTCCTTTTGTTCTTTATAAAATTTATAATAATTTTTATTCTAATTAAACTGTTTCTTTTTTAATTATCATTTGTTTATTTTATTATTTTATAAAACATTTTTCTCATAATCTAATCTAAAATAAAAGTTCTTATTTATTCGTTAACAAATTATTTTATTTTAAACTATATTAAATATTTAAATATTAAAATAAGATTTTAAGATGCAAAATAATTTTCTTTTTTCCCGATCAACTGACTGACTGTCTTTTAAATTTAGATTTTGTTTTCTAATGATCAACTAAAATTAATTTTAAGAATTTCAAAAATTGATTGACTTAATTTTATTTCATTTAAAAAATAACTTTTCCATTTTAAAATTTAATTTTTATTTAAAATTTAATTTTTCTTTAATAATTAAACTAACTAACTAATTAAAAATAACGACTTTTAAATTAATACCATTTTAATGATAGAATTTTTATTTTATTTTTTGATTAATTTCCGATTATTATTAATAAATCTCAAAATTTCCCGGAACGACTGACAATAATAATTTTTTTTAAATTGATCTTAAATTTTTTTTATCGACTGACTGAACAACTCACTTTAATTTAATTTAAAATTTGTAATCGAGTCTTTATCCGATCAACTGTGATAATAATAATTACGATTTAAAAATAACACTTTATTTTTTCTTGATCGACTGACTATAATTTTAATTGTTTTTATATGTTTAAAATGTTTTCATTCTTTCTTTTAAATAAAACACATAAACTTTTATTTCTATTAAAATTTAACAACTTTTATTTCTAGTAAAATTTAATTTATATAAATATTTTATAATTGAAGTAAAATCAATATAAATATTTTTCAGTAAAATATACCATTTAAATTTTTTTAATTATGTTAAAATTTTTTATTAATTATTAACTATTTCTTTATTGTTTTTAACTATTTAATTGATTTACTTAAGTTTAATTATAATTTTAACAAATTTAATTATGTTTTTCTTAAACTTAATTATTTTATTACAATTTTAATATTTGGTTTTATCAAATTTATTCGATTAGAATTTGTTTTTTAATTTTAAAATAAAACTTTATAAATTTTTTCGCAGCAGAATCACTGCTCTAATTTTTACTTTTAATGTTTAAAATTATTATTAATTATTACCATCCTTCGACAATCTCATTCTTGTTGACTCTCTTCATAACCTTCTGAAAAGTAAACAAAATGTATAAAACAATTTTTTTCTAGGAAAAGTTATTTACTTACGGTAATTTATGAATTATATGTTTAGGACGATAAGCCCTAAATATGGCATCATTATCCACCAAGGAAGATACCTTCCGAGGTTTTATATTTTCCTTATTTCTAGAGAAGACCACGGTCGAAGCTAAACTTATTGCACTGCCGTTATCAGACATAATTAATTAATTAAACTAAATTGTTAGCTTTTATATTATAATTATGTATTAATTAGTAAGCATTATTAAATAAAAAACAACAGGGTAATTAAGTTTTTTTTTTTTTTTTAATTTTTGGATAAAATGGAAAGGGGAGCGTGCACGCTCAAAAACATAATGGGGATAATATATAAAAAAAAAATCTTATCCTTATTCCTTAAATTCCTATTCCTTTCTTAAATTTTAATATATATATTAATTTTATTTGTCTAATTAAAAAAAAAAAATACAAAATATATATATATAAAAATATATATAAAATTAATTTTAAAATATAAGAGTCGAAGAAAATCTTCGACCCTTATATTTTTTCTAAGAGGGAAGGTGTTGTGAATTGAGGCACCCTGTGCTTCAATTCACAACGGAAATGAATAAATTCCAATAAAAAATTATTAAAAATTAATTAAATTAAAAAACAAAAGTTTCAGATTACGCGTTGCTCCTGCACAGAGAAATAATTTAATTCAATAAATTATAATTTCTCTGTGCTGACAACGCGTAAAATCAATCAGCCAATTAAATTTGAATTAATTTTAAAAATTTTGTTGGAGAAGCTGATTGGTTTTCCAAAATCTTATTGGAAAGATTTTGGAAAGCCAAAAAAGCTCTCCAACAAAATAAAATAGACAACAAATTTGAAAAAAGTTCAATCAATCGGGAAAAGTGGATTTTCTAAAAAAAGTTAAACTTGATGAGATTTCAAACTAGACGGATTTATAATTTTCAATCGAAATTCAGTTTGTTTACATTAAAATTTAATTTAATTAAAATTGGTTAAAGTAAAGTGTAATTGAAATAATTTAAATTATTTATAATTGGTCAATTAATAAAAGTTTTAAGAATTAAAGTTGAATAGAAAATTGTGAAGAATATTTTGTAAATTTCGGTTATTTTAGTATAGTACTCCACGGTCGAAGCTAAACTTATTATATTTTAAACTAAATAAAATTTAGTCAATAAAAAAAAGTAAAGTTATATGTTAAATAAAAAAAACTAAATCAGTTAAAATAATTATGATTGATTTATATTAAATTATAACTAAATAAAAATTGTAATAAGTGAATAAAAATTAAAAGATTATTTGAATTATTAATAAATAGTTAAAGTTTAGAAACAAAAAAAAGTATTTTATTATAAAAAGACGAAAAGTTAAGGTTAAAATAAAAGGTGAGATAAACAATAAAATAAGATTATATAATTGTAATATTTTATATTACAACATAATTTTCCTAACTGACTACAGATTTAATGATTTTTATCACATAATTACAATTAATTATTATTTATTGCTACAAAATATTTTATTAATTGAGTAAAAATGAAAAACTAGCAGTAAACTAATAAAAGATGTTTAAACAAGTGTATTAAATATGAAGGATTTTTTAAATTAATCAACATTAATATGAGAAAATACCCTGAATGATAGTCATTTTCTCACTAACGTGAAGATTAATTATTATTTATGTTTTATATCTAAGTAATTTATATCTAAGTTGTATGTTTGTAAAAAGTCCGTAATTTTGTAAGGCCGTTAAGGCGCAATGGGCTACTATTATTAATTTCACTCCAGCCAAGGAGATCTTCAGATAGCTTTATTTTTGTCAATAAATTTATTGGTGATATTGTATCACTAAGTCTGTCTTTATTGTATATTTGTAGGTTAATTTAATCTTGAAAACTTAAACTTTAACAAATACATGTTTCAATTTATGATAAATTCACTATTTTTACTTGATAAATTCACTATTTTTTAAAATTAACTATTTATTTTTAATGAACTATTATAACGTTGGATCCATTTTTCTTGCGTCTTCTTTGGTAAATTACCTATGTATATGTTATACTACATATATTTATTTTAGAAAATTCTGTCTAATTTATACGAATTTAAAAGAAATATTTGTTATTCTTAATGCTAAAATAATTATGATTTGTTTTATTAGGAATAATATTAGAATCCATATATAACTCTAGTTTAAATTTTATGTTCAAATTAATTTCGAGTGGATAGTAAATACAGTTTACACAAGTGTTTCTTAAAATTTACGTCCGCGTCAGATTTGCTGATAAAAGAAATATCAACCACTTTCAAAGATTTTTCCAATGCATTTATATCTTTTTCTATTTGAACAATTTTTCCCTCCAGCTGGTCTAACGATAAAATACTTATATCTGCATTACTAATAATTAAACCTCTAATATTTTCATTATATTTTATTCTTTTCGAATTTTCTCCGGTACTTTGAACAAATTTTTCTGAATATAATTGTTTAGACATTTTTTTTTGACAAGTTAAGCTTTTGTTTTAATAAATTATTTACACTACTTATTGTAACTTAAAAGTCAGTAACACACAAATTATTGTTACTTCAAAATCTGTGTGATTCTTAGACATACTTTCACTTGAAAACAATACTAATTTCATTAAATTAAAAAATTAAACACAAACCATAACTGAACACTGATCCATAAATTTTTGTCCTCCCTGGAAAATGCTGATTAAATGTTGTGTTCCTAGTTGGACACACATCTCATCCTTTAAAGAAATGTGCCTAAAAATAAAACCAAGCAGTCAAAATACGGCTGACTGCTGCCAACCTTCCAGTTTTTAAACCCTGAAAAAACACATATGAACATCCATACCGGACCTCACATGCTATGCAGGTGTATGTTGATCCAAAACTGTCTGATCACGGTCATGATGAAGCAATGGGGAACTCTTTGACCATGATCATGATGCAGACACACATGTTGGGAAGAAATACTTCATACTATTGATGTGAACTTTATATACACATATGTGTTTATATAAAGGTCCACACCAAAATAAGCTATACGCTTAAAAGTATGAAAAATAGCTCTTTTAGAGTTCTTCTAATCCACTCAATAATTTTTTTACACTTTATACACTTTTTAATGGCCAGGTAGGTTTTGCCATTTTTTCAATGTTTTTAACATTGATAAACAAATGGCCAGTCAACTACTTTAACTATCTATTTAGCGGACCTAGCATAACTCTATCACCCTAATACCCGGTCTGACATATATATTAATTTATGTCCAAAACCATCAACCGATTAATTTTTTTTTCAGACAATCTTTTTTGTTTCTTCTTTCTTCTTCTTCGACGATGTTGCTGGATCAGAGGAATAGCCGGAATCGTCCCCTGAACGATATTGCGTGATTCTGCTGTTCCCTCGAAGATGATGACTTCCGATGTTCTCTTGCTTGTATAGCTGCTGGTATAGCTGGTGGCATACGTCCTGTGACCAAAATAATACCAAACGCGACACTGGACCTGGCAATCAATGAAATGCACTTCCTTTTATGCGGACGGCGGCAACAAAAAAAAATAACCTGACCACTAACTAAAACTTTTTTATTTAAAATCAGTGATAATCACTATACTCAATTAAAATTACTTTCTGTATTTAATGGTGGATCATTTTCCATATCCCTTATGTCCACTGTTATAATTATATGTTTTGTGTTTTAATTATATGTTTTTCTTATTTTTTCATTCAGCTGCAGCGCTGAAACTTTTGTTTATCCTAAAGCAATCAATTTCCAGTAGAACTGATAACGAAAAACACCCTCCCCTGGGATGAAAAACTTAATTTGTGAACAAAAATAAAAATTTACTCCTATTTTACATTGTAAGGTACCCGGGTACCTATAGATTTTTTATATGGAAATTTATTAAATTTTACAATTTTTTTAAAGAAAAATGAAAACAAATTAACATAATTTAAAAAATATAAAGTTTTTATTACTTTTATATAAATATTAATTATTATAAAATACATTCTTGACTGTTCACTACATATTGGTCGTTTACATATCTCGCAACATTTCCTGGTTTTTCTTTGGAAGGATTTGGGAAACCCTCATAATCCAGTAGTTCAAAATCCAGTATTATGAAATCCAGTAAATTTTAAAAATCCAGTATTACAAAATCCAGTAGTTCAAAATCCAGTAGTTGAAAATCCAGTAATTCAAAATCCGGTAAATTTGCATTTTAATTCAGTTAATATTTATTTTTTCATAAAAATTTATAATAAAATAAAAAAAATAATAAACACATTTATTCAAAATAAAAATAAATAATTCCAACTTTTATTTTGTTGGAGAGCTTTTTTGGCTTTCCAAAATTTTTATAATTTCGTTAAGGATTTTATATATTTATTATTTTATATATATATATTTTTTTTTTTTTTTTTTAATTAAAAAATTTTAATTTTATTTTTTGGCCAATTTTTTTTTTTTTATATTTTTTGTTTTAATACCTTTTCTACTTTAAATCAATAAAAGGTAAATCCAAATTTAACAATTTTACATGTATACTTTAATAATTTTAATGAATCTAATACAAAAAATTAATTAAATTAATTTCAACATTATTTTTCTTTTATTTTTTATTTATTCGAATAATTTGTTATTTCAACCAAAATTTTAACAAATTTAACTTTAATCAATTTTCTATAAATTTTGCATTAATAATTTAATTTCATATTTTAATTAATTTAATTTTTTATATTTGTCAATTTTAATTTAATAATTAGCCAAAAAATAAATTTTATTATTCTCCATTATTAAAACAATTAGATTTGGAGTAATAATAATTATATAAAATAACGAAGAACCGAATCTTCCTAATTTGTTATTCATTTTTATATAAAATAAATCTTTTTTTATTTTTTATCAAAAAAATTGATTTATTATTTTCTGTTTTGTTATAATATATATATATAATTTTATGATTGTATATACATATATTTTATATTTTTAAAATATTATAAACAGCGTGTTTTATATATTTTCGTATATAAAAAAAATATTTGAAATTTGTATATTTTAATATAGTTAGAAAAAATAACTTACTACTTTAATATATAAAAATTTTTTTTTTTTAAGTTTTTCTGCTTCTTCCGCTACTTTGCTGCAAAAAATCTTTTCTGCTTCTTTTACTGCAACTTTTAACTGCTTCTACTGTTTGTTCTGCTACCACTGATGTTAAATTTTATTATTGATAAAAATGCTTTATTAAAATTACTGCTACTTTTATTTTTTTTTTTTTACAAAAAAAATTTTATAATAATTATTTATAAGATTTTATTTAACGTTAAATTATTATATTTTTTTTTTTACTATTTTTAGTCCACTTTTATTTTATGATAATATTTTTTATTTTTATTTAGCTTTAATCTCCCGTTTTACCTTTACACAAATTCTTTTGGATGAGAAACGTACTTCTCATCCTGTCCGCAGCGCCAACGTTGGGGGTTTTGAATTTTGCGACATTAGTAAAAAAAAATTTTAAACAACAACAATAATTTATATATGCTTTTTTTTATATTACGATTTAGGGGTCATTTTTCTTTTATTTGAATTTTAGTAAAATTTTTTCTTTTATTTTAGGGGTCATTTGATATAAAAAGTTCTGAAAAAATTTATTTTAGGGGTCGAAAAAATTTATTTTATTTTTTCTAAAAATTTTATGTACTTTCCTTTATTTATTTTATTTTATTTAAAAAATCATTCTATAATTTTTATTCAAAATAACATACTCCTTTATTTTTATTTTATTTTTTTTTCTCATTCCCTAAAAATATGCAATAATAAAAAATTTTGTTTCTCAAACAAACAGAAAATTAGTAGGAAATTCCAACTCCTAAATTTATGTAAAAAAATTTTTCATTCCCAAAAAAAATTTATTAATTTTCATAATAGAAAATTTGTTTGCTCCAAGAAAAAATTTTTCTATGTTAAGTTACAAAAAAAAACGCGCTTTGTTCTAATGAAACTTACGTACGTCATTTAAAATATTTATATTAATATCAATTTAAGTTGACAATAATATTTTATATAAAAATGAACAAACGTAAATTGAAAATATATATATATATCATTTTATATATATGTATATATAATTTTCGTCATTACGAACAAAAAATAAATGAATTTTTAATATAAAATGAAAATATAGGGTAACGAAAAAAAATGTTGGTTATTAAAACCAATTTTTATTAAAAAAAAATTTGTTAACACTTATGAAAAAAAAATTTTTTTATTAAGTTCTTTATTTTTACACAGCCCTGTGTCAACTTAGTGCACAATTTTATTTTGCACTTTCTGTACACAGTTTTGTATTAAATTAAATAAACTTAACCTTTTACACCGTAATTAGTTTTGTTACCCTATTTTTTGTCGATTTTACTTTGATAATAATACACTTCTATGTATATTATATTTCACGTAAACAAAACTTTATTATAAAATTTATAAATTCAAATTGATCAAAAACGCACAATTTGCAATTTATACTTGGAGAGTAAAAAAAACTTTTATGAATACAAATATAATATGTGATAATAATGTTTAATAATTTATCATTTTCCATTGTATAGGTATAAAACTTTTACTTATTATTTTTTTATATACCTATGTATGTGTACCCCAAAAAAAAAATTATTTATTATATACTTATTTTTTTTTTTTTTTGAATTAAATTGAAGAGAGAAAATGAATTTAGGTCAGATATTGGGATAGGTTAAGGTTTTTGGAAGTATATAAGGAAAAAATATCATTTTGTATATGTATATTTATACATATATTATTTTAGGGGTTTTTTTTTTTATATATGCATTTTATTTTATTTGGACTTTGTATATAAAGATTTTTTTTCTGATTCACTAGGAATTTAAAAAAAGGATTTTTTTTTATATATATATTTTTATAATTTTCTTAATATAAAGTGACATTCCCGGATGTAGGTGGGAGTAGTAGGGATGTAGGTGGGAGTACACTCCCGGATGTAGGTGGGAGTAGTGGTATGTAAGGTGTTCTTTGCGACTAAAGGGCAGCTTACATACCACGCACTGCCATGCCTTCTGAGGGTTATGAGTCATAAGGTGACGGGTGAAATGCCCCTTATGACTCGTTTCATACCCACAGAGGGCACACAACCCGGAACGGTCCGCTGTACTAGGCTGAGTAGCCTGGCCGGCCCGGTCGACCGCAAACTTCCCAAACGATTCCTCGATGGGCTCGACATTAATTTCTTCATTTATTTCTTCCCCCATTGTAACAATTTCAGTTGTTATAATTTCCTCATTTTCTTCCACTCTTTCTAAAAGATATAAAAAAAATATATATTAATTTTTTTTTTGAAATTTAGGGTATAAATTTTTAATACATACCAATTGTTTTAAAACGCTGGAGGATAACAATGCATTTTTTTAATCTAAATAAAATGAAGAATAAAGTTAATAAATTATAAAAAATATGGAAATATATAAAAAAATATATATACTTACTGAAACGACATATTTTTTTTGTGTTGTATATTTTATTTTCACTAATCACAGTAAAGTATGAAATTATACTGAATTAATTATTTAATAAGGCATTAAAAAATTAATTATGCATCCAAAAAGTGCATTGGATAGCACAAAATTATCAATTTTTTTTCTTAATACATTTATTTTACATAAACCCCTAATGTACAAATACATAAGCGGATGGAAATTTCAATTATGTATATAAGAGAATTGTGGGCATTAATAAACATTCCTTAAGTTTATTGCATACATATTAATATACGAATTTTTTTTTTGAAATTTTTACGGTGAGAGAAATAAGGTGGATTTATAAAAAAAAGAGAGAGTTCATTTAGAATAATTTATATTTATGTCTTATTTAATACATAATAGTTGTGTATCATTAATAATAAATTTTTATATGTCATGGGTTTCTTTTTAATAATTAAAATACTACAACATAAAACAAAATTTCGTGGTGATACAAAGTCAATGGGATATTTTATAGGTTTTACTATATGGATAGTAATGTTTAAATAATATATATTACAAATCATTAATTTCTGTTTAATTTATATATTATCCCAACTTTAATCTAAATGATAATTAGTTCTTTCTTTCTTTTCTTTGTATTTTATAAAGTAGAACACTTAATTATATTCTATTTTTCGATTTTTTTTAACATTTGATTTAATCATATCTTCAATTTTCAAAGTTAGCTCAGACAACTGACCCAAACTTTTAATTTAGATTACGTTTTAAAAAACATATTTAATTTTCTTTTTTTAAACCTGTTTAAAATGTATTCAATTTTTTTTAATCAAACACATAAACTTTTATTTCTATTAAAATCTAACAACTTTTATTTAATTTATTTTATAGACATATTTTCAAATTGTAGTAAAATCATATAAATATTTTTTTAATTATGTTATGTTCATTTTTTTTGTATCTCTCTTCACAACCTTCTGAAAAGTAAACAAAATGTATAAAACAATTTATTTCTAGGAAATTTTATTTACTTACGGTAATTTATGATTATTATGTTTAGGGCGATAAGCCCTAAATAGATAATTGGTAACCACCAAGGAAGATACCTTCCGAGGTGGAATATTCTCCTTATTTTTTGGAAAAACCACGGTCGTGGCTAGACTCGCTACACTGCCGTTATCAGACATAATTAATTAATTGCACTAAATTTTTTAACTTTTATATTATAATTATGTATAGTAAGCATTATTAAATAAAAAAAAAACCCACAGGGTAATTAAGTTTTTTTTTAAAAAAAAATTTTTTTTGGGAAAAATTTTTTGGGATAAAATAGGAAGGGGAGCGTGAACGCTCAAAAAACAAATAATAGGGATAATATAGAAAATAAAAAATCTTATTCTTATTCCTTAAATTCCTATTCCTTTTCTTAAATTTTTAATATATATATGCAATTTTTTTTGTTTATATAAATAAAATAAATTTATAATTAAAAATAATTTACAAAACTATTAACCATTAATTTTTATAAAACAAAAGGATTTTTTTAATATAAAATATTTGTTATAGAATTTGATAAAATAAAATATTATATAAAATCGATAAGATTGTAACTGTATTGAAATAAATAATAAAAAATATAATAAATGTAAAGAAAAAATAATTACAAAAATATAAAATATTTAGTAAAAATATATAAACTTCAAATAAAAATTATAAATATATAAATAAAATTAAAAGAAATTTATTAAATTAAAGAAAAAATGTACAAAAGAAAAAGTAGTATACAAAGATATAATAATTTTTTAGTAAAAAATACTTAACAATATTTACAAAAAAAATGTTTAAAAAATATATATATATATAAAAAGTAAATAAACTTCAAATAAAAATTATATTTGAAGTTTATGTTTATTTAAACCACTTTAATATTTTTTGAAAATCCTGATCCTGAAAATTTTCTTTTAATATGTCACAGTACTTTTGAATTTGATCTGCAGGTACAAAAGACAGACTTTTTAGCATCCGAATGTTGATGCTAAAACTTTCATCATTTCCGTACTTACGTGCTGTACCATTTTTTTGTATTTGCCGCCAAATATTTTGTCCAAAGTGAAAAAGGCAGCCTTTATATTCAATTTCAGGCATAAATTCTTTGGCTGCGGAAACAATTCCTTTTTCAAAATCGCATATTATGCGCTTTGGATTTAAATGTATTTTATATTCGGTGGCCAGTCTAAAAAGTTCGAAGAAAAATTCTTCGTATGCAATCTTGCTTTTTTTTGACATAAGGCAAAATATAAGTGGTACAGTTTGCTGATGAATTAATCCATGGATGCTAAATAATTGGCGCATAATACAGGGTACAACATAAAATGTACCATCTACTATCCAGCATCTCGCTTCTGCAAGTAATTTTAATGATGATGCGGTACCTAACATTATAATTTTGTCTTCGTCATCATTAAAATTTTTGTTTGATAAAACAAAAAGTTCTCCTTCTAAAAAGGAATAATTTCGTGGTATGCAAATGTTCTGTAAACAATCAGGTTCTGCAATTGCATTTCTACGCATTCTTTTAATTTTTTGAATTTGTGCCTTTTTACTCGGTAAATAAACTCGGCAGTTTGATTCACATTGCACAATCGACTCTCGTATTATTTGAGACGGTCGAATTTCTTGATTTTTGGCTGAATCTTTTATATCAATATTTGATTTTCTAACTTCCTTTTGATAAGATTCAGGAGTATGTGAATGTTCTGTTGGACCTTTTAACACATCAATTTCGCCTGTTGTTAATTTAATGGTGGTAACTCTACTTTTGCAACTGTGGGATTTTCTCTTAGTACATCCCCACGTACTCTTTAATTCATATTTTTTGTCCAAATGATAACTATATCCATCTATTACAATTATTTCTTTTCCTTTATTAGATTTTTGAATTATAACGTTCATTTTTAAAAATTGTTCTATATTCACTTTTTATGCACACAAAATAAAAAATAGTCTTTCACTAGCCAAAGTTAAAACACACACAGAAAAAGATGTTGCATTTCACAAAGAAATGTTTTAGAAAAGGTTTAAATTATAGAAATATTAAAAAAACTAAAAAAAAATAGAAAAATTTACCAAAAAACTAGAAACATTTAATGTTGTTTACAGAGTAAGAAGAATGAAAAAAATGAATGATATTCGTCGAATAATAACAATATTATGAAATAATATTCCTCGCGCGCCGAACAAAACAAAAAACAATAAAACAATAAAAACAAGAAAAAACGTGAATATGCAAAAAACTATAAAAGTTCTTAGAAAAAATGTAAAAATGTAAATGCACTAATAAAAATAAATGTTTTAGAAAAAGAAAAGGTTTAAGAAATTATGCGCACGTAATGAAATCCAGCAAAATACTCTAAAAAAAAAAAACTGTTTTATGCAAATATAATTTTATGCAGCGCAATGAAATCCAGCAAAATCAAGTAAAAAAACCTTTGTTTTATGAAATAATATTCGTCGCACGACGATTATTATTTCATAAAACAAAGGTTTTTTTTTTGTTTTTTTTTTACTGGATTTTGGGCTACTGGATTTTGGGCTACTGGATTTTGAGCTACTGGATTTTCAGCTACTGGATTTTGAACTACTGGATTTTAATAACTGGATTGTGAGGACTGGATTTTGAACTACTGGATTTCGTAGGTAACCCCTGGTTTTTCTTTGGAAGGATTTTGTTGATCTGCATACGAAGCAACTTCCAGTATGTTTGATCCGTCCAGAAGCGTCTCTTGCGGCTGATGATGTTGAAGGCTGCGGTGCATGAGCTATTGAGTGCCCCAACATAGCTTCTATTTCAGATCTGGTTGTAAAGTTTTTAATATACCTTGGATTTTGCGATCGATGTTCTATAGAAGACATGGCTAATTGTTTTCCCAAATCCTGCAGATAAGTGCGTCTACTATGTGTAGGCTTGGCTGTAATTGGATTATTTTCTGAATATATTATGTAGGCAGCTAGCGCGGCAATGTCAATTACATTAAAAAATAGTGCGTGTGGCCAACGATTGGTTTTTCTTTTGGTGGTATAATGCGTGACCATTTTATCCATATTGTCTACACCACCTTTGGTAGAATTGTAGTACATTATCATTTCAGGTTTCATCTTTGGTCCAACGATGTTGTCGTTGCTATACATTGTAGACAACAAAGTTACGATCCTATTTTTCTTAGTGACGTATGAAGAAATACTAATTTTCCCATCTTCGCTGAAGCCAAACATTGATGAATACTCAGTTTTATCTTTGTTTTTCTTTATTTCACTTGGAATACATGTTAATACATGTTTTATTTTGCTTCATCGTTCCTACTACCGATAAATTCCAGGAAAGTAAGAAACGTGCCAAAGGAAGCGCAGTAAAAAAGTTGTCCATTGTGACGTTTCTTCCAGAACCTTTGAATTGGTGGCACAAATCTTTAACAACTCTTGGACCTTGGTCTTTATCTGTGCCGCTCGCTGGTTTTCCAATATAAAGCTGTCCAGTTATCGGATAAGATGTTTTAGCATCACAAACCCAAAAACATTTTAATCCGTACTTTGCTGGTTTAGATGGTATATATTGTTTAAACCTGGTTCTACCCCTATACGGAAACAGCTGTTCATCTACCGTGACACAGTCAGATGCGATATATTTTGATGATAAATTCGCATTGAACATCAACCAGACATCATTTATAGCAGCTGCTTTATCTGATTGAAGTCTCTCATTTCTGGTGTTTTTATTGTCAAACCGAAAAATCTGCTGATGGCCTGGAATGTATTTATGGCCATTGTTGCTCTATAAAGTGGGTATGAATCAGACTTCCACAAAACTTTAAGATGTTCGTTGATTGAATGATGTACTCCCATTGTTAAGAGAATTCCAATATATGCGTAAAGTTGATCTGGGCTTACGTGTGTCCACTTTTTTGGAGTCTTCTCTGGATTTTCGCTATTCAATTTTTCGTAGACTCGATCAGCTTTCATATAAAAACTTATTGTCCACCAAATTTTGCCGATAAACAGTAAATGTTGTTTTTATTAATAATTTATGTGCTTTTATTTTTTGCAGCTTCTTTTTTTATTTCATCATATGTCATTGAAACAAATTTCATATTTAAATCTTCCACAATATCATTTGGAAGCTTAGACAACATTCTGTCTAAATTTAGCAGCATCACTTCGTGTTTGATTTTCGGCTCTTTTGGTTTACTCATATGGGTCTGATGTCTATTTCACTAGCTTCTCTAAAGTTGATCTGGGTTTACGTGTGTCCACTTTTTTGGAGTCTTCTCTGGATTTTCGCTATTAAATTTTTCGTAGACTCGATCAGCTTTTCTATTGGTTTCCGTTACTATTATGTCAACGGTCTCTGCTGAAAAAATACACTTGAATGTTTCAGCAACTGACATATATTTTGTTGATAGTACAGGGCCATGCTCATATTGTCATCAATTTTTTCCAGGTTGGTGATCAGCTTAATAACTTCGTCTGAATTAGCAACATTTATGCTTTGATTTTTGAGACTTGTCATTTTTTGCGCCATATATTTGATGACTTCACAACCCAGATTATTTATGGTAGAGACAATAGGTCGTAGTGGTAAATCTTCCTTGTGTGTTTTAATTACCCCATATATTCTAGGCAATTGAAAATCAGCTATTTGGGATAGTAGAGATTTGAATTTTTTATCTAGGTTTTTGTTTTGTAGAATAAGATTCGTTTTGAATTGATAAGATTTGGTAAGGCTCAATCTTAATCTGTCTGGTAATCTAGTGTACGTTCCATCTAAAAGACCGTTGTTGATTTCCATTTTGGAGTCGTAATCTGCTCTATAGAGTAAACTCTATAGAGTAATTTTACCCTTATCCGCTTCAATGATAGTTATATTTTCCTTATTTAAATCAATAAACTCTTTTGTGATATTTTTCAATCTATCAATACCATTTGAGAAATGGTTTAATTTAATAGTTTTGTTCATATCAGAGTTTATTTCTTTGATCATTTTATTGTGTATATACGTGTAGTGTTGAGGATGAGTAGTACGAATATTATCTCCAATGTTTTCTAAACTTTCGATTGTATTTGAAATAGGAAAGTTACTTTTAGACATATCTGCCGTGCAAAGTTTAAACCTAGCAACTTTTTTTTTATATTTTGAGAAAATTGCATTTTACTCCATTTTTCATGGCCTTTTAGTACTGTTCACACTAGAAATGAAATGTTGATATTATTTGATGAAGAAAATAATCCGAAATATAAAGAATGTATTTGTTTAGGATTATGTTAAGTATTTTTAATAAAATTTAAAGAAAATTGTTTTAGATGAAGTAATTTTATATAAAAATGCATTGAAATCCCAAAAAAAAACATAGTATGTGTATATACTAGGTTTTACACATTTTTTTGTGTGATATTTATTTTCGATGATAATCCACAATATAATAGTAAGTAAAGTTGCTATTTTTCTTTTTTGGACAATATTTTTAACTAATTTTAAAATATCTTAGAAAAACAGAGCATGTTCCAATAATTTAATATTGACAAAATTAGAAACCATTTAAATTTTAATAAAGTTTTAGAAAAATATATTTCTTATTAGAAAAGTAAAGTAATATTTCTATATATAAAGCTAATATACAAAAAAAAATTTTAATGTGCAGAAAATTTGCACAGATCTTCGGCATTTTCATTAGATTTTAAATTATTCCAAAATAATATTTTTTTAGGGTGCATGTGAGGTAGTAATTCGCTCTTTATTTTTAATAGTTTTCTTGCATTTATCCCATTATCAGCATCATTTTCTGCTGGAATTACTGCATTGAACTTTTTCTTCAAAAACTTGGTTTCCTGATAAGCACCATCACTCAAATTTTCTTTAAAAACATACTTCTGCTACCTTTACGAAATTCAACTTGTCTAATATTTTCTAATAAAGGTACAATATTTTCAAATTTATCGGTTTTACGTCTAGCTTTACATCCATCTTCAAATTTTCTGAAATCTTGAAAAGTAAGAAGCATTATTTCATTTGATTTATCTGCCGCTCGTATTACATTCTCAAGATCCTGCATATCTAAAATCTCAGATTTAGTTTTCCATACTGCTCCGATTCGTCCATGGACCGAATCACACTTCATAAAGGAGTGTCCTGGCTCAAAATATTTTAAAATAATTTGTTCGGGTCCCCAGTCAAAATTAACGATCGTGGCAAACATAGACAGGAGCACCCAATTTTTGTTCTGAGCGGAGCAGTTATCTGCCCAGAAAACAAAAGTTTTAACAATAGGATCCGCTTTCAAAATGATGTTATAATATGCCGTAGTAACATTAGGAGCATTGCGGCCAATTATACCTTCATGCCAAAGTACGCATATATTTTTCTTTCCATGCATTGCAGCAAAAGTTTCATTCATGACAATTAAACGGCTAACAAAATAGCTGTTCTTGATTGGTATTTTTGGAAGAATCAAAATTTTTTGCATATCTACACAATATACATTATGCGTTGCTGGCCAGGATGTTTCACCATCTACTTTATATGCAGCACGAGCCTCAGTGTATCGTTTTTTATGTTGTGCATATTTAATACAATTAGAACATTTATTTTCGTCATGCAATATTAAATTATCTCCAGCTTCTGGAATATCACCATTATCGTCAGAAATATTTCCTAGAAGATCACCATTATAGTCATAAATATAATTTCAATTTTGTTGACTGATCAACTTAAATTATTTATTTCTGATTTTAGACTTTATTTGACATACAAATTCAAGTTTTATTTTTTTTAAATCAAACATAAATAACTATTATTTCTTTATCATAATTATTAACTATATTATTAGCAACATCATTTTAAATTAAATTTTGTTTTAACAAAAACGTATTTAGTTTTTTATATAGATTAAATCAATTGAATGATTTTAATTATTATACATATTAGGACGTACAATAACAATAACAAGTATATTTTTCTTGAAATAATATATATAAAAATATTTTAAATAAGATTGTTATTGTCAATAATAGTTAATAATTATGATAAAGAAGTTGTAAACCAAATTTAAAATACAGAAAATCTGTCAATATGCAAATAAATTTAAAATTGAAAAAATAATGTCATTTTTATCCTCACAATTTAAAAATGAATTTTCGAATTGGTTGGATAATCAAATAACATTTATTTAAGTATGATTTTTTTTGAAAAAAAAAATATGAAACAAGGACTATATCAACTAAAACACAAAAGTAATACATTAGGCTTTGCCACCACTTACTTGAAGTTATATATTTGGAACATGTTGGTTGTTCGTCTTCTTTGTGGGTCTCAGCATTGATATGTGTGTCATCAGAATGTTGAAAATATTTTGAACAAGATGGACAATCATCTTGAGATGGCGCGGAAAAACCAATATTCTGTTTTTTGAATACTGAGCGAAAATTTTCATATGATATTTTTTCTTTATCAAATGTGTTATTATATTCTTTATGCAAATATGCAATAGACAATTCTGGAGGAAGATATTTCCTATTGGGTGAATGCTTTAGATTATAATGTGACACCACAGGGTTATACTTCTCTATGAATTGAATTATTCGTTCTTCTTTAATTAGAGATATTGGCCCTTATTGTGAATGTCGAGGCGAGAGTCGATTCTGTACTAAAATCGTCTCATGTAATTATGTATGGTGTTTTTAATAGACAATTGTCGATATAATTGATATTTGATGACGATTACATTTTTATTCGTGACAGATAACAAATTGGGTGCTTTATTTTCAATTAAGCTGTTAACTTGGGCTGATATTTGGTAAACACATTCAAATTAGTAGTCTGGATGAAATGACGAATAATCATATTTTCATCTGGGATTTACTCTAGCACCCGTGGATGGATTGGGCTGATATTTGGTAAAAACAATCATTATAGTGCTCTATTGTTAACTATGCCAGTGCTCCTCCATTATTTCCCACAATGTCTGAGAAATCATGTTTTCATCATATAACCATCTTCCAAGTAGAGCTAATGGAGGAGCACTGGTATAGTTAACTATAGAGCACTATAATGAGTGTAGTTACCAAATATCAGTCCAATCCATCCAGAGGTACCAGAGTAAATCCCAGATGAAAATATGACCATTCATCATTTCATCCAGACCACTAACTTGAATGTGTTTACCAAATATCAGCCCAAGTTAACTGCTTAATTGAAAATAAAGCACACATTTCGTTGTCTGTCGCGAACAAAAATGTAATCGCCATAAAATATCAATTTTATCGACAATTGTCTATTAAAATCGCCATACATAATCACATACAAATCGACCCACAATTAGTCTAAAATGTAATATAATTTGAAATGGGATATGGCAATACTTTTTAGACGAGGCGATATAATTAGACAATACAAAATAAAAATCGACACGACCAGACTATCGACTATCGACAGCAAATAAAATCGCCACTCACAATAAGGGGGAATAACTTTTTCAAAAATTTCTAAGGGGGTGGCATTATCTTCAATGCATATCTGAAGTCCAGCACTTGTATGATCAAAATTGAAATCCGGAACATCATCCGTATCATCAGTCCACACACGATCTTCAATTTGCTCAATTCCGTGATTTACTGCCGGCACTAAAACTATTTCATCAACAACAACAGCTCTATCATTTTGAATATTTTCATCAACATCATCTTCATTATCATCTTCTTCTTCAGAAGTTTCTTCTGGCACATAACTGGGATCTATTGAACTTCCTGCACTAAATGCATCAGCTTC
Organism: Empis stercorea; assembly: GCA_949752835.1. Taxonomy (NCBI): domain Eukaryota; kingdom Metazoa; phylum Arthropoda; class Insecta; order Diptera; family Empididae; genus Empis; species Empis stercorea. The sequence continues at coordinate 42,104,057 of OX457089.1, forward strand.
AGACATATCAGATTCTTGTAAATCATCATCAACTTCCTCGAAAAGTTTTAAAACTCGTGCCTTTGCTTTTTCATACTGGTCTATTCCTAAATTTTTTTTATATACATATATTCCATAATTTATATTTGTAAATTTAAATTTATTATTAATTAATTATTATATTTTTTTTATAATTACCATAATATACTTACCAATTATATTAATTTTTCACAATTTTGAAGTAAAACAATTTTTCACGCACAAAAAAAAATACTTGTTACTTCTAGGACACTTGTTGCATTACTGATGCATTTCACATGGTTCTAAGACGGCATATAACGTCGTGGCGTTTTCAATACCATTCATGTCGAAACATGTTGGCGCAAAACAATATGCATTGAAAATACTTCCAATGGGACACCAATTTTATTTATATGTGTTCTAAGGGGACCAAATATATTGAATTCTAAAGGCTTCCCCAAACCGACGCGATTTTTTCGCAGCGGAAACGAATTATTCGCTGTGGTAGCGGAAATCGCGCGAATTTCGCGTGTATGCTCACACCAGAGCGATAGTTTCTCTCATACACTTCATTCAATTTTGACAGTTTTTTGACTCAAAAAAAAAATTTGTGTTAAAAACGTAAATATTAAATATTTTTATAAAAATTTACTGATTGTTTCAATTTAAAAATATAATTTATTTAAAATATAAATAATAATATTTGTGTTGAAATTAAAAAAAACTATTGTGGTTAAAAATTATTTTTTGGGTAAAAGGTAGGAAGCTTAATTACCATATATATAAAAATATATCCTTCATCATATATTTTTATACTTTTAGTGAAACCTAAAAAAAAAATTAATTACTTTAGATCACATTATTTAAAGTATTGAAAACAAAAAATAATAAAAAAAAGTTTCAACAAATATATTACCATGGCCACATCATCTGATGAAGAAGAGGCACTTTTATTACTTGCCTTGGTAGAGGAAGAAAATACCAGGTTTGTATTACGTGATGGTTTGTTATTGAAATTATAAATTTATTATTTTTTGTAGAAAAAAAAGGAAGTGGGTACATGAAATTAATATGGAAAGATTGAGATATGGAGAATTTCATACACTAATGCCTCAACTTCGTAAAGATCCAAAACGATTTTATATATACTTTAGAATGCCAATGGAACGTTTTGATGAAATTCTCAATTTAATTACATCAGATATTAAAAAAGCTGATACAAATTATCGTGAAGCTATATCACCTGAAGAAAGACTTGCCATTGCATTAAGGTTAGAAAATATAATAATTATGTTTTTTTTTTTTTTACAATTTATTAAATTTGACAGATTTCTTGCCACTGGTGATACTTACTACACAATTGGGCATAGTTTTAGGATTGGATTTAGTACAGTTGGTGCAATAGTGACAGAAGTTTGTGAGGCTATATGGAAAAAACTCCAAAATACATATTTACCAGAACCAATAACTGATATGTGGAAAGAATCTGCAGAAGGATTTGAAAAGTTATGGCAGTTCCCCAATTGTATTGGAAGCGTGGATGGTAAGCATGTTACCATAAAATGCCCTGACAAAAGTGGATCGAATTACTGGTGTTATTTGCATAAATTCTCCATAGTACTAATGGCTATTGTTGGTCCGGATTATAAATTTTTATGCATTGATATTGGTGGATATGGTAAAAACAGTGATGGTGGTATTTTTGAGGTCTCCAATATGGGTAAAAAATTTGAACAAAATTTAATGAATGTTCCTAATCCCAAAAATTTGCCACTACAAAACGAACCCTGTCCTTATGTTTTAATTGGAGATGAAGCTTTTGCGCTTAAACCATATTTTATGCGACCGTATCCTTATCGCCAATCAAGAAATGATATAAGGAAAGAAAAATACAATAAAAGACTTTGTACTGCTAGAAGAGTAGTAGAAAATGCTTTTGGAATAATGGCTCAAAAATGGCGAATTTTTTATAGACCAATAGAGACAAAACCAGAAACTACCATTTTGATTATAAAAGCAGTATGTATCCTGCACAATTTTTTACGCACAACAAACAGTGATGATCAGTTCTTTGAGTTTTTGGATCCACCAGAACCTAAACTTAGAGCCTTTTCTAATTTTGACAATAATCCAAGACGTGCAACAGCCGCAGCATTTGATACTAGGCAAAAATTTGAAAATTACTTCAATTCGTAAACATATTTACGAAGTGAGTATTACATATAACAAATATTACATATAACAAATTTTCATTGTATATAAATGTATTTTTATTTTAGATATTCCTTGGAAAATATTTGATGAACAAAATATTTAAAAAAATATTCCTTTATAAAAGACATGTTATTTTCCAAGAAACAATGTAATAGTTATAAAGTATACTACAGAATTCAAAACATATAATTAGATTAAATTTAATGAATTGGTTAAAAATCTCTGTCCATAAAATTTTACTTTTCAAATACAAAATAAAATTTAAATTGTAAATAAAAAATAAAATTTTAATTTAAAGTGATTTGAAATGATAACATCGTGGCACATTTAGAAATTTTATCTTAATGTAAAAACACAATAACTGTTATAGAAGAATGAAAAAAAAAAACGTTTGACTAAATAAATAAATGTCCAAGATAATATCAGTAATTTATTATCGATAGTAAAATTATAATTTATTTAACGATTGCATATTTCATGTACATATAATCAAAATATTAATACACATGTAAATTGTATTTATTTAATAATTTTAAACATGAAATTTCTGTGGTATTCTTTCTATGAATATTTTTTTTTGTATCAAGATTTATAATATATAATACTTACTGATGAAACAATTAATTTTATTTAAATTGATGAAAAATAAATATACTAACATGTTATCGTATATTTTAAATTAAATTAATAAAAGTTCTAAAATAATTATAATGAATGTTTTATTTTATTTTCTCGTTATTTAAACACCTCGTTATTTGAATGTTTTATTTTATTTTCTCGTTATTTTATTTTCTCGTTATTTAAAATTAATTATTAAAAAAAATTTTTTAAATCTAAATTAAATTATTTAGTTGAAGAATTTAAATTTTAGAAATCTCATTTTCGTCATCTGGGTTAAATGATTGAAAAAACTGCGACGTAGAAGTTTCTTCAAAGGTGCGTACTGGCATGGATGAATGTTGATTGCTGTATGATGAGCTCAGATCAGATGACCAGTTAATATTACAAACTTCTGTAGATTTCTCATTTTCCTCAATTTGCAATAGTTCTTGCTGCATGATAACTTGAGCAATTTTCATTTTTGTTATCGCTTGCCTTTTAGGATTAAATGTTTTTATTGTTTGCGCATGTGCTAACATAAGAGACTCGGTTTTATCATGTGTAGTGTTCTTTTTTGTTTGTAAATAATTTATAACTTTTGTAATAGGTGTCGGCGATGCAGTTCTATTTTTCCTGTATGTTTTTTCAGGTCCAGGTGTGGATTTGTTTGCCGCTGTACCACTGATTGTAACTGTTGGAACTGGTGTAGAGTGAGATGAACTTTCAAATTCAATATCCGAAATTATAGTATTTCCTAAATTTAATTCATCAGCACTACTTTGATGTGTGAAAATATCTTCTACATCACAAATCTCTTCATCTATAAAACCATCACCATTTACATTTGAGCTGGTTGTAGCATATGCTAAAAAAGGGCGAAAACCTTTCATATGTTCTGCCCACGCCCATTTTTTGTTGTTATTGACTGCTTGTCCAGTTCTTGTTTTTGTCCCCTTGATAAATTTAGCATATGTATCCCTCAAATTTTTCCATTTCTTCCTTATATCATCAGCTAAAAAAAAATTAATAAAATAATTAATAAAATAATTAATAAATTGTAATAATTAATTAAAACCTACCATTTTCATTTAGTTCTTTTCCAATTTCCATCCATATTTTATCTTTTTTACGTATGTTTTTATAATCTTCATGTGATAAATCATATAAAATAGGATATTTGCGAACAATTTCTATCAAACGTTCTGTTTTAGACATTTTAAAAACAAAAGTTTTTTCCGTTTTTTTTTAAATAAATAAATAAATAACAGTTTTTATTTTAGGCCAAATGTTTTTTCCTTCACAATAATCAAAATAAATGTTTGTCAAAAAATATATTTTTATTTCTCACTTTTTTTTATACCAGTTCTTTTTAAAATAAATAAATAATAGTTTTTATTTTACGGCAAATGTTTTTTCCCTAACAATAATCTGAATAAATGTTTGTCAAATAATATATTTTTATTTATATCGACCTTGCACACAACTTTACAAAACTTTTTATTTATTTTTTTGACACAAGTAAGCGAAATCCGCAGGTCCTGCGGAAAAAACGCTGTCAACACAATAATAAAATCCGCCGCGAAAAAATCGCTGCAAATCCGCGCGGAATTCGCGTTGGTTTGAGCACTTTCATAAGCCGCCATGTTAATTAATTTCGCGAATAATTCGCTCCGCTTCCGCTGCGAATTATTCGCGCCGGTTTGGGGAAGCCTTAATATAAACTATAAGAAAACGAAAACGTTATATCACGTCTTGGCTTTATTACGGTTTTGAAAATTGACGTGATATCACGTCATGTCCCACGAGAAAACACCCCATAACGTGATATCACGTCCTTGTCCGCCAAAGGGTTAAACTTAAATTTACATTTTATCCAAATTAAATTTTATTTTATTTAATAAATTTTAAGTATACGATTTAACACAATTTTAGTTTGACAAAAAATATACTTTTATACAAAGACACAAGTATGACTTTATACTTGCTTTTTTTGTATACTTGGTACTTTATAAAAATAATAAAAAATAAGTTGTAAGGACTACTACGCGGCACTGATGTCAAATTTGACTCTGACTATTCTCGAAAAATGTGTTCTAATTTATTTGAATTTGGAATTAATTTGGAGTAATCAGTCTAAGTGCTGATTCTTAGTTACTCATTAGTTTCAGCCTTTTAGGATAGGTATAAAAATGATGGCACATCATTACAAATATTTAAATGCTAAATTCTGTAATGTGTTACAAGTTTCTAATTATCGAATTACGATTTTAATTTAAACAGAAAATCATAATTGATCAATTATTAAATAATACTTAGTTAGATGATACTTCGGTTTAATATTATAATTGTTTTCATTATAATTTTATTTAGAGACAACATCACTTTCAGTAGTTTTCAACCAATTTAAAATTTAATATTTGTTATATTTAATTTATTAAAAAAAGTATATTAATTTTCTTCCATTTATTCTGCTTAATATATATTTGAAATTTATAAAAATAAATTAAATAAAAAAACATTATTGTGGCCTTAGACTTTAATAAATTAAAATTTATAAAATGTATTTAAATTAGATGAAAGAAAACAAATTTTTTTTGCAATGAGATGTGCATTAAGTTTAGATAAAAAAATTTGGAAAATGTATAAAAAAAAATTCAAAATTCTTGTACTACATAAAAAAGCCGTGCATAACAATAATTTATTTTGTCTTTTATAGTAAAATTGTAAAAAAACATATATAATATTTAATAAAAAAATAGAAATTGATTCCATATGTAAGACCAAATTTGAAATTAAAAGAAATAAGTATAAATTATTAAAATAAAATTTTTCTTAAAGTATTTTCAAAAAAATTATAATTTGTATATTCAATAATTTAATATATGAAAAAAATCGACATAAATTTATTTGACTATTCTGAGAATCGTTATAAAAATGCTAACGTAAATAATTTAAAAATATTACGATGTGTCAAGTGAACATAGTATTCTTCCGGAAAACGAACAGTTTTTGAGAAAGGTGCTTGTCCACAAATTGCATTCCATTTGGCGCGAATACTATCTCTATTAGCCTTCAGATGAAATGGTAAAAATCGAATCTCATTGACGAAGATGACAAAACTACGAAACCGACAATACTTACCTAAGACAAGAATGTAGTCCATGTCGCTGCGTACGTTATAATTCTAGGAGTTAAAACCTCCTCAACTTCAATTTCACCACGACGCAAGATGGCACGGAAAATATTATCCACGACAAAGAAAACAATTAACTAATACTGTATTTAAAATAAAAGGAACGCACGCGAAAATAAGTAGTCCATGTCGCTGCGTACGTTATAATTCTAGGAGTTAAAACCTCCTCAACTTCAATTTCACCACGACGCAAGATGGCACGGAAAATATTATCCACGACAAAGAAAACAATTAACTAATACTGTATTTAAAATAAAAGGAACGCACGCGAAAATAAGTAGAAGCGGAAAAGAAATTTTGAAATAACAATTAACAAATGTGAAGACGGAAACAGAAAGAGTAAATAAAAAAATGAAGAAACCTGCAATCAGACCCGAAAACAAATAAGACAAAATAATTCCAAGCATTAATAGATTATTTATGAAACTATTGATCCCTAACTTTAACAATAAGAAAACGGATTTGATATATCACAACCAACCAACTGTTTCCAGTTGAATTGATAATTCCTGCAATATACAATTTACTGTACCATTAAACCTACACTGATGTGGATAATTAAAGTTATGCATACGAGATTCGCAAAACATGTAATTGGCAAACCAAAGATGGTAATCAAAACCAAAAAAAAAAAAAAAAATCAAATAAGTCTAACGTAAATAACGTCCAAGTCATCTTTGGCGCCGCGGACATCTTTGAATTAATTAAATTTAAAAGGATATTTTATTTATATAATTATGATTTAAGCATTTTTTTCTTGTATGTATGGCATTACTTACACCAAAAATTCCTATTATTTAAATTAAAGAGAATAGTGGATAAAAAACATTAAATTAAATTTTGTTTAATCTTGGTATAAAACCCCATAATAATTATTATTAGTTACTCAGAATAGTCATGTAAATTTAAAAAATTTTAAACAATTTTTTAAAAATAAAATAATGAATTTTATAAAACAGAAATACAGAAAATATTTACCATATATTTTCAATCAAAAATTATATTACAAATCTCAAAATATTGAATTTAATAAAGGAAAAGAGCTAAAAAAATTAGTTATTTGTATAATAAATATTTTGTATTTTTATAATTATAAATTTAAAAACAATAAATTACATCAACGAAATAATTTTTTTAATTTGTAATTATTTTTCCAATTATCCATTTATATACTATATATGTATATGAAAAAACAGCGATTAAACAAAAATTAAAGTATTTATAATAAAAGATTAACTAATAAACATCAGATGATTAAATTATTTATTTATTTAAATCAAAGTAATATTAAAAGCTAAATTGTAATTTAAATTTATAATAGCGCTCTTCACGACCTAAATATTTTTTTTGGATATTTAGATATTTTACGGAATAACCAGTTTTGATTGGTTGAAAAATATATCTAAATATCTTGATAGTGTAAAAAAATATATCAAAGTTTTAATATTTATGTCAAAATACTAACTGTCACAAATTTGTCTGTCTTGACATTTTAAATTTTGTTTTGTTTTACATTGAGGCTGATTATTGTTTATTAAAATTAATTGTATTTGTTTCTAAATTGTATTTGTGTAAATTAATAATAACAATAAAAAAACTACATTATAAAAAAAGATTAATTAATTTTAATGATGACTTTTTTATACAAAGTGATAAAAAAAATTAAATATGTATAAAAAAATAATTTAAAAGTAAAAAAATAAATGAAATTTTTGTAAAATAAAATATTTGATTTTTTAGTTTTAATATTTTTTATATATAGGAGTAAATGAGCTATTTTTAAACAGTGATTGCAAGTAATCCTTTTTTTAAAAAATGTATTTATTGGGTAAGTTATTATAAATTATTTAAAGATTTTATTTAAATATTTTTAAGTAAGTATCACTTTTATATCGTAATAATAAATGTTTATTTTATTTAATTTGTTAGTTAATATTTTATTTAAAATAGTCTCTTTTCGTTTTTATTTCATATCCTGTACTACTGTGTAATTGCTATCCTTTTATTAAATATATCGTTTTTCCTCAAGAGAAAATTAAACTCTGAAAATGTGCAGACAAAATAATAAAAAAATAAAAACATGATAAAATAATTTTTTTGTTGAAATTAAAAATGAAATTTGTTTTTTACTTCAAATTTAACTATTTAACGAAAAAAGAAATGAAAATATAATTACAAAAATGCACTCTCCTGGTTTTTAAATAAAAACGACCTTACAATTTAAATAAAAAATATTGTTTTTGCAAAAGGGGAGTTTTTGTTATTAATCGCTGTGAACTTAACCTTAAATTGCTGCAACCTGTTGGTATACAACATAAAGAAAAGGATTTTATTGTTTTAAATATTTAGTAAATCCAGAGAGTAATTTGGTCATTTTTTTATGTAAAATTGAAAAATTTATTTTCTAAAAAGACTTTTCTGGAAGGATACAATTTTGCGAATTGTTTTATAATTTTTTTTCTATAATGATAAATCCGTAAAAATTTAAATTTTTCTAAATTTATTTACTTTAAATTTATGTACTAACTACCAAATTCAGTTTGATAAATAGGAATATGTATTTACATAATTTATAAAAATTATAATTTATAATTTTCACTTGTGGGTAATTTAAATGTAAAAATGGTTTTATTATTATGGTTATTTGTTTTTCATGGTTCACTAAACCAAATAATATATATTTATTTATAACCAATTTAATATTAATTTAATTGTTTTCAAATATAATTATAATATTTTCTATCAAATTATATATATATGATCATTTGTGGTTAATGATTTACAATAATGTGGTTTTATTTACAATATTATAAATATAAATGTTTTTAAATATATTAATTATCGACATTCATAAATCATTTAATATTAAATTATTTCAAAATTTAAATAAAATAAATTTTATATTTTGAATTGCAAATTATATTAAATATACATATACTAAAATAAGCATACTAAACTAAGTCAAATATTTTCTGTATAATCTTTTTTATATATACATACTAAGAAAAGATAGATATAAAAGATATTATAGAAGGATATTCTATATTTTAAATATATTTATTAATAAAAAATTGATCAAGATGAACAACATATTTTTTCAATTACATATATATTATGTACATATATTTACAAAAAATTTCTCTATGGATTTTAACATTATTATTTTTATTATAAATTATAATATAAATATTTTCTACTCACATATTTCCAATTTTTCCAAATATTTGAAATTGTTTTATTAAAGAATTTATTTTGAATTTTTACTAGAAAATTTTAACCCTTTTTCTACCCAAAAAGAAAAGAAAAATTGTTTCCAATCGTTTCCAATATATTTTCTTTTTGTTGATTTTTCTTGTGAAATTATTCAATTTAGAATTTTGATCTATATATACAAATATTTTTACTATATATAAATTTATTCAATTACATTGAATGAATTTGATGAATTATGGTATTGTATAGTAATAGCAAACAAATGGTATTAATGGTATACGTACGAACAAATTATTTGGTTTTGTTTTCGTTCAATATTTCTTTTCTTGGGTTTATTATGGTTTCTTATAGAGTAGCTATGTATATATATTTATTTACAAAGGTGTTTTAAATCATTTAAATTCAAATTGTTGATTGTAGGCGTTTTTCTTTTTATGGAAGAAATATATTTATTATATAGGAATATTGAATAATTTTTGATAGATAAAAATTAATTACTTTTCTTAAAAATGTTATGTAAAAAGTAAAATGAATGAATTTAATTAGTATTTTGTGTAAACTAATATAACAATGAAATTTTATCATATTTTAGAGCTCTTCCTAAACACCGGCGTACGGCGTCTGTCAAAATCGATATTGGTACATACATTTTGTATTGGAGCACCCGAAATACGGACGTACGTACGCCGAGAATTGGAATTTCCAATTTTGACGGGCGTATAAAAATTTTTAATTTGATTTTTGAAATTTAGCAAAAAGAAACATCGATCAAAAAAATTTTAATGTATATAAATGTGGCATTTTATTTCGGGATACGCTGGCGTATCAGCGTATCGACGTATATACGCCATACGCCGTACGCCGGTGTTTAGGTAGAGCTCTTAGTCTCACAATTATTTAATAGTAAGTATGAATATATTCGTATTTTAAGTAAATTACTATAGTAATACATAATTGAAACATTTCAGAAATATAGGAAAAGCTATGCCTTAGTTAGTTTCTTCACTATAAATAAAGAAGTTTATGGTGTCGAAATCATATAAAATTAGTAAAGATCCAATTAGCAATAGTAAAAAGCTATTAAAGCTAATTCTACAAAAAAGGGGGAAATTAATTAAACAGAAATAAATTTGTTATAAAATAACTCCAATTAAATACGAACAAATATTTTTCCAAGAATTTTAAAACGAATCTTATAGTTAAATTTCTTTTTGTGAAATATTGCAAAATCGATATCATAAAATTTATAATAAATATTTTAATAATATTGATTATAATACCGATAAATAAATTGATCAAGGAAAATTTTGTTATTAACGTTTCATTTTCTTAATTATATTTATTATTTATAACTCTAAAAACTACTTAAGCTAACTGCTTAATAAAAACAATTGAATTATAATAATTTCAAAAATTTTTTGCTGTTGAAAAATTAAAGTTTGTCTCGAATTGTAAATATAAATAAATTATTAGACAGTTTCATTAAATTTGACTTTTTTATTTCCTTGCAGTTACTACAATAATTTTTATATATAATCAAATATATTACAGGATTTCCTGTTAACAAATTACGTAACTTAATTTATATTATTATAAGTTTTACGACAAATTTCATATAAATAATTTATTTGTATCAATAAAACTTTTATAATATACATAGGTAATCTAAAACTATTTTTCTTAGATAAAATATGAATTTTTTTTTACTGGTAACTTTCGTCTCATTTTACTAAATTTAATTGTTGGTATTATATAATATTTTGGTGATATTTAAGGTGTAAATAAAATATTAAGAAAGTTATTCAAATATTTTTACAAAGTTAATATTATTTAAACTGAAAGTTGTGTAAAAGACCTAATCGTTAATGCAAACATTTTATATCTTTGTATCTTACTAAGTGTAAACATTTGATCTTTTTAGTCCTTAAAATTACAAAGAACGCATTTGCTAATACCTGAAAAATAATTTAAATGAAACTTTTAATTTAAGCTTTTATTTCAGATAAGATTAAGTTAAATAATTTTCTAATCTAATTATAATATTCTTGTCTCGAAATTACCTTATACTAAATAATATTTACATAAAATATCATTATAATAATTATAACTTTTTAAATTATATAATTAAAATTTCGTTAAATTACACTTATATTGCTTTTCATATGACGTGGATGACATTATAATTTAATTTCATAAAAAAAAAATTTAAATGTAACATAAATATCAGATAAAATGGGTCATAAGAAACTTTTAATGGTTCATTTATGCCATTATAAAAATAGTACTTATAATAATAATAATTTTTAACGCAGAAACCACAGATATTTTTTTTAGGGGGAAATATAAAAACCAATATTGTCGTGAAAATATTTTATGTAAATGGAGTTGATATGAAAAGACACACAAGTATAAAATTAAATATAATATAACATTATCATATTTTATGCAAACATTATGGGTGATTTAATGTGAGTAAGATTATTATTTGTGGACAAATTTTTAAAGAAAAAGTATGGTCGAAATTAAAGTTTTTTAATTTTTCATATTCATTTAAAGTTTACGATAATATAATAAAAAGTTATCACAAATTTATGGATAATTTTGTGAAACTTATAAATAGTTAAATCAAAAATCATACCTAAATAAACTTTTGATATTTTTCTGAAATTTATTATTAATTTAATTTTTGCCAAAATGACTTTAAATTTTCTTTTATCATGAACAACATTTATATCAATCCGTAATCTGTAATGTATATAAATATAAATATTAATTACTGAAAAATGGAAAATCTGTTGAAGTTGCTTTTTATACAAAATGTATATCTCTTAAAAAAAAAAGGAAACTTGAGGTTCAGCAAATTAATGAGGTGGAAAAAATAAATAAATGTTTAATGATATGAATAGTCAATATCATTAAAGCTTTATAATATTCTAACATCCATATTCAACATTTTTTGTATTAATTATATTTTAAATTTAAAATATTCAACAAAAAAAAATCTCGTTACAATTTCCAATAAAATAAAATTTTCTTCTTACTTGTAGTTTTTCCCAATAATAAAATTTCAGTCATTTTACAATCAAGTTTACTATTTAATTAAAATAAATTTTTTTTTAAGGATAGCATTTTATTTTTTGAAAACAGATAAAGTGATGAAAATTTATGGTTTAATATATAATTTTTCCAATTTTTTTGTGGTAAAAATCTATTTGAATCATTTTAATTTACTTTTATCATTCAAATTGTAAAAATATTTTCATTAAATTTAAAATGAAATGCATAAATATTTAAAATAAAAAATTAATTTCCTTTAAAATGGAATAAAACAAAACATTAGATCAAAACAAAAACCAAAAATTTCTAATGTTGATAGGAGGAAATTAAAAATTTATCCATGAGGATTAGTAAAAAATTGTCTATACTATATAACCAAAAAAAAAACTCCTCTTTTAAAATGGACAAAAATTCTAGGGAAATTATACATATTAGTTTTTTCATTTACATTAGATTTTTTTTTAAATGCATATATGTAAATATCGTTGCATACAGTTTCATTTCCTGACTAGTTGGGCTATCATGTACATGTACATGAAAAAAAAACAACATTAATTTAAGGTAAGTTAAATATAGTTTTTTTATTAAGAAAGTATTATATAACCTACTCGTATTCCATTCGGTTTAAAAAGCTCATTTAACTTTAATTGTACAATTCAAATTGCATTTTTTCCAAAAAAAAATACATTTAACGAACTAAATTCTTTATAAAAAAAAATCTAATTTATAACTTAAAATAATTAATCAAATTTTCATTTCTTTTCTTATGCTTAGTTATATTTAATCCCATCAGATATTTTTCTTTCATCATCTTTTTTTCTAATGTATACGTAATTAAATAATGGCTAATAAACAATTACGTTCTCATAATTACAACTGATGATGGTAAAAGTAAAATCAAGAGAAATTTCTTTTATCCTGGAATAATTTTCTTAGAATCTTTTTTATTTTATTATTATTTCTTTTTTCTGAATTATAATTTTACTTTTATAAGAAAATTGAAATTAAACATTTTGAAAAAAAAAAATTAATGATAATTATGTCATGTCCTTATGCGATTTTCTTTGTTGAATAATGTAATTACTATACGTGGAAATAATAATTTATTTAACTTTGAAAGGATAATAAAGAGAGAAAAAAAAACATTTTTGATTATTTGAATAATTTTTAAATATGATGGTAAAAGAAAAATGAAGAAAAATTATGAATATATATCAAGTTTTTTGGATGACATAAAAATTGAATGATTTACATTTTCCTACCACCCACACATTTTTATCTAAAAATAGCTTCAATTGACTACACCTTATACACCGTTAATTTAAAAGGAATTTAAATTACAATCCAAAAAAAATAATTAATTATTTGGTTAGGAAATAAAAATGTTTTGGAAAATCGCCAACAAAAAATAGTTTTATTTTATCTATAATTATATCTGTTTTGATTTTGTGCCAACAAAAGAGGAAATTTGTTGCTTGCATATGGTATCTTAATCTTTAACAATCAAAAAAGCATTTTAAATTTTTAACATTTAAAGAAAATTATGGAAATGCGCGATATAAGTTATGGAATTTAAGTCCAAAGTTACGTAAGGACACAATTACGTAAATGCGATATAAATTATGGAATGGGAAATATTAATTTTTTTTAATTATACAAATAGTTATGACTAGATTAATAATTTGTACATAGGTACTTAATTTACAAACATTCAAATCTCTCCAAAAATATATTATATAAATTATAATTTTTATACTAATTAATTTAATAAAATATTATTTGAATATAGGAAAAGGACCTTTACCATACAATTATTTCGTTATATATATATATTAATGAATTTATGATTCCTGATTATTTATATACGAAGATTATGATTTTGCATAATATTGAAGTTTAATGACTTTTGCCATAAGTCATAATATTTAATGAATAGAATAGAAAATTTATATTTGTACATCCTAGCATATAATAGCATAAAATTCAATTAAATTAAATCATAATTCTCATAAAATTATTTATCATAAATGCTAAATTATTGATTATATTCAAATTCAATAAGAATTAATATGAATAAATAGGATCATTTTCATTTAATATTTGATTCTGAATTTTGAGGATTATAGAGAAGTCATATTGTTTTAGGATATTGAAATTTGTTGCTAAAGTATTATCAAAATTATTTATAACATTGAAATAATTAGTAAACTTCTTAATTCAACTTAAATTTAAACTAGATAGAATATATTGAATCCTATTATTGATTTAATTTCTAAATTTTAAACCAACTTATATCCAATATAAATAAATTATATTTTATGAAGCATAAAAACATAATAAAATCAATTTAAATAAATAATAATTATTTATTTTATTTTCTACATTTTTACCATCTAATTTCCATCGAAAATTTATCAAAACTTTAAAGCCATTAACGAATAACTAATCATGAATACATGGATATAATAATTGGTCAACCAAATTGAGAAAGACTAACTTTTTATTGCTACTGTCATGACCTAATAAACTTTATAAAATTGTTCAAAAAATTTTACCCCATTTTTTTTCTCGGACTCTAGAGATATATTAATATACTGAAGTATTAAATATATATTTAACCTTTTATTTATTTAATTTGTATAAAAAAAAGTGTTAAGTGAAAAGTTCATAAACAAATTTATCAAAAAAATTCTATAGGGAGAAAAAGGATTAAAACAAATTTATATAGATTTATAAGCAATTTTTATTATAAAGGACATTTACGAAATTAGGATCAAATAACGACACAATAAATTTAATAAATGAAATAAAAGAAAAATCTTAAAATGTAGCAATGATTAGGGATTATTTAAAATGATTTAAAATTCACAATTTAATCGCATTTATAATTTCTTTATATTTGGAAAAATTAGTGAATTTTATTAAGACATTAAAAAACAAAAATTCATTCGTTAAAAAACTGTCATTAAAATTTTTATATTCAGTTCTTTTCAATCCGCCCTCCATAAAACTTGAAATACTTAATTGAAAATTCTGGTATAAGACATTGTCGAACTTTTCATTGGACATTTTTCTCTCAGAAATTTTCATCAATTTTAAATCAACAAATTAAAATATATATTTCCCCTACATAAATTACTAATGAAAGGACAAATTGAAAAACATTAAGATGTCATCTATATATATATATATATATATATGACATGGGAATTTAATGGTCATGACATCTTAAAATGTAATCAAAAAATCGAATAATATTCTATTTTTATTGATTACAACTGCAAATAGCTTTAGAGACGATAGGAAATGGACAAAATCTCAGGTGGCAGCATATTACCACTGTAATGAATTTATAAAATAATCAGATTCTGATAAAGATATAGGTCAAAATGTTTTTATAATTTATATGTCAATACCATCTGTCATAGAGATTATTTCTTATTTAATTCATGTAACTGAGATTGATATGGTGTTAGTCATATATTCATTTTACTATGATATTAATGATAATTTAGAAATATACCAATAATTTAATCTTCAAATATTTGTTTTATTCAAAAAAATATATTTCAAAAGTTATTTAATATTAATATTAAATTTGTTTACTTCAATATTAAATTTATTTAATAATTCAAAAATGTTTACGTATATTTATTTGGTGTTACGAATAATATTATACTGAGAAAAACATAAAAATATTATTATATTATTTGTATTTCTTAAATTATTCAAAATTAATAAACATTTCAAATATAAATATAAAATTTTAATTAAATACTTGGAAGTCAATAAAATTATAATTTCTCTTAAATAGAAGAAGTGTAAATTGTTTATTTAATGAAATAATTAATTTTCTAATTTCCATAAAATATCTTTACAAACATAAATATTTATTTTAATATTTAAACTAACCTTTATAAATGTATAATAATATGATGGCATCATAAAAAATTAAATATCAAAAATACAAAATTTATAAATCATTAAAATAACTATTAAACATTTTCCAAATTCCTTTTTATAGTTAAATTACAAAGAAGAATTTATGATATTTTGAAATAAATTCATTATGACCTTTGTAAAATAAACTGACAACCATTTAATTATTTTTTAAATTAAAATTTTAAAATGAATATCAATTATTTAATGAGCTTACATATTTTAGAAGAATCAGCAGTAAATGATTAAATTAAATAATGCTTGAATATTCATTATCTTTAATTAAGATTGTAGAAATTACATAGACTAATTTAATTTGATTGATACTTTCAAAAAAATAATTTAAAGTTAATTTTAATTTATTTTTCACGAGTACTATGAGTTCTTTAGAATAATTAAAATTTGGCTAAAAAGGGCTGTCTGCCGTAGAGAGGTAACATTTCAATGAACAACTCAAACCCTACCCATATCCATTGCATCCACATTTAATTTCGGACAAAAAAGCCATTATATTTCTTATAAGATCTTTCTATAAATTAAAAAATTTACATTAAGGACGAATTAATATTTATCCAATTTTGTGTTCTCATTACTTACAGATCTCCAATTCCAGATTTTAATATATAATTTTCTTCAAATCATCTTTTGTCTCAAGACAAAATCTTGATTCATATTTGCCTAACATAAAGTTATTGTTCAAATAAAGTCACCTGACTGCAAACTAATTTAAAAGATATTTAATATTTTGAGCAGGAATAAAAAATCAAGGATTCATTATTATAAAAAAATAAGACAATAATAAAACAAAATGTTTTTGTATTTGTTTTTTTTTGTATTTTGTCAACTTTGTTTATTTTCTTCTTTTTATTTTTATTTATATAAAATTGAAAATAAATTGTCAAGAACAAAAAAAAATTTTTATATGTACAAAAAGTACAACAACGAAGGAAAAATAAGAATTTTATCCTTCTTTTATTTACATTTTACTTGCTTCGTATTTGTGCAAATAAAATTATTATTAAATTTAATTTTGCTATATATTTATGTACTTTAAATATTTTTTTTTGTAAATATCACGAAAGTAATTTTAAGGATATTTTTTATACGCGTATATGTAAAAAAATATGTCGTTTTTTTGTTTGGGGGAGAATTTGTTGGAAATCTGTTTAATATTATTGAATCTAATTATCATTTTTTTAGAGAGATTTTTCGAATCAATTTTCCCGAATAATACAGAAAAAGATTATATTTATATTTATATTTGAATTTACGTTTACACCCTGTGATTATTTTAATTATATACAAATTTATTTATTTCATATTTTTAACTACCGTTAATATTCAAGAGATGTTGAATATTTGAATCCTTAATTTATAAAAACAAACACAAAAATTTTACTCCCAAAAAATAGTTTATATTTTTTTGCTTATATTAATATTTCTTTAAACGATTTCCATAATATGAAAAATATCAAAAAACTCATTTTTCAAAATAAAATTCGTGTAAAGGTGGAAATTTCAATTATGTATTTCAAAAATATATATTACTTTAATATTTTTCACAATCCTTTTTTTTAAATAAATGCAAAACTATCTATAAAAAATTCTTATTTAAATTTCAAATCATTTGCATTCAAAAAAGAAAATATAGTAAATAGTATATGAATAAAAGGTGGTGAAAATCTCTTTTGACTATAGTCCTTTTAATTCTTCTAATGAAAAATATTATATATAAATTTTTCTGTAAGTGTAGGGGAGCATAAAATATATTTTTTTTTTCATTTTCAAAGAATGAAAAGTCTTTTCCCTTATATAGAAATTTTTAAAAGAATTTCTATTCATAGTGGGAAAAATTGAAAAGCTATGGAAAAGAATATGAAATTCATCTATTAAATGTTATAGTTTATAGGGTATATTATTTTAAAACAGTGGTAGGATGTACTTTTGCAAATACTGTGTCCAAATCCAATATACTTATTTCGAGTAATTGAACGAGAGGCTGGAATGTAATTCAGGCCTAAATATATACTTAATTCCTTCATAATTTCGATCCTCAACCCAATTTTATAATTGGTTCTACGCATGACACACTATAAACTATATTTAATGTTATAAAGTTGTTTATATCTGTTCAATCGAACAGGTTGTTAAAATCAATTATTACCTTAACTATTGCTTTCAAAGCCGACTCTGTACTTTTGATATACATATTTCATTCGCATCACTTTAATGTATACAAATTATTAAGGATTTTTTTTTACCTGCATATACCCAATAGAAAAAAAATTATTCCCAAAAAAAGATCATTTTTTAGTATAGAATTTTTGCATAATTTGCAGAAAAATTGTGATGGTGTGAAAAGGCATAAATAATATTTCTAACACAAGAATAAAAAAAGGACTTGTTTTTAAAAAAGTTTGAATTTATTTTTTATTTCTTAAAAACTGAAAAAAAAAAGAAAACACAAAAAAGAAATTAAAAACAACTTTTAAATCTGATTATTCTTGGCATATAATAAAAAAAAGAAGGATCTAAAAATTAAGCGCATCTTTAAATGTGAAAAACACATTCATGACATAAAAATCATATATTTAATGGTATATAAAAAGAAGTCCTTATTTCCTTTTTGTATTGTAAAACAAAAATGTTCGACAACACAAAAACAAAAATAAGGAAAAATAAAAATCTCTTAGAAAATCGTTGACATGAATATTTTTTTCCCTTTTTTTTCTTTGCTGTAAATTTCTATTGAAAAGGATGTTTGCCTTCTTGAATGGTGAAACACAAAAAGAAAAATAACGAAATATGAAAGATTGAGGAAAAAATATGATGATAAAGTTTATGAATTTATGTATATATGTATAACTTTTTCATAAACATTCATTATATTAAATTTTATATATACATTATCTATTTATGGGGTTAAAAATGATAAATTTCTTATTTGATATTCGTTCCATTTTTTTTTTTGGTAATAATCGAGAGTACTTTTTGTTTGTAAATAGTAAAAAGGCGAGTCAGTTTTGTGCATAGTTTAATGTAAAAAATAATAATAGTCCTGTGAAATGCAAAATAATGAAAATTCTCACATTTTATGATCTTATGGCTTAAGGTTTCATTATATTTTGGAGAAGTACCAGGTACTCCGAAGTATTTATACAGGTAAATGGAATGAAATTATTTGTGAAATAAGAATTATGTTAAGTTGGTTTTTAAAAGTTTTTTTTTTATAATTTTGCAATTATATATATAATTCTGCTAACATGGCAAATCAAATATATAATAAGTTCATTGAATTTGTATAATTTATAGTATATACAATATACATACGTACATAAAAATGGTATAGTACATACATATATGCTTGCGGTATGAAGTACTTAAAAACATATTTGATGTTATTTCTTAATTAGAATTTCGAAATAAAGTTAATTATAAATATCAAATAATTTCGTATGAAAATACTATACTAATTGTTAATCAAAAATTAATACTTTCAGGATGGGTAGGTAATCATTATAAAGTTTATTTATTTTAGTTTAATTCCTTTTCTAGATCAAGAAATCAATTTTCTATATAAATATTTGTTTTTGATGATTAATTAATTTCAGTATATATACTACGATTCTGTGACAGTTCAGCATAAATGTTATAACATTAATTTCATGTAATAAAAATGAATTTATAACTTTTATAATTTAAGGAAAGCTTAACATTTGAAATTATATGAATTATTTTATTATACAGAATAATATAATAATTCTAACTCTAACTCTTCGTATGTCACGTTACCATAGGAAATTTTAATAACAATTTTTCTATTGATAAAGGATATTCTAAGACATAAACTGTCTGTCTAGTTTTTTCATATAAATTTTGAATGGTAGAAAATTTATAATAAAATTAATCACAATAATTTAATTTTTCTATTTAATAAGTAATAAATTTTAGAATTTTAGTTAATATATTTATATCTGTATATGCCAAATATAAAAATAACCTTCTATAATAGATTGATTCAAAAAAGCTACTTATAATATTACAAAAATTGTTCATTCAAAATATTCATTTTCCTTTAATATAAAATTAAAGAACTTATATTTTTCTATTCAACTTTTCATTAAAAACTTTCGTAAACTATAGAAAATAAAGGAAATAATTGTATGAAAATTATTTCTTCCGGTTCTATTGTTGTTACGAAAAAAACGGATACAGTAAAAGTATGAAAAACTTTGAAAAAGAAATGTTGAAACCAGTGGTGTACGAAATTCCATAGGCTTTCATTCCAAATTCTCGCTCAGCAAGTATACATTCAAAACGACACTGATTGATATAAGTAAACATAATGTTGTTGTTCATTAAAGAATGGAATGATGTTCGGTATTGACATAAAGTACTTATGCTTAACAAAACATTCTTTTGTTCATTGTTAAGGATATAATTTGTGACTAAGCAGGGAAAGTAATTACTTTAATTACAAACTTAAATATACATAAACATTTTTAAAATAAATAATATTGCAATAATTCTTTAAATTTAATATATTTTAATATTTCTGATATTTACTATACTTTTCCATTATTTTACTTGTTACTTTAGTTTGTAATATGAATTGCAGAATTTTCTTTTATCCGAATAGAATTATCAGTCAGTCAAATAAAGTCTTATTTTTATCTATTTAATATTCAAATGATATGGACTCACTTAGTACAATCGATAATTACCAAGTATTAAAAATTATCCTGAGTGGGTCTATACATGGAAATTATAGATTGTCCTGCCAGATTGCGAATATATTTCTCGAAAATTTGCTAGATAATAATTTAAGCTATTAAAAATACTGAAAATTATCCAATTTTTATTTAAATTATTATGAAAGATAAATTATTATGATTTGCTAAAAATATTTTGTAATTTTTTTTTGGTGTACCAAGTTTTGTTTATGTAAATTATAATTTTGGAAATCTAATCTTAAATAAATATCAATTTGCATAATACAATTTTTACCAAATTCGTTAATAAAAAGCACTGAAAAACAATCTAATTTATATTACTTAAAGTAAATTAAAATAATAAAGTTAAAGGCTATTTTTACCTTCATCAATTTAAATTGTCCTATATAAGTAATTGAATTTTCATGTATAAAATAAAATATTAAAGATCAAACAAATTTTTTTTAATAAATTATGTTAGAAAATTTGTTACTATATTTTTTACTTTAAGATATTAAAAAAAATGCCAAGTTAAAAATAATTTTTAATATTTTTTTCAAATTATATAAAATTACTTTTGATTATTTTTATTATTATTTAGAGATGCTCACCAATTAGATTTAATTAAAATTACTTTTGATGTTTTATGTATATAGAATTTAATTTTACAAATTCGTCTTGAAGTTTTTATTGTCATAATAAAATTAATTTAATTTTGTTTGGGTATAAGATAAAATTGAAGTCTTATTATTGATCAGTTCATTATACCGTCGTAGTAAATTTTATAATTTTTCATATTTTTATTATTAAATTTATTATATTAAATTATCTATATTTTTCATTATAACTATAATATAATTAAATTAAATTTATATTATTATTTGCTCTTAGATTTGCAATTTCCCAAAATCAGAAAATTTAATTAACTTCCCTAAATATTCTCTTTGCGAAATAATAAAATTTAAATCAATTTCGATCATCTTAAAGGATATTTTAAAGATTTTTGTTTAAATAGAAAATATTTTTATTATTCTTTTCTATAATTTTTATTTCGCGTGATGAAATATCATTTTCAGAAAGTTTATAATTTTTCTAAGAATGCGAAATAATTAAATGGTAAGAAATTTAAAACTACGAGTATATTGTAACACTTTGCTATGGTAAATACGTTAATAATAGGCTAGTATGGTAAATACGCTAATTTGAATATTAGAATATTACACTTAATTACCTACATTTGGTGCTATTTCAAACTTTTAAAATTGCTCCTTTTCACCTTTTATAAATTCAAAATGTTAAAAACGTAATTTCTTACTCTTTACTTTAATAATCATTCCTTATTTTTCCTTAACATTTGAAAATTTTCTTTATTGATGGACTCAAATTCTTTTTGAACTGAAAAAGAATAATAATAATATTTTAATTTTTCTCGTGATTTTAAAAAATCAAAAAATTTATGTAACATAATGCTTGAAAATATGTATAAGACTAGTATAATTATATTTTATATGTATGTGTATACATGTATATAAACTTTTCTATAAAATTAGGCATTTTTGTGATTCATTTTGGAAATATGCCAAGTAGTTTTTGTTCCATCTGAATAACATGAAAAATAAACACTTTTTAATAGCACTTGGCGCCATTTCAAAAAACGGAAAGAAACTAAGTATTCAAAGGAAAACGATTTGTGCTCGTTCAAATTATTTTCTTGTTTAGTTACAATTCTTCAAGGATTCTTGGAATGAGAAAAATATGATCTTAACTTGAATTTTATTTGTTGGTAAAAATTGTCATTTAACTTTAATTTAAAGAATAATATTTTTAGTAAAATATTTTAAAGCGGAATATGAGTTGAAAACAAGAATTATGAAAATTTATTTTTGAATAATTTATTTAAAAATTAAATGTAAATTATTTGGTAAACAAACATTCTTACCTGATAATTTAAGTATACTTAATTTTGAATATTCTAATCTAAACAGAAAATATTATGGATTATTGTAATCTAAAAATTTCCATCAACACGAATTTTATCCTTTTTCAAATTTTAAAAATAGTTCAATCGTTCAATGTCCCTAAAATAATATTATGTTGAAAATCATAAATCGTTTTATAAATAATTTTGTTGCCATCCAAGAAAATAGTCACGTACATGTGATAATTTTTGTTCAATTTGGGAAATGGAAATATAAAAAAAATATATGATATAATTTTGCGGTATAGTTTAATATATTTCTGTTTGTTTGTGTTTTTTGCTTGGTTAGATATTATATGTGAATCCTTTATTAAGGATAATTTCCTTATTTTCAAATATACCAAAAACAATATGTTGTAAAAAAAATAACATGAATTTATTTAGTTCTTTAGCTATCATCAATTTTAAAATATTGATTATTATTTTATGAAGATAAAATAATAATCAATATTATATATTATGGAGATAAATTTAAAAATATTTTGTGAACAGGAACATTAAACTTTTAGTATCTTTAAAAAACGAAAATAACAAAAATCAAAAATTAAATTTAATTTATCTTGGTAAAAAATTTATGTTGAAAAATTTCGCTTTAATTGAAATTTATTCGGTAGTATCAAGGAAAATTAATGTTACATTAAAAGTATATATGTAAATTATTGAGACCTTATACTTTTGTAGAAATTCTTTCTTTCTGGTAATGATTTTAATCGAAATTTTGATTACAGTTTAATTATGATATAAAAAATTTGTAATAAAAGGTGTAAAATCAAATTAATAAATACTTAATATTTTTCTGTTAGAAATTTCATTTTTTATTTGACTTGTAAAATTATCAAACATATTTTCACCTAGCTATTTTTTTTTTATAAATCTTAAATAAGGCGAAAACGACTGATAAAGATTTTATGAAATAAAAAATTTTACTTTTATGATCACGTACATTTTATTATCGTATATAACAAATTAATTCCATTTATCAAAATTATCTATATATAAAATTTCAACAGATGTTTACTGATGATGACATTTATGTTATTAATATTTTATAAATAACCAATAAAAAAAGGTATTTATGGATATAAGAAAATTGGCAAATCAATCTTAAAATAAAATTACTGAATTCAAATAAAATGTAAATGTGTATTAAATTTATGAAAATGTGCTACTTACAAAAGACAAAGTAATGAGATTGTTTATTATCAGTTATATACAAATTAATCGAGTAAAAATTAATGCAATCTTTGGTATGATTATCTACATCTAATTTAAAATATTTTTGACTTTCGAGAAACCAAGGATATACTTAAATAAAATCATTTCAAAATTATAAATTAAAAACATTCATAAATAATAGGAGAAAATTCTTTATGGTTTTATTTTGTAAGAATTCTTTAAATATAAATATCAAAAGAAAATATTTTTAATATTTTGAATATTGCTATTATTATTTAAATGTTAATTAAATATTTTATTTATTTACATATATAAATATTTGTAAAATTATACAATAAATATTTGTAAAATTATTTGTGGTAAAATTTATAGGAATTTTACAATTTGTTATAAAATTTAATGGAAAAACATATCTCTCTTTAATTTTAGATTATTTTATTTATATTATACGGTAAAATTTTCTGTATGAACCGGGGAGTAAGTATCTAATAATTTAATTTAAATATCCTTTTTGAAGATTTCCAATATAAATGGTAAATGGATAACTAAATATAGAACTATTTTCAAATAAAGAAAATTTTGAAAATAATTTGTATCTTTACAAAATTCTAAAACTTCCTACTTTGCAACATTTTTTATTTTCTGCATAACCATGATCGCAATGACTATCTATTCCATTATTAACTTTTGCTTGCTCCAAGATGCTTTTTCATTTGCCTCTTTCCATTGCTTCAGTTTTCCAATTACTTACATATACTTTCCTTAACTATTAGTACAGAATTATAATTTACAAAATTATAAAATAACTTGTTGGAAACAGAAATATTACAATTATTTACCATGACCCAAAGGATTAAATTTAAAATGTTTATTATTTTATAACATCTCCTATATAAAATTTTAAACTAAATAATAAACAAAAATATTTAATTATAATAGAATATAAAAGGACATAAAATATGATTCTAAAAATATGCTTTAATGTATGTATATGTATTGTAAAAGTTGATAATAATCATTCTCTATTTATAATTAATATAAATGTCTGTTTAGTTTTGTCGCAAAACTATTAAAATCTTATATGCACATAAATATAAAAGGAAACAAGAGAAAAACTAATATAACTCTCACAATACAATAATTTAATTATACAGTCCTTTGAGAATATATAATTATTTACTTTTAATGTATATTTTTGGTATACAGGGTTAAAAATTTTTATAATTTAAATAGTAATAATTAATTATTTTACATTTGTCTAATAGTTCTCCAATCTGGACTTACTGAAAAACCAATTTAACTTTAGAATATCCATAAATGTAAACTATATTTCTATGGTGCAAATCTGGTAGTAATTTTAGTAAGTTTCCTTATAATTTTAAGGATTAAGATTAAGGATACTAATTTTAGATATTTTTGATTCTGTCGTTGTAAAAATTTAAAATTTAAGGAAAAGTGGCGTCACTCCCAAATATCTTATAATAATTTGGATTAATTGTAAGTAGTCAAAATCATATTTTATTAAATTTCTTTTTTTAATTGTTTTCTGCTTTCTCAAATTCAAATCATTTTTTTATGAAATGGTTTAGGATTTCATAGTAAAAGATTATGTCGGATATATTGAAATTTCTAGAAAATTTAATACCGTACTTTGGTGTAACACAGCATAATTTAAATCATAATTAATTATGAATGATAACAAAGTAATTGTCAACTTTATTTAATACCAAATATCTTCATTTTATAAATATTTTAGATGGTATGATTTATGGTATTAATCATTTTACCAATCTTGAATAATAAAATTGTACCATTTAATTTAATGCCAATCAAATTTATAGCATATTTTCAGGCTATAACAATTATTGGCATACTTTCAGGCGATCTATAAAATTCCTTTTATCAAAACCCGATAATAATAGAGAAATTGTATAAATTTGGAGGATAATAATTTGTCAGTTTGATATAAAATATTTTATTTCTTGTATATATTGCTGATTTTTGTAAATGCAAAAATCAATACTTCACATATTCGACATTTTAGTAATATAATGTGCATAAATTATTATGGTACATATATAATTTTTGAAACTGTCAGCATTTTGGAATGAAGCAAATTATAATTGTATATATGATTTGTGTTTGCGACTGCTTTTTAAATTCAATTTTCATCGATACAATTTACATTGAAATATAAAATTTTGAGAAATATAAGTAAATATGACAGCATAATAAATAGTTTAATTATTTCTGGTAATTATGAATTTAAACCATCATTTAAATTCTTGTTTATTTATTTCCCTTTTAAAGTTTAAATTCTGGTTATTTATTTACAGTTTTATCAAAATTTTTGATTTAAATTCAATTTCTATATGTATAGTAATTTATATTACATAACTAAAACAGTTTATTTAATAATTAATTCAATTAAAAAGTTATAAAATTCTGTTTACACATTTTATTTGTCCATAAAATGCGTTATATAATATTGTAATTAAAATTTAAATAATATAATAATTTTTTTTTATTAAATAATAAATAATAACGTCCAATGAAATTTCAATTAATTGAAAATATTTATATAAAATATATTTACATATATATAAAATTAATTTACATAATAATTTTAGTAATTATACTAAAAAACAATAGTTTGCAATTTACACTCAAAATAAATAAATTGTCATCATAGAAGAAAAAATTTATAAATAAATATTTAATTTGAATAATATTTTTTTAAAATTATATTCGTAAAAAATACGATCTGTATGAAGTAGAGTCATATTATAACTAACTTATCAACAGGACACTGTCTACTGAATATTTAATTTGCAAATTTCAACATTAAAAATTCTGGTCTTGAATTATTCTCTTAAAGAAATCCGTATAATGTTAAATAAATGAAATAAAAATTTAAAATTTAATTTATTTCATATACCAGATATAATTTTCATTACATTTGTCAACGATAGTAAGAAAATTTGACCTAAAAATTATAATTTCATAAAAAAATGAATATTTTGTTTCAGTCAATGTAGAAAGTCCTTCGTTATCAACTGATAAAAACTTTGAAATAAAAATATATTATAACATTGATTTATCTATATATATGTTTTACTGATCCATTTTGGTATAAATAAATCTTAGTTTTTAATTTCCTGTCTTTGTTTCTGATTTATGGTTAACATATAATGTTAAAGTAAAATACATTTATAGAAATTTCAATTAAAATTTTCATTTTTTCTAGATATTTTTATATAAATCATATCTTTCATTTTTTTTTTTTCAAATGAATTTTCTTGGTTTTTATCTTGCAAATTGTAAAATTTTCAAATTTCTTATTTATAGTAAAATTTAATCAATCCTTTAGATTTTTTTTATAACAAAAATGAATTTATAAAATTTTCTAGATTTTACACGATAAATTTTTAGTTTTTTTTTTATTACCCAAAGGGATAATAAAAAAATCGTATAGTAAATATCGTACAAAGAAAAATTTAATTAAATACACTTTATAATTGTATCTTTTTTATATCACGTAACACAAAATTGTGAATAATTAATGTATTTTTAGTCTTTTGGGAAATTGTATTGGACGGGGTTTCTAAAATATTTTCACTATTTAAAATTTATTACATAAAAATCCAAAAATTTATCATCGTTATATAAAATTATACTGAAAAATTCTATAAAATTCTGAAATTCAAATACTTGAAACTATTTTGTAAATGTTAAAATATTTTAATCTTTTGCAGTAGTGAATGGTGTCAGCAATAAACAAACTTAAAAGGTCCGTAAGCAATAATAGTTGCAAAATTTATATACAAATTTTGGAATTATAGACATAAATTCCCATTCCCAAAAAAAAAATGTCATGTAATTTTTGTTCAAAAATATTTATATGTAAAACTATTTTTTATTTATATGTAATAAATTGTAACTATGAAACAAATTGTGCAAATTTATATATTTTTATTATTTGTTTGTCGTTTTTGTTATTATGTTTATAGATACATACATATATTTTTTTTTGTATACCAAAACAATAAACATTTGGTTAAAAATATGGAACAACAAAAGTTTAGCAAAATTTCGTTCTTGAAAGTCTAAGAGTGTTCGTATGTTCCATTTTTAATAAATTTGGATTTAAATTAAATAGTCAAACTTCGTATTAATTCAATTCACAACAAATGTGAACCATCAGTTTCGGTTATATCAATGTAATTTGTAATTGAAAATCTATAAAGAGAAAATACTATGTTCGTTGTTATACCTTACTGAAAATCGAAAGGATAAAATAATAGAAATTTCAATTAAGACTATTTTCAATATTTTTTATACATACATTATTTTGTATGTTCCTACCTGTAAATTTGCTATCCATGTTTAATATTCCATTCGCCATTGTAATGTTTAGTGTAATCTCTATAATAATCTATAAAAATTCACTTTTCTGTGTTTTATTCACCCCTAATTAAATTTGTAAACATATCATATACATAAAATTATATACATAATTCTTTACATTTTTAATAATTAATGCTATACTTAATAATATCGCAGAATGTTTATTTCAAAATTAAATAGATAATATAATAATCTCATTTTAAATTGTTCATCCTTAAAGCTATTTGATAATTTTAATTAATAATTTTTAATATTACATACCCAGACACTATTCATTTTACGATTATACATTATCCAGGACTAACATATGTACCAAAGGGGATATTAAAATTATATTAAAATTTAATATATTTGAATAGGTAAAAAATGGTATAAAAGTTAGAGAAGAATTTTTAGTTCAAATATTCCATTCATGATTCAAATATATATTTTTCATTATTATTTTATTTTCTTAGATATTCCGAAATTTACAATCAATTTAAAATTATATTTTTCTGTATTTTTACATTTGCTAATACCCAAAAAAATATTCCAAATCGACGAACTATTGAATATAAAAATTCAAAACATATGGTGTCCTAAATTCAAATTAATAATAAAATCACGCATGAAACTTTGGAATTTTTTACACGAAACTATAAAATAGAAATGAAAACTTTTTAAAAATATTTAATAAAATATAGCTGAGCCGTAAAGTAGTTTAATAACTTTGGGCTTTTTTGCCTTGTTATACAAATAAGTAATATTCCTTTTTTCTATATGATTTTAAATCAGCGAATTTCTGGTCCAACTTTTCACTTTATGGTCAACATGCTAAGAAATTGGTACATAATGTTTACACTGGACGGACATACGGTCATAAAGACCGACATAAATAAAAGTCTTAGCATTAACGGATATTTTTGAATTTCATAGAAGAAACTGCTATCCCATTTATGTAATTTCACTCTGATACGTTATGGGATTACTACGGATAAAATCTGTTCCGTTAGCGATAACGATTCCTTTTGATATTCGAGGAAAATTATTGATAAAATGAAATATATATAAAAATTGTTATACATCTTTAAGTCATATTGACTTTTATTTAACCAAGGATATGTTAAGTTTAAAACAGTTTTGTAAACTTTGTTGTTCATTTAATATCAATTTAATTCTAGTATACAAATTGGACTAATACTGAAACATAAAATAATTTATCTTTCATCATCAATATTTAATTTTTATTGGAAAAATATTATAATATTGGTTCATTTGATGTTGTTATGTACATAAAATTGTGTTTTAATTTATCAAATATTCGCGTAATACATAGAAGGGAATATAATTTAGTTAATGGAAAATTTAATTTATTTTATTAACATCAAATAAACAAAAAATATTTTTTATCGTTATTTGTTTTTTGAAATACATTATATCAATATCAATAAAGTATTTTTCTATTAATTGTAAAAGTAATTATGTGTTGAGTATGGCAACACTCATTACCATCTATATGTATAGTACATCAAAATGTTTACCTTTTATTTAAGACAGATTACCTTTAATTTAAGATTACCTTTAATTTAAGACAGTATACGTGTCTCAGCGACACTCGTTGTCCATACCCAGTAGCCACCACATCCACTTTCATATATTATCATTATATATCAAAAACTATAACTATTTAATATTGATTCTTCTAATATTCCTTCGTTTGGTTATGCAATCTTTTTATAATTAATTTTTAATATTTATACATCAATTAAATGGTGAAGATTTTATATGTTCAGTAATGTAACACATATGTGAAATTTGCAACATATAAACATATAAAAAGGGAATAATAATTATTAAATAATAGAACATTAAATGAACCGAAAATAAGCCACTAAAAATCAACAAAATATGATATTAAATCATTGAATAAATACAAGAGCATATGTTGATACTATACCACCCTTTATATACAATTTTGTTATTAAAACGATATTATCTTAATGCTTTTCATGTTATATACCTTTTATATTAATTTAGAATAATATTTTTTCTACCAAATGAACAGAGTGTACTACTCTTACATAGATATATTGGACGAGTTTTGGTTTAATGAATTTTGTATGTTTTAATTAAAATTTATTTATGTATCTTTGAAAATATAGTTAAAACATTAAATTGTGTAATGGTATTTAAGATTTATGAAATTGTTATTGAATTTAGAATTTTCATAATCATATATCATAATTTTGGAAATGAATATTATAGAAATCATTAGTACACCCAGTATAAATATCAATTAAAAGCTTTCTGTACCATGCTACATAATAAAGGGAAATATTATATTCTTAAAACATCGAGTCCCTCTATACCATATGAGCCAGTATAATATCCTTACTATATGAACGTTATTATACTAATTTTAAATTCTCTATGACGAAGGATTAATGTGAAATATTATATGCTAGACATAATAGTTTTGTATAAAATTTACAAGAGAATTGTATACATGTTCTAATATTACAACCAATTTTATAAGGATACATTATAAGCATATTTTTATAGCATATTATATATCCTTCTGTAACATTGTTCTAAATCCTTTTTCTTTTAAATGAAATTTCCAATGAAAAATTGTATAATAATTAAATTTTCACAAGGATATCTAACTAAGAAAAAATTGTTTATAATTACATAGTAGTTATGTATATACAAAAAAAATTGCCACAGGACTATGTAAATATTCTTTTTGATATAGAAATATAACAACTACAGACAGCAAATTTATGAGAATTTCAATTATTAATTTTTTTTTGACAATTTATAGAAGAAAATAAATTAAATATTTGTCCGACAAACTGGACAAAAATTCGTCAATTTTTATACATTTTTAAATATAAGTTTTCTATAAATTCCAGTAAAAAGTAATTGTAAAAATAATTAAGCTTAGTATATCCTTTTAATTTCAAATTTTGGATATGTTTCTATAAACAATATTACTTATAACTTTCTTAATACAAACAAAAAACATCAAAACCAAATAATCTAGAAATCATTTATTTCGATCAAAGGATATGCAAAATTTTCTATTATATATTCAGGATATATAAATATTTATGACACTTCAAAACCCTTTTTCCAATGTTTGCTTTGCTATTGTTAAATTGTACAGATCTGCCAGTAAAATTAATATTTTTATCAAATATATGTAATATGTATATATATATATATTTATTCAACAGGGAATGTATATTTGATTAAACTATAATTAGAAAATATAATTTGTTATTGAAATGTGAAGAAATTTCTACAATTGAATAATAAAATTTAATATGTAATTATTTATGTCATATTCATTATTGCTATTATATTTTAAAAAGGATAATGGAAAAATAAATTAGTTACTTTTGTCATATAAAGTATTTGTGCTAAAATATTCAATTTAGACATTTAAATTATTCTCTATAAAGGATATTCGACATAAATTAACAATTCCTCCATTTAGCAATTACCCATATAATTACATAAAATAAATTTTTAAAATTATCACTTTTACTATAATAAAATTGTAATTCAAAGAAATCGTTCACTTATTTCTACAAAGATTTCTTCATTATTGAATTGACAGAAAGTAATTTAATAAAATCAAAATTTTCATAATATCCTCAAATTTATATTGGTATATTAAAATTTAATTATACTATGAATTGTCGTTTATAAATAACAAGGCAAGAGAAAGACAATTTATTTAAATTATTTCAAATTAGGATTTTCGTTAAACGTTCCAAGGAAAATCAATTAACTTAAAGGAAATTATTTATTTACATAGAAAGGAGCTTTACATAAATTATAAAACATTAGTTAACCCCAAAAAAAGAATTTAAATTTCCTTTAAAATATAAATAATAAATATACCTTTATATATCTTACACTTACATTACAACCAAAGTAACAATTTGTACTTTCGTTTTTGAAAAATTAGCAATATTAATCCTTAATACTTTTAAGGCTTTTAATCTAAAGAAACATTTTTGTTTTTTTTACGCTATATAAAAGGTGGAATATGTATGTATCTTTTGTACACCTATTTCCGAATAGGAAAAGAAAACTAATAAATTTTCAAAGATAATTTTTGTATTTCATTTTATTTTTTAAAAATACAAAATAAAAAAACACGTAAAATAACATTTTTCATTAAAAATACTTTATTCAGTATCCGT
This sequence comes from Empis stercorea, assembly GCA_949752835.1. NCBI lineage: Eukaryota > Metazoa > Arthropoda > Insecta > Diptera > Empididae > Empis > Empis stercorea. Next base: position 42,136,742 of record OX457089.1, read on the forward strand.
TTTTAAAATAAAATTTAGATTGGTAAAATATATTTGACTGGAAGTGTAGAGTGAGATAGTGAATCATTAATTTTGATGGGTCTAGTTACCTCTACTCCTTTTAAACCAACCAAAATTATAGTCTATCATTTGTAAAAAAATATCTTAATATTCTTTTCATTATCCTTTGTATATTTCAACTAGTTTTTGTTTATCATTAAATTAGATTTTCTTTTACCAAAAATTTTTACACAAAATTTAATATTATATTGAATTTTCTTTACCAAAAATTATATACAATTTGAGTGTTTGATTATAAACCGCCGCCACCAAAAAAAAAAAAAAGAATTAAAAGTAAATCCTGGTTAACTTTGACTAAGAATTAATAATCTTATTGTAGAAAAAAGGATATCCTTGTATATTTAACTTTGTATGTCTTTAGTCAATCCTCTTGTTCATTCTCCATGCCACAGGTGTTTTTGTATATTTATTCAACAGGGAAACATGCTGGGCGGTGATTTATTCAAAAGATTAGAAATTTTATTCATTAATTTTCTTCTTTTTTTTGTTACTTTTTTTTTTACCTTTTTATATATTATTATTTTCTTTTTCCATTTTTTAAGTTACAAAAGAAAAGAGGATAAATTTGTAATTTATTACATTTTCAAGACTCAAAATAATGAATTTTCCAAAATACGAGTACACAAAAAAAAAATTGATCTTTTGTTGTAGGAATTTTCATAGAATAAAATTTAGGGGCAATTTTTTTTTTGTTTGTTATATAAATTTTCCGCTTTTCTATTTAAAATTGTTGTACAAATTTTTGTTGTTAACATTAAAAATATAGAGATTATTATTTTTAGTGTTTCAAATTAATAACAATTTTAGCATAGATGAAAATGTTTTTGAATTTTATGATAAAGAAATTTTAAAGAAGAAAAATCAATATTCTTTAGTAATTGGTACATTCTTACTGAAACAAATTGTGTGAAAATTAGCTCAGTTTGTTGAAAATAAATTGAGATAAAATTATTTTTCAAAATTTAACGTGGTATATAAATTATATAATTAGTTAATATTTAAAAGCAGCAAATTTTTTGGTTTTTGTATTATGACCATTTTTATATGTACATCATTCCCAATTTGCATGCATACAGCGCCAATGTTAGTCTTGGTCAAAGGCTATTTTATATGCATCAAATGACTTTGTGTTATTCTGGGTATAAAATATCAAAGATATTACCTATAATGTATATTTTTTTCTTTACCAGGATGAATTTTCTATTCAAATATGCAAATTGCATTATCCTTTGATCAACAAGTTGGTTTTTTTTTTGACACGTACACTTCGTTGACTATAAAGTTTTGAAAGTTGACTTGATAAATTTAATGGACTATGAAATTCAATTAATAAATTTATAAAAAAAAATGTAAAATGAACATTTTTTTTCTAATATTTTTTTTTCTTGATAAAAGCTTAAAATTGTATTTAACAAAAAATTTCAGAAGTTTATTTTAATTGCATATTTCAAAATGGCTATAAAAGTTTTGCAATAAAATATTTACTATTTTAATTAGAGTAAATTTTTGTTAAATTAAATAATAAATTTTATGATGAAAATTAATTTTATTAAGTTTCAAATTGGTCATGACTTGCAATTAATTTTAACATGAAGTAAAATTTCATTGAAATTATTTCGTCCTAATAAGAAAAGTATGTCAATTTAATGATTGAGAAGGATATGGTTTCTTTGTGTATATTTATATTTCTATATCTATAACAAAAGTTTATATTTCACATAGAAAAGCATAATAATATAAAGACCGTATGTAAAATTTATAAATTTTCTTTGTTATTTTTAAAACTTATAAACCTGAGTCCTTTTTATTTTATGGTTTACTTTATTTGAAAATATATAAATTTAATAGTTTAATGTGAAATTAAATTTTATATTTTCTCAAAAGTTTAAAGAACCAAATTATATTATGTGAATGGATCAATTTATAATGTATAAGGACCAATTTGACCTGAAAATGCTATATATAAAGGATTAAAGTAATAATATTTGTATACCAATTCGTAAAACTATAGTTTTATGTAATTTTGTATGGCAAATATTTTTAAGAACTTTTAAATTTCAAATAATTTTACTATTGATTCAAAAAAAATCATATAATAATTATAGCAAATATACGAACAATGACAAGAAAATATTTTAATTGCATATTTAATAAAATATTTAATTAAAATTGAATATTTATTTGAAGACATTTCTAAAAAGTTGAATTGCAATTAAATTTATATGAATAAAACTTTTAAAAAATTACAAACTCTATTTTTTTATAAATTTTGTTATTAGTTTCGTATGTTAATAAATTTTCTATGATTTGGTACAATGAAAATATAGAAAAACTTAAGTGTACTTAATTTCAATAAATTTTCATATAAAATTTTCTGCAAAATGAATAAAATTTTAATGGAATTTATTTGTATTGCTTCAATATAAACTTCAATTTTTACTAAAGAATAATATTGCATATATTTCATATTAATAACATTTATATTGAAGAAGACAAATAAAATTTTATAAAATAATATTAATAAAGTTTATTGCCAATTATATTTTTATACATACATGAACTCACTGAAATTCAATTGGTTATTACAATAAATTTTAATTCAGTATGAAATTGAAATGTGCTTTTAAAAATGTAACATATTTAAAGATAAATAATTCTGTTCATTTTATAGTGTGGAAGCCGTAAATTGTGGTGAAAGATCCAATATAGAAATTTTCATTTGCAACAACCTCCTCAATATAGGAATATAATTTATAATTTATTTTGTTGTCTTTTCAATTTTATTTAAATCAATTCAAAGAAATGATCCATTTATTGTAGAATATGTGCATTTATAATTAAAGCAAATCTAAAGTTAAAAATTGAAAATTATTATTAACAAGTAGCAAAAATATTATATTACATTAATTAAAAACTTTTCAATATAAATTACGAATAGTAAAATTTGAAATTATATTAATAAACTTTTGAAAATAAATTTAATGTAGAAAAAAATGTGAATTTGTAAAACTTTTTATATTATTTTAAATTTAAATTATTTTAATTATGTTTTTAAGTATTTTTCGTTTGATAAATTTATCAAATTAATGAAAAATTGAATTAGGCAATTTTAAATTTGGTGTTCATTAATATAAAGATAAATAAATTAAAATCCTTGTAATATAATTACTTATATTATTGAGCAATTCATAATGAAAATACACCTATTATGTAATAGTTTATTGGAGAGTGTAATAAATTAATAAAGCAATATAGTTTTCTATTCAAAATTACATTTAATTTGATTAATTATAAAAATTTCTATATGATAGAAAATATTCATAGAATCTTAATAAAATTCCTAAGTTTCAATATCATAAAAGTTATTTATACAAGTTCAAATATTTTTTCATTGATATTTATAACATAATTTTCTAAGTTTTATAAAGAATTTTCCCATGGAAATGGAAAGAAAAAATCATCTTTTATTCGTTTATGATTCTAACACTAAAACATAAAATTTGTTCAAGGCAAATGAAAATAGAAAAGTTTCCAATAAAATGAAAATTGTGAAAGTTTTCTTTGTTAAAAAAATATGTCCACAAGATAAAGGATTTTGAAAATATTATGGTAAGATTATATCTATTGATTTAGGATACGTGAAGATTTTTATTTTACTTTTAAAGTCAATCATAAAGATAAAATTTTGTTTTATTTTTTCTGTATAAAAATATTTTTTTTTAGTTTTTGATATTTGTAGAATATAAACAATGAAATTTCCGATTTTTTCCAAGGAAATTTTTCTATTTTGAACATATAAATAGTTAAGGAAATGAAAATTTTTTTTATTTTATTTATTCCGTTTGACCGAACAAATTTAATGGAAAACTTTCGGGGATTTTTTGATATGTTTGGCTATTTATTTTTTGTTGTGAATGTACGGAAAATGGAAAATTGTTATTAATAATATAAAATTTAAGATTATAAATTTGTTTTAAACCTTATCGATGAGTATTATCTGTAATATTGTTTTTAATATAGATTAATCCTTTATTTTTGTACTGTTATTGTATATACCAAAGTTTTTCCAGTGCAAATTTTTCCAGTACCAGACAAATTTATAAATTTCTTACCATTGTATACCATTTTAACTTCAAATCTGCAATTCATACCTTTGACAACAGATTTTTAGGATAATTTTTGGCAAATACAATGCTGGTATGTAAATTTTGTACAAACTCTGCTAAAATACAACAAGAAAATCTTTTTCTATATAATTCCCTATTCATTTTATAATTCAACACAAATAAGAAAAATATAATTAAAAAATATATATTTGCATATTTAGATTTTAAATATATAAATTTAATTATGACTTATATGTCTCAAGTGTATAAATTTCTTCTTAAAATATTTTCATTTCCATTTTTAATGAATTTTATTTTATTTCGTAAGAAAATCGAATATTTAATTCCTTAGGGAATATATAAATCCATTATAAATTTTTTTAAAAAAAATTTCAAATCGTTAAGGAAATGTTCTTCTATTACTTATACATACATTTGAAAATAATTCAATAGTCTGGGATTCTTAATAATCAAGTAATCACTAAAAAGTTAAATAAAATTGATTTTCTTAGAAATTATTGTCGAGAGAATTTTAATGGTATATTAAAAATAATTTTAAGATGTTATAATTTTTTTTAAAGCAATTAGTTGAAAGAAAAAACTTATAATTTGTTAGGTGGATGGATATAAAAAGGAATAACATGTTTTATATTCTTTCTTTGTTATAAATTTTCTTCGTAAATGACTGTAAATTTCTCGAAAGGGAGAGGGATAAGAGGGATAATAAAGAATCTGTTCCTCTGTCAGTAAAAGATTTATAATTACAGTTTTGGTTTTATGTGTTAAACATAAATTAAGAATTCAACCAAAGTAATTTATTGTTTATCAAATTTTGATACATAAAGCGTATCGTTCATTTAACACAAACTAAGAGAAATTATTGATTTATTTCATTTCCCTTGAAATACTATTTACCACAATAATATTTACTTGAATTATATATTACAGATAGTATACAAAATCTCTTCTATCATGACATTAACCTAAAAAATCAATTTTTTTTTATATATATTATTTTCCATAAATATTTTATAAATAAACTTCCAAAAAAGTTAAAACGAAAAATAAAAGTTAAAGGGATCAAAAACATTAAAACTTTATTCTTTTCTATAAATTTTTATTTCAATATTTCTAAAGAATTACATAAATATAAAAGTTAGTAAAAAAATTTTTATTACAAGTTTATATACTTAAAGTTATAAGGAAAGCATTTGTTGTTTTGAAGTATTATAATGATTAGTCAGATATGTCAAAAGCTTAAGAGAATATTTATGGTTCATAAAAGAATTTAAATAGACAAAATTGTTAAACATATTTTTCATCAACACAATAAAAGATTAAAGAGTTTTTTTTTCTTCGTTATTCATGTTTTTGACACACTCAATCTTAATTTTATGAGTAATTTAACCAAAAATATAAAATATTAAAAATTACTTAAAATACAATACGAAAAAGTTTTTTTTTCCAAAAATGAATTTAATTTTTTTCAACGTTCATGAATTTGCAAATGAATAAAAATATATTTTATAATTTTTTTTCAAGAATATAAGGAAAATTATTAAAGCTTTAATATTAATGGGTAAAGGTTCAAAAAATTTACTTCTGTCGATTTATAATTTGCAAAATTCTGCAAAGAACCAGTACAAACAATTAAATATAATCTGAATTTTACAAAGACAAAATCTGTTACAAATTTTACTGCAATTTCAAAATATCTTATGGTGTCAGCTTGTCTTGCAAATCATTTTCCAAAAATTTTATTTAACTCATTTAAAAACAAAAACTAAGAAAAGTAATTAAAGTTTTATAAAACATTTTAAAATTAAATTAAATTTTGAGTTTGTTTAAGGCATATCAGATTTCTTTGCTTTTGAAGAATTTAAAATTTTCAAGAAAACGACATAAGCCAAAGAAAGATTCGTAAAAATATCATTAGATCCTGAAATGTTAGTTTTATATACTTAATTAAATTAAATACTTTTGAGATAATAACTTACAATTTAAAAATGATATGGAAAAACTTTATGAAATTTTTGAGTTCTTGGGTCCCTGAGAATAACAATTAAATATTTAATTGTGCTAACTTAATTCGCAAGACAAGAATTGTTACTAAAACTGTAGCACAAATGTCTACAATATAATATCCTTCAACTTTAAAAAAAAAAACAATTTGTTGAATAGTTTAATATCTTTTAAAAATAACTTCCTTTACTCATTGACTTATTTGTAAATAATTTTAAATGACTGAACATTAAACAAACGCAAACAGAAATATTTCACATTATTGATGATGATGAAAATGTCAAATATATCAAAAAAAACTAATTTCTTTAAACTAATATTAAGTCACGTAATATTTCTATCAATCAGTTTCGATATTTATTTACCTTAACTATTTTTCTGTTCCAAATTGCAATTAAATAGAAAAATCCACAAGTAATTTTACATTTATATTTCGACGAATTTTCATGATTGTAAAATGTAACAGAAATATATTTATTGCCAATCATGAAGTAATATTGATTTACCATTACATAATTTATGTTGAATATTTCAAAACATCAATTTTATTGAAACTTTGAATAACAAATTCCCCATAATTGTATGAAAGCATATCAAGTCTCAAGAGTACAAACTTTAGAAGCAAAGAAAATTTATAGTTTACCACTTGCATATTAAGTTATTATTTTCCACCTTAATTGTCGATGACGAAAAAGTTTTTATTCAAGTAAAATTATTGATTCAAAATCAATGGTAAATGATTGTTAGGCATATAATTCGCTATGCTTTTCGTTTTTATACCAATAAATTTTACATGGATAACATAATTTCATTTGTATATATTCAACCGGAAAATAATTAAAAGCAATATTCATTATTTGGTTTCTAGGTGATATGAAATCAAAATATGAATTAATTTAAAAATGAATGTGAATTTGTCGTACAAGTACATATTTCTCCGTCTTATTTATAATCATAATTGGAAAATTGTTACGAGTAAGAAGTTATTTCTACTTAATTTAATATAAACATTAATATTAATGAATGTCCTTTTATATTATTTTACCATAATGAAGAGAAACTGTGGTATATATTTTAATTGGTTTATTTTTTATATTTATTTGTATTCGCGGTAAATAGGTCAACAGTGCAGTGTGACTGTAGAAACTGGGAGATCTCCTTAAATTTTAAGCATTGTTCCCTAAAAAACATAAATTCCTAAATTACTAAAATTAATTTTTACAACTTCTAAATAAATTAATTCACCAAAATGGAGCATAAAATTTAAGGTAGAAATTTGTATATTACTAAAATTAAATTTTTCTCTTTTTCACAAATAAATCCTGAATGAAAATTTGTGTAATTAAAAGTAACTTTATTAAAATAAATCCTTCCATACATTAAATGAAAAATAAAAATGATTTATTGCCTTTTTTTGGTGTACCTTTCAACTTTTTTTATCTTTACTTAATTAATATGGAAGATATTCACAAATAAAACGTGAAAACACCACACAGCATTTTTATTATTTATAAATTTCCGGCCTTAATATTATTAATTTTGGACTTATTTAAATTTTGGGCATAAAAAGCCAGATAAAATTTAACATACTAAAATTTATTAATATGTACAAGCAAAATGAATTATAGTTACAATAAAAAATGATTAAATATTTATACACAGATTATTTTCAGAATATTTTAAAACCACTTTTGGGTATAATATAAAGTTCATTAATTTTGCTTGTCTAGTCGAATGTAAGGCCTTTAAACAAAATGTATTGTTCCAGTTTGTTCATCATTCCAATTTCTTACTTTAAAATTTAAATATATGAAGATTTGCATTTAAATTAATGAAGGTGAGTTTATTTCATGGACATTACTTTACAACTGATTCACTCCAGGACATAATTTCAAGCTGTACAGTGTACACCAATGAATTTTCACCAATGCAGTAGTTTCAATGTTGCCTCAATTTCAATCATTCAGTTTCAGTTGATCAACTAATACTGAAAAACCACAACAAATTTCTGTAAGTAAAATTACTTTCTCTTCTGTTTATTCCTTAATCCGAATAGCATACATTCTCCTAGTTCGTTCACTAATTATTCACTTAATTTTCTACAGGTTCTTTTAATTAAAACTTTTCATTAAAGAAAGTTTATATAAAAATTTATGTTTCCTTACTTTTTTGCTGTAAAACATGCTTAATACATAAATGGCCTATAGCTATACAGAAGGGATATTTCTGCATTGAAAATAATCTGTTCATTTGATATGGAATTAAGTTATTTAATTTTTTTCCATAAAAAAATTCTTTTTATTTTTTAAGCATATGTAAACTTTTTTTATTGAAGGTAAAAGGAAAATAATGGACAAAACAAATAATCCTCTTTCTATAAACTAAAAACTATTTCTCGTCTGTTTTGTAACTAAGTGCAATCTCGTAGTGCTTTTTATTTAAAAAAATTTTTAAAGTGCTAAAATTGTACACAGAGAACCTATTATGCAATGTGGTATACATTATTATGTAGTTATGTATATTGAATGCATTGAGTAGGAATACTAATATGTAATATAATTTAGTTTTTGTTCAAAACTCTTAGAAATACTTTAAGAGCATTAAAATAGCTTTTAGATGCAGTGGTGTTGTTTTTTTATTGTTATCCGAAAGAAAAAATATTTTAATTTTAAATATTATACAAAGTTATTAACATCAATTAATATTAAATATTTGAAGTATTAGTTCTTGAATAATAAAATTCCAGTTCAATAAAATTCATAATCATTTATCGATTGCATTTGTGAGATTGGTGGGATGTATATAATTGAACTAATAATTAATTTATTATCTCATTGTTAAATTTACATTTAAATATGAAGGATATTTACATCCTTGTTACAAATATTCAATATTTAATAATACCTATTTTTTGGTATACAAATCTTAATTACAGATGCTTTAATATTATTATGAAGTTGGTCCTTAGAATCTTTCGAAAATTTCTTAAATATATTCCAATTAATTTATATAATTCTTATTTTAATTATTTATTTATAGTTTTTGATTAAATATGTTTTTTTTTCAATTTTTAAAGTCGTGCAAAATTTAAATTTGGTAAGCTCACATACATAACTATAGAAAATATAATTAAAATTTAAAATACTCGTAATTATTATATTTAATTTCAAAAATTCATGAACAATGGAAAATTTAATTTTTATTTTAAATTTATAATAATATTGGTGTAAAATTATAATTTAAAGGGACATAAATTAATTTATAAATATATAATTATATGTAACAAATAAAAATTACCAAAAAAACCATGATTTTTTTGCATTCATTAAAAGTTTATTTAATCACATCACTTGATTAATTCATTAATAGCATTGAAATTTAATCAAATTAATGGAAAACAAAAATATTTGTAAATAAAATTTTATCATATTAATTAAAAATTCATTTATCAATAAAATAAATTAAAATTTCCACTCATGCAATTTTTTTTTAAATATTTAAAAATTTTAATAATAACTTTATATGAGAAAATAAATATTTTGCAATTATTCATGAAATGAACCTAATTACATTTGTATTAAATTATTAAATTTGAGTTCATATAATTTTGTTACTAAATCAATTATTATTGCATGTTAGAAGATAATTTAATTTTTTTTTTCAAATTTCAAATATATTTAACATGTTTAATTTTATGTAAAAAACCAAACCATTGACAATTTAAAATAATGTTTCAATAATGAAACAAGTTAATTTTGTAACATAATTATATATAATTTATTAGAAAATTTAAGTTTACGTAGGTCAAATTGGGTTATATTTCTAGGATCAGAAATGTTAAATGGGTTTCTTATTTCTTTCCGAAAGATTTGTCTTCCATTTGGAGAGAAACATTTTGATTTAGAAAAGGTATAATCTGAGTTTGGTAAGGACGAATTATTTCGGTAAGGACGAAAAATCTTTTATAGAATTTAAAGATCAAATTGGTCTTTCTAAAATTCACTATTTATCCTAGTTTTTCTTAAAATTAATCAATTTTAGATTCTCCATTAATCCATTAATCCTTTAATGTCTCAAATATGATATATCCTTAATTGTCCCCAATAATATATTAGCTAAATGTACACCTAAAAGTCCTTAATATAAATTATTTTAATCGAATAGTGTAATTGTTCAGAAAATTAGAACATAAAAAAAAACGATAAAATATATAATCTAAAATTTTATATTTTACTGAAAATTTGAACAAAAAAAAACCTGTAAAGGACATTAAATCAATTTGTCATGTGGAAATTTCTATGTAATAAAATTCAACCAAAAGAATATTTACCTGGGTCCTAAAAATATTCTATATGGTTATACACAAACAAGAAAGACAGTAAAAAATGAAAAATAATGACAAAAAAAACTCCCAAAGGATGTAAGAGGTAAGATCCAAAACAAAAGCCTCCCTAAACCTTTTATTGTCACTGTAAAAAGAAATATAGATTTGTACATGATATGTTTTTGCTTTTCTTGCTTTTGCACATCAGGAGTAATTTCCGTCAAGGTTTATTAACCACAAAAAAAAAAGGATCAAGTGCTTTAAATTATATTTTTTTTGGAAAGGTCTGGGTCACTCCACTAGGCAGAGTGTATAAAAAATCAATTTTTTTCCGTAATTTTGAAATATCCATTATGAATCTTAACATTTAGTAGACTGTAGACTGTTGTCTATATGTCTATAGAGAATTTGGAAATACTAATAATATTAACCAATTTATGTACTATAATCATTTTCGGATTATTAAATTTGATTTTTTGTATAACACAGAGATAATTTATATATAATTGTATATACGATATGTATATCTGCAATGACTTATCGTAAAGTAGTTAAACTTAATTAGGCTATCTTTTTGAAATTATGGATTATAAAACAGAACTCATATAAAACTCAATGATAAGTGCAAAATTTTAACAGGAAATCGAAAAAATCATAATTGAATTTATCTTGTTATTGTTAGTAAACCATACAAGAAAAATTTCTTACTGGAAAGGACTTAAAAACATATTTTTCCTTACTGACTGTCATCGTTACACTAAAAATAAAATATTAAAAAAATATTGCAGAAAATTCTCTTGTGATAACATTTTTTAATGTAAACTTTCTGGAAACTATTAACTTTTTATATAAACCAATTCAACTTTGGTAAAGAAGTATTTAATAAGTTATTACAACTTTATTTTGATGTTGTTAAAGGAAATCCTTTGCAACAAACAATATAAATAAACTAAAGCTTACTTATTGCATAGAAAAAGGAACAGCGACATTAAAAGGTTTTTTTTTCGATGATGATAAATAAGGAACTATAATCTTTTTATTAAAAAAAATTCTTTAAACAAAAAATATTGTCGTAAAATTTTAATTTAAAGTTTTCTGTTTTTTTTTATCGGAATTTACTAATTCTTTTTAAGGGAATATATGTTTATTTAGCAAAATCTTAATTGTTTAGTTGTCTTAAATTGTTTTGTGAAGTACTTTAATAAAAGTAAAATAATTACATAAAATATACTAAAACTTTATAATATTTAATTTACTTAAAATTTTACTTTAATGTTTTCTGTTTGAATAAATTATCTAATTTACTGTTATGTTAAAGTAAAGTGTTATATGATTATTTGTGTGAAGACAATGTGATAAATGATATTTTTCCCTCAAGTATTTTTTAAATATTTATAAAGTATAATTTAGGTGTACTGAAAAGTGTTGTAGAATATTTAAGAATTTATCACAATGTAAAACTATTTTAATTTCACACTATGCAATAATAAAGGTTTCTTTCACATTGGCAGACGAATATAGTTTCGTTAAGTTAGTGTTAATTGCACTTAGTAGTATATTTTATTTAAGTGATGCACTTTCAGAAAATTCATTATACAATTTAAATTCATACTAATAATTATTTGTTCCCTGGAGACTCTTTGATTATTTATGTAGTTAGTCTGTAAGCTATTTATATTTACTATAATTAATTTTTTTTGTTATAACAAATTTTTACATTTTCATATAAAATAAATTTTAATTCTTTCTTCTTACATAAAAAATATTGTAATAATAATTTCACTTTTACATGAAGTAAAAACAACATTTTTCTTTATTCACATTTGTAAATTTAATTTTCTGCCTTTATTATATTAAATGTGAAATAATGTCGTTACATACTTTTTCCAACATATATTCAAGATTTATGCGTAATGCTTTAAGGCTTAAGGTGTTTCTCACTATTGTTGGGAAAATTATTTTATTGTATATCGAATTTTAATTATTTTACACCTAAAATTTTTGCAAGAAAATTGTCGAAAACAGTCTAATTGTGTATATAGAAATATAAAAACTATTAAGGAAAATTCATTTGGTAATCATTCTTTTAACTATGTTTCAGTGTCTGCCAAAAGATTGTATTGAATTGTTACGCACCTTAAATTTTTATCTGAATAAATTTTCGTATAAGATTTATTTTCCTAATGGTTTTTTATTTTGAAATTTTCTAGAATTCTTGATGAAAATCTTTTTTTTTTTTTATAGGAAAGAAAGCAAACAATGTTCACAATGTTAACTAAAAACAATGTATGAAAAACAGGAAATTGTGTTACAGGATTATTGCGTAGCAAAGAATGTTTTATATTATGTGAGTATGTGATATTCAAAACGATGTTAGTAAAATGTGTTATCGACAATTTTTGTTAAATATATTATAACAACAGATGCCATATTTTTTAACACATTTCAGTTTATTATTTCATAAGATTTATTTATATTTCTGAAAATATGAAAAACGTTTTAAAGTATATTAAATAATATTTTGGGTTAAATTTATTCTGGGTGTCGTTATAATTTCAATTTAGAAACAAATATAATACGAAAAGGTTAATTTATTTAGGGCAAAAGAATTTGTAAATTTGTCAACCTTTCATTAAAAACATTAAAAAAAATGGATAGAAGTGACCATACTGAAAATGAGGATTCTATTATACAGTCAGCTAAAAACCCAAATCAAATGTAATTAAAGTGAAGAAATGAAATTCCAAAAGCTCAATTTTCTCTTTTCTGTTTCCGATTACTTCATTGAAAACTGCCAAAACCAATATACTAAATTATTATTACACTAATTTTTATGAAAAAGGAAAATCAAAATTGAAAATTCTTTGTTTAATTTTTCCTGAAATAATTTGACCAAAAGGATTCAAAATTAATTATTTCGTCTTTACAGATTCTTAGGCCTTTGCGTTACTTTACTCTTTAAACATTAATTTATTGAACCAAAACAAAAAAAAAACCCTTTTAAATATAATTTCAGAAAAAGGACATTAAATTATAAAAATTTTACATTTTGGGAATACATACTATGTATTACGATTAAGTTCATAATTCTATGAAGTGATAAATGGTTTATTTTGGGTTCACCAATAGGTCAATTCTGTTCTTGACATTTTATTTTAATGGTGTTACTTTTTAACGCTGAAGTGTATAAAATAAAATTTCAAAAGTGTCATTTACACATTTTTATTCAAAATTTATTTAAATGTTACACAATTTCAAGTAGAAACAAATTTGATATAAAATCTTTCAAACTGAATATTTTAATCAGTAGTTAAATCATTTGCATTCATTTAAATTCATAATTTCTTATGTACTAAAATATTTTGTTACTAAATTTCTGTAATTTCTTTTAGCCAGATTAAAAATATTAAAATAATCAAATATGTAATAAGTAAATTGAATTAAATTTGTATATTCCAGTAAATTGAATTGATATTATTAAAATATAGAATAAATCTTTCTGATGGTCAAATTGATTTCTTAGATATTTTTCGGAGAATTTTATTTATAATTTATTGGAAAAACCAAGGAAAATAAATTAAAGTTTGATATACGAGCACGAAAAAGACTTTATATAGTCACAAAGGATGATAAAATATTGAATTTACTTAAGGGCAGAAGGACATTTTAATCTTTTAGTCCAGTAGATATTTTCGGTTTTCCTTTTTTTTTTTTTGGGTAAAAAATAATAAATTATTTTTTTTTTTTTCAGAAATTTTATTTTATCAACTATTTTTATTAATCTTGATAAATAAATATAAAATGTCAAAATTGGTATTTTTAAATTAATATTGGAATATTTTATACTTATAAAAGTTTATAAAAAAAATTTTCATAGAAAAGTTTTTTTAATATTTCAATAATAGAAAAATTTCGAGTGTTTTTTGCAGATTTAGTTAAAATTTTTATTGAAATTCCATGAGTTCTTTTTAAGAGATTTTGTAAAACATTTTTAGATATCAATGAAAAGCCTTTTTAGTGGAAAAAATATCTAAAAGTATACGAACTTTACTATGTTATTAAAGTTTATTGTTCTTTTACATTTAGAACAATAAAACTGGCATAAATTTCTTCTATTACATCAGCAAGAAAATTTTGAAATAGTAAAAATTTGATTTTTATTATTCAAAAATCCTTTTATTCAAAAATCCTAAAAATCCATAAAATTTTTTGTCAGACCTTGAATTCTTATTTGTTCCTGTTTGTAAAAAAATTTCTGTTAACTTTGGGAAGCCGAAAAAGTTCTGATAAGATTTTTACAATTTTTCTTCAACTCTTTCAAATTTAAAATGTTGTTTTAATATCTGAAAATGAAACATTACAAATGCTCAGTAGCAGAACGAAGAAAACTTTAACTTACCTTGTTTATTTAATATGCTAAATAATTCCAGCAAAATTCTAAAATTATTTTTATATACTGAGAAATTTATTTTAAAATTGCATTTATTTTTCATTTTAAAATGGCACAACATAAAATTGTATTTAATATGTAGTGCAATAAATTTATATCATCACAATCCCATGGATACAATATTTTTTTATATATGTATACAAAAACGTAAATATGTTCACCGGAACAGAATTGAAAGAAATCAGTCCAATGGGAATTTGTAGACTACATTGTAGACAAAAATACGTAAATATTTATTTAGTTTAGTTATTTTTTTTTATTTCTAAAGATAAGAAAATACAAATCCTTATTTAATTCAAATTACTTAATGTTCATTTTCAGTATATTTAAAGTTTCTTTTTAGAATTTATTGGTATATAAATTTAACGATTGCAGGAAATCCTTTCGATAAATCTATACAGGAAGTTTCTTACAAATGAAAATTTATGTATAAAATTTATTTCTAATGTTTAAATTAAAAAAAAAAAATAGATTAACATTTTATGTACTTTTCTAAATTTCAAAAACTATCACTAAATTACAGTGAAATCAAATAACTTTTACAGACTTTTATGATTAGATATTTCTTAGATATATCTAGTGATTAGATATTTAATGTGCTAGAGCTAGACTTAATTATTTATTTCTTTTAATAAGAATAATTGAATTTTCAGTGACATAATCAAATTTGTAATCATAATTACAAATTCTTGAATACTATAATAAATAAATACTATAATAAATAATTGAAAATTTAGTTAGTGACTGTAATGGAACTAAAAATACAAACTTAAAAAATGAATGCGGAAAATATATGAGTTCTACATATGAAAATAATCAAAAAAAAACATTCTAGAACTATTTATTAATTGGTTATCTATTTACTAAACCCAATAAATTTAACTTAATTTCAATATGTTAAACAATATCGTGAACTAATCCTCTAATTGTATATATATACAATTAGATTAGAGGATTATAACTATTATATGTTTTCTTCCATAAATTTCTGGTTTAAAGTAAACTGTTTCAAAATTGTTAAATAAAAATATCAATAAATTTAAATTTATTATTACATAAAACCATAATATTTTAGTTTAAAGAATTCCTCAATCCATCACAAAATATCAAAGAAATGAATGAAAACTCTCAGACATACTTGAATATAAAAAAAATTATTATAAAAAGAATTTAATGTTCTGGAAAGAAAAGTTAAAAGCATTAAGTCTTCTCCTTTTTTCATAAACTAAATTTTTAAGATTTTCAAAGAATGTGGAAGCCTTGAGAAAAATTTTTCTACAAAAATAAAAAAAAATATAAATTTGACTAATGAAAGTTACACATTTACATGTGACTGTAATTAAAATGAAGTGCTAATAAATTTCAGTACAAAATTATTTAGTTTAGTTCAATATAAATTTTAGTGTTAAGTCTGCATAATTTATTTGTTTAATTACCATAAATTCAGTTCAGAAATTTAAATTTTTTTTTGTGTCATTAGAACAAACCTTGGAATATTTTATAACTCAAATTGCTCAATAAAAATAATTAAATCTTTCTCTGTAATTTTTTATGTCCTAATGGAAATTGATTTTATTGATAAAACATGATTTCTAGATCAATTTTTTTTTATCTTAGCTTCTTGTCAAATTTGTTTTACGATTTTACGTTTTAATACTAAAATATTTCCTTATTCTTTAGTTCGTGGTGTTTCAAATTGATTACAGTCAATTTATTTTGTTAGTATCTAAAAGGATAGTTAGGAAAGGTCTCAGATCAAATTCATTATCAAATTTATTTAAATGGTCACAATTCACAAAAATAATAAAAATGTTAATGACGGTGTGTTTCATATTTTAAATAGATTATTAATTTTGAACGAATCATTAAATTTGTTTAATAAAGCGAAATCAGAAATTTACATTTTTTTGATACTATCAACAAAGGGACATTTTTTTATTATTTTTTATAAGAAATATTAAGGATTGTAATGTAAGGATAATAAGTTTTACCAGATATTTTCTTTAGATCATTAATTTTACTTTCTTTTTACAGAAAAGAGTTAAATGAGTAAGAATTCAATTATTTTGATCATTAGGAATTCTAATCGAAATAAAAATCTAGAATTTACTATGTACATATATAAAATAATTTATTATAATAATTTATTATATATATATATATTTAATCCTGATTATTCATTGAACGAAAATCTATCAACAAAACTTCAATATGTATAATAAAAATCTTTAATTTATTGTCATTTTTGTTACTTAATCAGCTTTTTTCTATACTGCATCTGCATCATCATAAATTATTTACTTAAATTCAACCTTTTTTTCTGCAAATGCATCAATTATTTAAATCCTTTTATACACAATAAAGGAAGCATCATGTATACTATCGTATTTATTTGTGTATAAAATTTATTTATGTTTGAATAATGTTATCCTTTAATTATACAATAAAATATATCTACTTCTTTACTATTGTTCTAAAATGTTAATCAAACAAAACGTACACTGTGCCACTCTAATTAAATACGTTTTATATTGGTTATAAAAGCTGCTTTAAATCATCAGAGTAAAGTGTAATTCGGTGAAACTAATCTATTATATAAATTTTAATACTTTCGAAAGTTTTTTTATTCTAATTACAGAGGATCTTAGTATTATATTCCAGTACAACAGATTTTGTAATCATAATTTTAATTACACAATTTATAAGTTAATAGTTTAATCGGGATAAGATTCTTTTTAATTTTATTTTATGAAAAAGAAAATTAAATTAAAATTTTAACCAAATAAAAAATAGAATTCTACTTTTTTAACAAAATTTTCATCTTTCTGTATAGTATTTGAAAACCATTTTGCATATTTTTTTGTTGTCCTTCTCTCGGAAAACTTTTATAAAAACAATTAAAACAATGTAAAAATTGTAAATTAAAAATTGGAGGATGTAAATTTGACCATTGTTTTCTCTTATATTTTATTTTTCCCAAATACATTTTGAAAAGTTGAATATATTTTTTTTAACAGGTTTGTCAATTGAATTCCCACAATGAAGAGGTTGAACCAACACAACAGTCCAATAATTTCCCAAGGGATAAAAATAATAATTTAAATTTATTTGTTTTATTTGGAAAGTTGTGCGCAGAGGAGGAACCAGCTTGAGAGTATTTAATTAAGAATTTAGGAGGTCCCGAAGAAGTTTTTAAAAATGTTTATGTTTGTTGATATTCATTCTTCTGGGAATAATTTTCGATTTAAACATTATTCTTCATAAATCAGAAAAATAATTTCCATTAATAATAAATTGTAAATCGTTGAAAGGAAAATTGTAATTTATTTTTGGAATGAGCAGTATTTTTTCATTATTTAAATTTATTTATTATTTAACAAAAATTTATCACCTTTTTGAATATAACTAAACAATTTTACAGGAAATTTAAGGGAAAAAATTTTTTTTGTTTAAATTTCGTACGTGTTTTTGCATAAAAATATTTGATTCAATTTGAATTTTCGTTTTCGGTAAACTTTCTTATTATAAAGAAGGATGAAATTTTTCTAAAAAATATAAATTTTTTTCTTGCAAAATTTTTTTTATTATAAAATATGAAAGTGTCCTAAAATTATTTGATTGTCTTATCTATAATTTTTCAAATTTCATATAAAATATGAATTATCATGTGTTAAAGTATTTTTTCAAGAGAATACAAATAAAATTATGATTTGATTAAGTAATTTAATGTTCCCATTTTGGTCTATGATATCTTAAATTCATTTATAACTTATATATAACTGATGAGTGAAAATTTACAATAAAGTTTCTTAGGTAATTTAATTATTAATAACTTTAAATGAACAATTCATTAAATTTACCATAAATTTCCAATAATCAATAACATTTAGATTCAATGAAAACAAAAATTGGTTGCCAATAAAGAAGATATTTAAATTACCAAAATTATAGCCAATTTTAAATTAAATGCTATGCTAAAATCCCAAATATTTAAAACTTACTTCAGATTTAATTAAACTTCAAAATATTTTGTTAAAAGTTAGTTCTATTTTCTAAATATTTTATGCAATTTCAAAAGTCACAAAAAAACTTTAAAAAATATCCTTTAAGAATTTATGTCGGTTTTATACCTCGTAACGTAAAATGAGCTAACAAAAAAACTGAAGTAAATGTTTATCCTTTTTAATTAGTCCACAAAATTTTAAATTAAATATTCATAAGAAGATTAAAAGTACATGGATTTTAATCATTCTCCTTATCAAAGTGAAACCCAGCATAAATTTTGTTAGCATAAATATTTAATTTAATTCAAACATAAATTAATTTATGCTTAAGTTAAGTAATTTTTATGTTTAATTATATTCTCGTTATGAATTTTTCTATTTTATTTTATTTGGAATAATTTTTTGTCTTGCTATTATAAATTTTGGTATATAATATTTTTATATAAATTTATTATTTATAAAAAAAAAATCATATCGCATGAATAACTAATATACCGTATATATATTTTTTTTGGTCAAATAAATTTGCCAAAAGGGAAATTTGTGGTTTTTTTAAATGCCAAGCTCAATTGGGTTTGTATATTTTTAACATATTTTTAAAAATCGATTTATTCTGTTAGCTTGGAGGTAAATTTCATATTTGCATTTGTAAATAAATTAGTAAAATAAAATCATTGCAATTGGAAATTGGAACTCAAGCTTTACCCATATTTGAATAATAAATTCATTAAATTATGAAATTAGTTAGTAAAGTTTTTCATTTAAATATTATTGAAAAAAAAGTATACATATATTTAATAAAACTGTGGAATAAGCAGAAAAAACTGAATTCGCCAGATGATAACTGTCAAGCTTCAATTGTACTTTACTGTATGATATATATCCAAATTATTCAACAGTTATAAAATTTCAAATGTTACAAACTAAAAAATGCTTGAATCTATCCTTCAATACCATTAATAATTGCAGGGATATAATATTTTTGTCAAATAATTTATCTATAATTTTAGTCAAATTTTTTATGCAGTAATTCAAATAAAAATAATCCTTTAATATTATAAAGTTAAATAATTCTAACAAAATTTATAATAAATCAATAAAATACCCAGTCAAAGGATGAAATATTTGTTTGCCATGTAAATAAAAACTTTTAGATTTTGCTCATGAAATGAAAATTTAATAAATTTATTTTTTCCAATTCTAATTAATAGGATTTTGTAGAAATAAAATTTACATAAAGATTTGAATAAATTAAAATTTCGTCCTTCGATATTTTAACACAAAACTTTTATCTTCGATTTGCCAGTCAACACAGGATATTATTTCTCAAATCTTCTATAGTTCAGTAACTAGTTCAGTAATTCTTAATAAATTTTTCAATTTATGGTGATGGAAATAAAAGTGTACAATAAATTTCTTCAGCAAGAGAAATGGTTTTACTGATTATTCTTACAATGTTTTAATTATTATAAATGTCCATTTTTATAATTCTCATCTATTTTTGTATACAGAATAAATTTAAGGAAGGTGATTTAGCTTAGGTAATAATTTTCAATCAAACTTTTACTGTCGTTCTTTTTCATGTAATACAAAAAACAAATTCTTGGCATTTGTAAGAATAAAAATTAAGTTTGTTTTAGAAAATTTATATAAATTAATAAAGTTTGTTTACTAGAAAAACTAAATTTTAATTATTGTTTCTGAAAGTCTTGTCTTGTTATTTTAAAAATCAATCTTCAGAGAAAAATGCTTTAAATTATCATGAGTTTTGTATACATAATTATCCAAAAAAACTTGTTTCCAATTCTATAAAATTTAATTTTACTTTATATTTCTATCATTTATATAGTTCATTACTTTATATTATCTGATTTACCTTCCATTTATTCCAATTTATATTTTTTAAATCAAATAAATGAGAAACTATTTACAATTTTTAATAGACAATTTATTTTAAATGCCCGAAACCAAAAATTTGATTCTATAATAGATCGATAATTCAACTAAAATGGAAAAAATCGATTTAATCATTGTCACTTTTTTTAAATTTACCAATATAAATTGTGTAGTGGTAGGTGCAGTCAACATGGTTTACTTGTTTATACTGGTTGTATATTAAATTGATGTCCTTAATTCAACAAGTCTGTTGGTTTTGATTTGATATATTATAGATTTTTAATGTGGATTCAGTGTGGATTCAACAATGTATATGTGTACATTCAGTGTTCTAGACTTTATATTATACTTTTGATAAAATAAATTGAACTTGCATTTATTTCCTTAATAGACTTTGTAAATATAACTGGCAACATATAAAATTAGATTTCCAATAAGTATTATCACAAAATTATAAATTTTGTTCAATACTATACTGTATACTGTATACAATATCATTTTTTCCAAATTTTCAATTGTTGAATGTCTTTAAACTAGAATAGTTCAACAAAAATTATAATTAATTATTCCAAATTGCTAAAAGTGTATACCAAAATTTTGAAATTAAAAAATATAAATGAACAATCATAAAAGTTATTAAAAGTTTTAACAAATATTTTGAAATTAAAATAAATTTTGTATTGAAAATAATAAACTTTTCAAATGAAATTGAAAAAAAAAATGCTTTTGGTTTACGGTTTACCTTAATTGAAATATCAAATTTTAGTTCAAACTTTTTCCATATTTATGGAGAAAAATTTCTGTTTTTGAAATAAATATATGCCTAATATAAAATACGATATTATTTCAACCAAAAATTTAAATAGAAACCAAATTCATGTTATTTATATAAAGTACATTTTTGTTTTTGGTCCTTGAGTCCTTTTGAGAATACTAACTTTTAGGTAAACATAATATATTATTGAAATGGAAACTAGAATATAATATACTTTTTTTTTTCTATATTCATTTCGTAAATGGAAAAAAATATAAATGGTTTTAAAGGAAAATATTTTTTTTTTGAATATCTAAAATCTATATTTTTTTTACATCATTAAAATAATGAAAAGAAAAACTTTTTGTAAATAAATAAAATATAATGTTGATGGTTCATTATTTTTAACAGCAGTCTATACAACAAAAATTACAATATTTTTAAGTTATGAAAAAAAATATTTAATTTAAATTCGTCTTTCTAAGAATAAAACATATTATAGTTCCAAAACAGTCATTTAAGGTTTAAATTAGTTTTTTTTAGTAAACATATTCGTCTTTTTGCCAGTCCTTTTAATTATCAAATTGTAACATAAACTAAGAAGACGAATTTTATTTGCAAAAAGACAAATTTGATTTATAAAAAGACTAATTTGAAACGTTAAAGGACTAATTCGGCTTGTCAATGCTATACAATACATAATCTACCAATGAATTTTAAAACCGAAAAACCTTAATTTTTTCAATGATATTTAAAAGAATTTTACACCTTTTACAAATTCTATATTAAAAATTCATTATATTTTGTTTGGTTTGAAAAAAGTTTGTAATTGTTAATCCCTCTGAACATTTATATACAACATAAACATAACATAAATAATTAATGCTAAAAATAATATTAAATAAGTTAGCTTGTTTAAAAAAGTGGAAATGAAAAAAATATAATTTATATTTTTCAGATCCTTACTTAAAAATTAAAGTAAAAATGACACCAACATGTGGCAATAAGAACATCCTTAAGGAATGTGAAACTGTTCATATAAGGCTATACATAATATTTCTGGTATGGTTGATTATTTATTTAAATTTATAATTGCATGGTTTAAATTATAATGAATTGAAATTATAATGAATTGAACTTCTTATACCAATTTGTTAAGTTTTAAACTCGAATTATGGAGAAAGTAAAATATAAAATATTATTAATAGTTTCTATCATGGTGTAATTAAAGTATGTTTCTTCATAGTTTATTCACTTCCATCTTGGCGGGGTGTAGTGTGTTGTAGTGGAATTTGAAGAGAAATTACTATTAATTATAATTGCTATGACTCTGTTTAGCTGTATAAATTTAAAGTAAATTAGGCCGGAAAATGATTATTTAAAACAATTACAATATATTTTTTATATACAAAATGACAATAATATTTGATATTATTACCAAATTGAAAGACAGTCTTGTAACAGATAGACATATGTATTTTCTGTTTTATAGTATAGATTAAAACTACTTATTTATGCTCACACTTTCATACATCGTTTTTTTCATAAGGGTTCTAGGAAAATGTAGTTCTAAGAAAATGTATCATTATATTTTCGACTTAATGTCCAACTTTAACTTTGTATCACTAAGTCGACCGAATCGTCAATATACTATAATGAAATATTAAATACAATATTATATATTCCCATCATTTTTCAATGGTATCAAAATCAAACCAATATAACATAGAAAATATAGTTCCAAAAATGAATTATACTCCTGTAGAATAATAATTCAAAATAATATTTATAAATTCTGATAAGAAAAATCCTTACTTTCTTACTTCACTTTTGTTTGTAGAATATACCAAAAATGATCTGTTTCCTATACACATCCTCTCTATTCAATACATCCTTTATGCCATTATATAAAATTTAATCCTTCATTTATTATGTAAAATATATTATTCTAGTAAAAAATATTATTTACTATTATATACTCATATATTTGAGAAATTGTGATCATAAATGACAATAAATATTGAACAGTTTTATGTAAACATTACATTTTTCATATATACATAAAAAAATGTACATAAAATATAAAATATTCCTTTATTTCGACAGAATCTTTTATCCTTTATATTTTTTCATTTAACGATAGTAAATATTCTCAAACGAAAATAAAATTTGTTGAATAACAACAAAAAAAGATAAAATATGAATGAGAAAATATTTTATTAGATCTTCAAATCGATTTTTTTTTACTTTTTAACATATTTAAATTTCCAGGAATACCTATCCTGAAAATATAGAGATAAATTATATACATATACATATATAAACCAATCATTCACTATAATAAATTGAGATATTTGATGCAACATTTACACAAAATTGGACTAGTATCAAATTACTACAAATACGAAAATTCACCTCAAATATTGAATCAAATATTGAAACTGGTGTAATCGGCTTTAAGGATAATTTAAAATTATTTAATTTTTATATTAAATATATTGCCAATAAGAATTAAAAATATTTTTTTTCAATCATTTCGTATCATCTGTCATTATTTAGTGAAAACCAATCAAATAATATTCTTTTTATTATACCTTTATCTTACCTCTATCTCTTGCTCTTCTGTTATAAATAAATTATAAGTTATAATAAATATTTAATGCAAATTTTATATTAAATTAATAATTTATTTTTAATTTAAATCCTCTGATCCTTCAGACTAATTGAAATTTAAAGGATATCCACTCAAAAGAAAAACAAAATCCTTAAATATTCACCCATCAAAAATGTAAATTTTCAAAAATTATTTTTTGTATGTTGTGATAGGTAAAGGATCAAATTTTAATTTAATATAAAGATTTTGGGGACTTTTCCTTTTGGTTCATTATTAATTACCACTTTATTAATTGCGAGTTGGTCTTAAACAGATGTATAATATGAACTACAATTCATATTATAAATTCATTATTGATAAAGCAACAATTTTCAATAATCAAATTTAATTTAATTTAAAATTTTAACAATCTTTACTACAAACACAGCTGGGTAGGTAATACTCGATTAAATGTTTTTGAATACGGATAACTTCAAATAAAAGTACAATGTTTGCAAATTTCAAATACTTTATTCAATTAAGGTCATATGCGAATATATAGTATTGGATTGTATACTCAAATACTTTTTGCACAAATACAGTATTTGAAGAAACTTTTACTCAAGGAAAAAAGACTTTCAATTAAAGAACCTTTTCTCAACTTTTCGTTTAGTATTTGATGTATTAAAGTCAAGTGCTTTCTGCTCAGTAAAGTTTTTTGTTTACTACACTACAGTATTTAAAAGTGTACTTACTTGACATCAAATACATTTCCTTAAGGAGTACTATAATATCTGTATCTTACCCAGCTCTATACAAATTATTATCGATTTTCTAATAAAATTTGATCCAAAACTTTTAATCTAATTGATATCATAAAGTTTTGTCTGTAAAATGTTATTTCTAATGTTTTATATATTATTTTGAAAATCTCTCTATGTGAATTGTATATTCTTTTTTAATATTATTATATATCCTTTTTCCTCCCAAGTAAAAATCTATAGTAAATTATTTCTCAAAAAGCTTAAAATGAATTTCAATTTTGTTTGTTAGGATAAATTTTATTATGATTAGCGGATTATTAAGGGATTTAACTTGAAAATGTCCTTGTTTTCTATATTTAAATACGAAATTTATTATCCTTATATAATTTCTATAGATTTAAATTAGAATTCTTGTTAAATTTAATCTAGTAGGATAATTTTATGGGGACACATATAAATTTTAAAAAAATATTAATGACAATAATATTTAAAGGATTTGAAATTATATAAAAACTATAAAATGGGATGAATTTTATTTTTATTATATTGTTGATGACAGTTTTGATGCAATACAGATGTGTAATAATATAATGTATGTAATTTATATGCATATTAATTAAGGATCAAAAATTTTAATTATAGAAGTTTTTTTAGTAATTTAAAGTTTTATAAATTAAAAAATAATTTACATTTAATTGAAACTAAATTGATTTTTTTTATTGAAAATTTTTAAAATTTAATTGAATTTATTACTGGTAAAATATTTAATTTAATTTGAAATAATATATTTTGGAAAAACAAACCAAATAAAATAAAATATAAATAAATTCAAATTGTAATATTTGAGTTAATTAATCTGATTGTAATTTTATTAAAAAAAATTTTTATTAAAAAGTTTTACAAATTTTCTTTAATACACAAATTTTCATGTTCACATTAATTACTAATTTTAATTAATTCCAAATTGCTAAATACATATACATAAAATATGTTTCACTTATCAAAATTCGCTGTCTATAATTTGTTTGTTAAATTATTATTAAAATAATTTATTTTAATTTACTTTATACATACTTATAAAATTTTATTAAAAGTTCTTACCAAATAAATTACTTGAATTGTAAGAAAAAATAAATTAAATTACTTCTGATTATTATGAATCGTTAAATTATAATTATGTAAATTTTGTAGAAAGAACCACAACAAAATTTGTTTATATAAGTGAAAAAATATTTAATTTCACGTAATTGTTAAATAAAATATATTTTATGGTCTGTATTTCCTTAGATATAATTTTAATTCAAATAAATATTTGGTTTAAAACTATTTTAAACATCGAACTCTCAAAATACTCTTTATAAGAATTATAATTCTTGAAGGAAACCTTTATAAAATTTATTACTGAAATGTTAATTTCGCAATGAATGGGAAATTCAAAACTTTTATCAGAATTTGATAAAAAAAACTTTGCAAGTTTTGGAAATTTCTGAAAAATAAAAGTTCGGAATTTCTATAAATATTTGAAAACTTTTTTTTTTATAATGATAAGATAGCAAAAAGATTGTTAGTAGAAATATTTAAATGAATCACTCATTCATAATTCTGGTGTCATTTCAAATGTAAATTTATGACATGTATCAATTGGCACAGATAAATTCTTTTACATTGATGGCCTTGAAAATATATTATTAATTATTTGATTTAATTTTGATTGTCTAATTCATCATTTTCTCTTAAATCATTTTATACTAAATAAATGGCTATAATATTTGTATTGTACTAATTTTGTATAATGACTTTTTGAATGCCACATAAAATGAATAATTTTCAAGCTACAATAAAAAAGTTGATTGATTAAGAAAGTAAAAGATTATATTTTAATTTGAGATATAAATTATATTCGTGAAAATTTTGTAACTAATTTAATTCGAATTAATGAGTTTTTTTTTATAAAACTATTTTATAAAATTGCATAATTTCTACTAAGGCACTAAATTTACAAATATTTCACCTCCACATTAATTTTAGTATAATTTTTTTTCAACAATTTAAAAAACATGAAATAATTTTTCCACATTCATCGTCAAGAAGACTTAAAAACATAATTTTTCTTCCTGTCATGGTTACACATAAATAATATATTATAAAAATATTGCAGAAAATTCTCTTGTGATTAAACTTTTTAATGTAAACTTTCTGGAAACTATTAACTTTTTATATAAACCAATTCAACTTTGGTAAAGAAGTATTTAATAAGATATTACAAATTTAGTTTTTATGCCGTTAAAGGAAATACTTTGGAACTTTGGAACATGGGAACAAACAATATAATCACACTAAAGCTTCCTTATTATTGCATAGAAAAAAGATCCGCGAGATAAAAAAAATTTCCGGGTTGTAATATAAAAACAAATTTTGAAAATTATTGAGTTTAAAAATTTTATAGTGGTTACAAAATACAAAAAAAAATTATATTTTAAAATATTTTTGTGTAATATGTTATGTATAAACTTTTTACTATTATTTTGATTACAATTTTGGATTGGTATTAAAATTTAAATAAATAATAATTCACATAAATTAACAACTTTCCATGTTTTTATAAGATTTAATCTACCTTCTCTCCTTCCATACGTGGCTTTAATCTACCTTCTCTCCTTCCATACTTGAAATTGGTGGTTCATGAGGCCAGTGGTAGCAAAACGGCGCTATAGCGTTAATTGGAGCCTCTTGAACAGCCGGGTCAAGAGGCTCGCCACTTAAACCAACCAACCAACCATGTTTTTCAGATGATAGTACAAAATTAAATTTATGTAAAATACTATAGTAAATTTTCGTTTGATATCAATTGACGTTTTTGGTAAAATTTTGGTATTAATCTTTGCCAAAAGATATCCTAACAACAATGAGAACTTCTCTATTTTCTTTTTGGTTTTAAATTGAAAATATATTTGAAAATCACAGACTTGTAAAAAAATTCTGAAACATATTTTAAATTTAGTACAATATATAAATGAACTAAAATACTATTAAAGTTCTGTAAATTATTAATTGTTTGGTAATTTCACAATTATTTCCAAATTTCTCATAATCGTATACAAAACATGGAAGGTTCAATTATTTTATTGCCTGTTCACTGACCCGAAGGACTATACTAAAAGCTTATTATCCTTTTTCGTGGTGAATAAACCTTGACGGAAATTACTCTTGTGTAAGCAACAAAAGTTCATATAAAATAAAAATATAATATTAAAAATATTTACAGTGACAATAAAAGTTTTATAGGGGGAAAACTTTATTTTCGTTTACATCCTTTTGGGAGTTTTTTTTTATTTTTTATTTGTACTTTAAGTAGGAAATTTTTAGGCAGGTAAAAATTCTTGTTATTTCTTTTGGTTAAATTTTATTAGATAGAAATTTCCACATGACAAATTGATTTAATGCCATTGCCAACCAGTTTTTCTTTTCCTGTTTGACTAAACTTACTTACTTTTTTTCAGTTTAATGATATATTTTATCGGATTTCTCTTATGTTCCAATTTTCTGCACAATTACACATTCCGATTAAGACAAAAAATATAAACATATGTAGAAGATTTTTGCTACATTTAGCAATATCTATAGACTTAAGTTTTTAACATGAAAAATTAACCAAAATATTTAGGTATTATAGTTTTGTTAATAAGGCTTCAATATAAAAGGGTTTGCAATATAACTTATACGAAAAACTTAATTGTCAAATTTAAGTTTAATTTGACGAATAAAAATTCAAAGTTTTTACTCAAAATTTAAGATTTTTAATAAAATTGAAATTATTTATAAATGCTATTCGGATTAAGGAATAAACAGAAGAGAAAGTAATTTTACTTACAGAAATTTGTTGTGGTTTTTCAGGATTAGTTGGTCAACTGAAACTGAATGATAGAAATGAAGGCAACATTCAAACTACTGCAGAGCCGGAAATTCTTTGGTGTACTGTACATGTACATAGTTCAACTTCAAAACAAAAAATTTGTGTCCGGGAGTGATGTAAATCAATTATAAACGAATGTCCATAAAATATATTCTACTTTATTGATGTAAATTCAGTTTTTCATTCATTTAAACTTTAAAGCCAAAAATTGGAATCAAAACAAACGAACAGACTAACAATAAATTTTGAATAAATGAGTCCTTGCTTACAGTCTACTAGACTAGCAAAATTAATGAACTTTATATATTATCTACCCAAAGTGGTTTTAAAATATTCTGAAAATAATCTGTGTATAAATATTTAATCATTTTTTATTGTAACTATAATTCATTTTGCTTGTACATATTAATAAATTTTAGTATGTTAAATTTTATCTGGCTTTTTATGCCCAAAATTTAAATAAGTCCAAAATTAATAATATTAAGGCCGGAAATTTATAAATAATAAAAATGCTGTGTGGTGTTTTCACGTTTTATTTGTGAATATCTTCCATATTAATTAAGTAAAGATAAAAAAAGTTGAAAGGTACACCAAAAAAGGCAATAAATCATTTTTATTTTTCATTTAATGTATGGAAGGATTTACTTTAATAAAGTTACTTTTAATTACACAAATTTTCATTCAGGATTTATTTGTGAAAAAGAGAAAAATTTAATTTTAGTAATATACAAATTTCTACCTTAAATTTTATGCTCCATTTTGGTGAATTAATTTATTTAAAAGTTGTAAAAATTAATTTTAGTAATTTAGGAATTTATGTTTTTTAGGAAACAATGCTTAAAATTTAAGGAGATCTCCCAGTTTCTACAGTCACACTGCAGTGTTCACCTACTTACCGCGCATACAAATAAATATAAAAAATAAACCAATTAAAATATATACTACAGTTTCTCTTCATTATGGTAAAATAATATAAAAGGACATTCAGGGTAATATTAATGTCAAGGTAATATTAATGTCGTTTTCTTGAAAACTTTAAATTCTTCAATAGCGAAGAAATCTGATATGCGATATGCCTTAAACAAACTCAAAATTTAATTTAATCTTAATTCTTTTTATAAAACTTTAATTACTTTTCTTAGTTTTTGTTTTGTTATAAAGAAAAAGACGTTAAATTATAATAAAAATTTTAGGAAAATGATTTGCAATACAAGCTGACACCAGAAGATATTTTAAAATTGTAGTAAAATTTGTAACAGATTTTGTCTTTACAAAATTCAGATTATATTTAATTGTTTGTACTGGTACTATGAAGGATAATATACAAATTAATCAACAGTTTTGTAAGTTTTATGTTAAAATCTTAAAACTTCAAAAAAGAATCGTTGTGATCCTGAAAATATCCTGAAACTATTAGTATCCAACATTGTGCAATTACTGACACTAAGTTTTAAAATTATTACTAAGTATATATACATACTTTCTTTTCTTACCTTTATTACAAAAATATTTCGTAAATTTTATTTATCTTCTTACAAATTTTTGGAAATTTTATGATAATTTTTAATTCTTCCAATTTTCTCAAAACTTTCTCATATCATCCTATAATAATTTTTAATAAATCGATTAAATTACTTGTAAATTAAACATTATTGTCAAAAACAGAAATAAAATCTCTGTAATCTTTTAATGTTGTAAAATTATGTTAAACAATTTTGTCTATTAAACATTATATTTCCTTTATGAACCATAAATATTCTCTTAAGCTCTTGACATATCTGACTAATCATTATATGCTTAATGCTTCCTTAACTTTAAAGTTGAAACTTTATAATAAAATTTAACAGACTTTTATAGACTGACTTCGAAATATTGTAGGAAATAAAATTTACCAGCAAAATAGTAAAGTTTATATAAAAAAACTTTTGATAAGAATATGTTTGATCCTTTTTTTATTTTCTTTATACTTTTAAAGCTTATTTATAGAAATCATTTATTTATGTAAAGTAAGAATGATTTCTTGGTTAATCTTATGGTAAATAAAAGTTTTTAAAGTGATGATAAACAAGTTAAAATTTTAAATTTAAAGAAAGTTGAAATTGAGGAAGTTTTTTATATATACCATATATGCAAAGGTGTTTATGTATTTGAATCATAGAATATGTTTAGGCACATTTTATATTAAAATCTCTTGACAATTCTAAAAATCAATTTTCATTTCCATTTATTTAACTTTTTAGTGATTACAGGATTATTTAAGGATTCAAATTTCTCTATAATGAAATTCTTGTTAAATGAATAATAATAATACAGAATAAATTTCCTTGACGATATATACAAAAATACTTTAACCTTCTTTAAATATTTATTTCTTACTTATTTGAAAAAGGATTTTTGTATTCCCAAAAATAGAAAATGAAAGATATTCAATTATTTTAGGGGAAAAATAACGACATTCGCAACAAAAAGTAAAATAATAAGGAAATATATTTTATATTAAAAATAAAGAATAAAATATATTAGGAATAATACATAAATCATGATTTATTATAGATTATACCATTTAATTTATATAATGCCAAACTTTAATTATTTTATTTATTGAATTTGTGATATCTATAAAGTTGGAAGTGGATACAAAGTGGATTTTGAAAAAGGTATATACTTTATGATTATTTGCATATAGTTCAGAAAAACGAAAAGAGAATCCTCAATGACAAAAGCGTCGTTGACAGAATTAACTGAACACATACATGTAAAATCTACGGATCCACAATTCGACAGAATATTCTTGAGACGTCAGTAAGAGGAGGGATTCAATCTTTAATTTCGTATATAGAACATAAATATCAGACAAAGATTTCTATATTTTTAACCAACATGAAAAAAGAGTCCTTGTGAAAATAAAAACACAATTTATTTTTGGTTTTTTTTTTTTGCAATATAACACGGGCAAATTTTCAATTTTATTTGGATATTTTTTGTTATAATTAAAGTACAAAACATTAAACATATTATTATATGGTTGAACCAAATAGTTATTATTAAATTATTTTATAATTTTGAATTTTCTCGTGCCTTAATTTCACATAGCAAACATTATTATTTCAGTAAACAGAATTTTCCATTAATTTTGTTCGGTCAAATGGAATAACGAAACAATATTGGTTTGTATTCTTTGATGCCGGAACTATTTATTTATTATATCATAATGTTAAAACTTACTTTATATGATATCAAAAAGAATATAATACTTTATAAATAAAGTAATCTTTAGTATTGGCTCTAAAAAAAAGAAAAGAAAATCTCACCACGTATCCTAAATCAATACATAAATCTAAAAAACATATAACACAAATTGGATTTGTTGTACACAAAGTCAATTTTTATTTGGACATTTTCTTATATACAATGCAGATAATATTTTAAAAGAAATCAGATCAGTTGGATGAAAAATATAATGTGTAATAATATTAGAAGCATAAACAAACAAAAGATTTTTATCCTTTTACTAGAAAATCCTTTTGGAAAAAAAAATATATTAAATAAAAATATAAAATTCAATGAAGAAATATTTGGACTTTTATATTATTTATTGAAATATAATTGAAATTTATGACTATAACTTTGGTTAAGAAAATTAAATTCGGTAAATTAGGGATATGTTATCTGTGTGGTAGCTTAATGTGTAGTTATTGTCATATTTAAAGTTCTGGTTTCGACTCCACAATCAAAACATAGATCACGTTGTACGTTGTTGACAAAATTTATTATTAAATTTTATAAACATGCACTTATAAAATTAATAAAATTTAATTAATAATCATAAAATAATTACAACATTTTTATTTACCAACACTTTTCATTATTTTGATTGCTGTAAAATTCAACTGACTAAATATTGAAGTTTTCAAGTGCATTTTTCTCTCTATATACTTTTAATTTGAAATACACTTTATTTTATAAAACTTTCTGATTGTTTTTATAATCCAAATTTGTGCTTGCTTAGACGAAAATTTCAAATTGCAAGAAAACCACAAATTGTCCACTAATATTTTAATATTTTTCCAACATTTTCATTTAAATATAAATAATATTGTGAAAGTGAAAATAGTGAAATACTTTCAATTCCAATATCCAAACAATTCCATTACTATAATCCAACATAATTAATAAATAATTATTATATAAATATTATTTTTTTGCCACAAAAAACTTTTGAGCAAACATAAAATTTAAGCAAACAATAAAACTTGTTTATTTATCAAATATAAGAAAGACAAACAAAGATAGAAAAAGGACTCAGTCTGTATATAAAATAACAATGAAAATTTCATAAAAATAACTTTTTACATCATTGTGGTCTTTCATACATTCTATTCTTGTTTGCTATATACATAAATTTTTTTTTGTGTCCGTCACACCACATTTAGATAAAAAACTAGAATATCATTCTTAATGTTAAATTGACATACTTTTCTTAAGGATCCAATTTATATACCATCAAGGATAATGAATTAAATTTCAAGTTTAGTAATAAAGAAAAAAAATAATTGCAAAGTCATATTTACTTGCAAAAAGACAAAATTAACTACAATAATTTAAATTAAGTGAAGGATAAATGTAGTTAAAGAGATAAATGGATTTTTTTTATGTGTATTTAATTTATATTATATACACATAATATAAATAAATTTATAAACTTGTTTATTTATCAAATAAAAGAATTTAATATTATTTAATATATAGATAAATTTTTTTTTTTAATTTGAATAAATTTATTAATTGAAATATTATCTTTGAAATTCAACAAGTCTAGTCAACCGCAAAAATACTTGTGAATTGCTCCAAAATTGTTGCACAAAACTCAAAAGGATAATTCAATTTACATATACATAATATGAATAAAAATCTTTCTGTAGTAGAAAAAAAATGAATAATTAATAAGTTTTGGATATTCTGTGCAGATTACCATTAGCAATATTATGAATAAACTGGAAATGTTGTCGAAATATGGAAATGAAGAGAAATATTATAGACATCATCGTATCTAAAATTACTATTGCAAAGAAAAATATATTAAAATATCAAAATTGATTGTAATTACAAATAAATTTAAATGTCATGTTTTTGACTACTTTTTAATTACGACCAACAACTTTTAAGATAATTATCATTGATTTATAGTTCAATTAGCAAATATTCAGTTAACTACTTAAGTATTTATCTAAATCTAAAATGTCTTAATTTTTATTAATTGTTAATACTAAAAATAATCATTCCATAAAAATTGACGATATTTAAATCCAAAAAAGTGTAAATTAAATTTTTAGTAAATAGAAATTAAATCAAGAATTCTCAATGAAAACAAACAAAACTTATTTCGCTATCAAAGATTTCTTAAAATAGATAAGAGTTGACTCTTAAAAATGTAATAAATCACAATTTATCCTATGACATCCTTAAAGTATATAAAAGTAAAAATACAACAAAAAAATAATTAATGAATAAAATTTCGAATCTTTTTCGAATGTTGCCCCTGTTGAATAAAATCCACGCACCTGTGGCTAAAACAAAATAAAAGGATTGACTAAAGTCACTCAAAGTGAATTATATAGAATGATATCCTTTTTCCATACTAAGATTATTAATTTCTATATGTAGACTATTCCACAATACAAAGAAAAGGCAAATATGTATTTAATATTTTTGAAACAGTTCCAAAGATATTTTATGATGATTACTTTATCGAAAGATTTATCGTAAATAGTTTTTCTGAATTTTACTCATATTTTTCTAAAACACAAGGATTAATGTCGCAGGCACGGCAACAACTAACTTGTTTTTCTTTAAGTAATTCTAACTATACCTTCTCTGATAACGATAAATTGTTCCCAATTAGGGGTTGCATTACCTATAACCGGTTTACCGGTTTTACCGGTACAAATTATTACCGAAATTACCGGTAAATTTTGTCGGAATTACCGGTAATTTCGGTAAATTTTAAAAATTATTATATTCATATATTTTTTATAACTTGATATGTCTTTTTAACTGGCTTACTTGTATTTTACATAATTTCTGTAAATAATTGGTTGTTATTTTTAATTTTATTGTTTCAATTGTAATCAAACCGATTAATAATATGTAGATGTAAGTAAAAACCATCTTTTGACAATAAAGCCAACGAGTATAGAGTCTGAGAGGTCCTTTTCATCAGCAGAGTTAATATGCACAAAAATAAGAAGCAGTCTTAGTGATAAGGCAATTGACACCATTTGCTTCTTACGAGTAAATTACCGGTAACCCGGTTTCTACTCAAAATATTTACCGTTTACCAGTAAAAGCAAATCTCGCTAATTTTGCAGGCCCTATTCCCAATAAACTAATCATAAATATTTTGGGGGTTAACCAATATTTACGTATATAATTTTCAAAAAGTTTTGTGAAAATTTCCTTTAACTTAATTGATTTTCTTATAATTTTAATTTGAAATTTTGAAAGAAAATATTTAATTTGAGGTAATTTAAATAAATTTATTTTAAAATTCCTTATTTATATAAATAAAAATTCTGAGATAATAAATTTTATAAATTTAGGAATTTCATTTTTACTACTTTAGCTTCCATGAATTCCAAAATAATTGGTAGCTACTATAATTTTTTTAAGTATATGCAATTTAGAAAAATATTTAATAATAAAGTATAGTTTAATATCATTTATACAGAAAGATTATCATTATATCATAAGTATTTTAGTACTACATCTTCTGCAAAGTTGAATTATTAACACAAATTTTGTACAGTTTGGTAAAAGTTCTTACAAAAAAGTTTTATTAAAATAACTAATATTCCAAATATTTAAGTATAATAACGATAAAGGCATTTTTACCAGTTTCCATGCTATTAAGTTATTTTTATTAAAAAAAATAACTTTATAAACTTTTTAATATTCTTAAACCCACCAACGTTGAATTATGGTATACACAGTGCTGAACAATTATTATGACAAAGACTACAATAAGTATTTTAGAGTTTATGGTTCTGGTGTCAAATTGACTAAATACGATTTTATATTTTAATAAACTTATGATCTCCGACAGTTTTGCATATTAAATTTTTTTTTCATGGTTAAATAAATTTTAATCTAATCTAAGTTTTATGATTTCAGTAATTTAGTTAAAGAGATTTTTGTTTTTATAAATATTTGATTTAAATTTTTGTATTTGATTTAAAAATTAAATTTTTGCCTTATAAAATTATGTAAAATTTAAATTCAAAATAAAGATATTTTTATCCTTATACATTATACTGATAGATCAATAAAAAAGATTGGAAAAAGTTATGTAAAAAGGATCAAAATTGTCATAAACATTTATGTATATCTAAATTTATAGAAAATTTTGCATATTATTCATATAATTTTCTTGGACCAAATCAGACAATGATTTGAAAAAAAAATAAATAAATGATGTAGAGACGCTTGATTTTGATCCTTTCTTATAAATAAGTAATATATTAAATTGGTTTATGTATGATAAACACAATATTGACAATTTGGTAAATATGTTTATTAAAATTAAATTTCTCTGAAATTCACAATAAATTTACATAAATATAACATTTATATAGTGTTGTCCGGTCTGTCGTATTCCAATTTTTGCTTTCATTATCATTTTTTTATTTCAAAATATTTTATTATTATATAAAGAACGAACTATATGTATAAGCTTAAAAGGGAAAAAGGATTTGAAAAAACTTATATATATAAAAGGATTTGAAAATATGTTTTATTATATTTTACGATGTAATTATAATTATTACTGTATAATTTAACATTTAATTTGATTACTTAAAACTTGTATAAAATTTAATACAACATTTCAAAATTTAATCCTTTGTCATAGAGAGAATTTTAAATATGAAGTTGATATGACAAAGATAATACGGACGAATAAGAATATAAAATGTATATTTTTATATACTATAGTACAAAATAACGTATTAATTGACATTTACATTATACCGGGTGTATAAAGAAGGGTCACAAATTCCATTTGATCATATACGAAACCTCTTATTAGTGTTTAAGCAATAGTATTAGGCACCAGAACCTAAGTTATGAACTCATTGCTGCTATTCACCAGACATCTGTGGCCCCTTTTGAAAATTCTATCCACGGTGCTGTGCATTTTCGCCCGAGGAATTTTCGCCCGAATCGTTAATTTGTATAGGTTCGATCCCAGTATGATCGAATCCCGGTATTGACAGTTCGATTCGGGCGAAAATTCCTCGGGCGAAAATGCACTGCACCTCTATCCACACAATTTTATTTTGATTTCCTAATACAGAATCATATATTCATTCCATACATTTATAATCAGATGGAACAAAATTTTACACCCTGTTTATTGATTACAAACATAATGTAAAAAGTATATGTATATTAAGTATTAAGGATAATATCCTAAATTTATGTAGAAAAAAACCATTCTAGGATCAACATAAATTATGTATATAATATATCTTTAATGATTTTCAAATCATATTTTGTTGATTTTTGTGGTTTAATTTCGGTTCCTTTTTAGGGTTTCATAATTTGTTTAGCAATTAGTTTCGCTTTTTTTATATATTAGGTTAAGAGTTGTTCAATATATTTTTCTGTTGATATTGTAACATAAAATGTAAATATTTATTATTGCTAAATATTTAAGAAAATATTACTTTGGCATCAATCAAATTTAGATATAGTATATAAATTAATAATTAAAAAAACAATATTGGAACAGAACATTTCAAAATTTCTCTATTTAATATTTTTTTATATGGAAATGTTAAAATATTCGGATTATTATACTTTGTATTTTTCGGTCGTTACTTTAGTTTCCTTTAAATGATAAATAAAAATGTATCAGATCAGATCAGATATTGTAATAAAATTTAAGTGATAATATAAATTTGCACAATTTCTTTGAAATATTCTTAAATTTAAAAACTATAATTTTCACTATTAAAAATAATATTTCAATTTATGTTATTCTTATGTGAATAAACTTCTTTATAAGTAAGAAAAATATATAAGTAATCTTTTATTCAATAATCTTTTCATATAAAGCTAATATAAGAATATAATAAATTGATATAAAATGCGTCATAAAATATACGTTAATATCTCAATATACAAAAGGATCTTATAATCATTTTTTTATGTGATAACCGCAGATTCTTTTGACACGATAAAAAAAAATGATTATTATATGAAAATCTTTATTATGTAAATAATATTTAACCATCATAAAGTAGTAATAATATCACATATTAGCTTTTCAGATAAAGTAGTAATATTAGCACATTTTTGCTTTTATATGCTTTTATTCGATATCTAAATTATGATTATATAGCAAAAGAATATATAATAATATAATATATATATATTATTTGATTATAGTCCTTACTAAATATATAAAATATTTAAGATTATTATTCGTAATGGGAATATCAAAAATTTCAAATAATTATGATTCAAAATTAATAAATGTTGAATACTTTGTGATAACTTTTAAAATATTCTTAAATATATTATCTGTAAATAGGACAAATTAATTAATTTCTCATTTTAATATTAGTAATAATACTTAAATAATAAATAGAGTATTTTAGTTTCGAAAATTAAATTTCATTTATGTTGAATTATAGGACTGGACTATAATAATTATAGGAAAATATACAATAGTAAATTATTACTAATGTTCATTAGAGTAATATTATTAATATACTGATTATTTAATATATTTGATAAATTATAAAATTCGATAACATTGAATTCTAATCATAACTATTCAATTAATATTATTGCTTCATCATTCTGATAAATTAAATTTATTAAAAAGTAAAAATTGTATTAAAGTAATTGACTAATCGTCAATTATTAATTTATGATTAAAAATCAAAAGATAAATATTTAATATTACGAAATTGTCCCAAATTAAATTAATAAATTAAATCCACAAAAATCAAAAAAAAAAAATAATTTAATTCAGTTTATATTCTGTCTTAAGGACATTGAAATCAAAGTGAAAATAAAAATTATACTAAATGAAATTTTACGGTCTCTTAGTAATATCATTAATATCAGCTGAAATATTAATTAATTATCAATTTATTGAGAAAATTACAAAAATACAACATAAATTATATAATTTCAATAGTTTTATAATTTTTACAACAAAACAATTTAATATAAAATTTTTGGATAACGAATTAAATAATATTCCACAAATTCAAATCAAACCAGAATTAAATAAAAATTTAACACTTTATAATAAAATATCATCAAATATTTTATCATTTATTTTTATTGAAAATAATGAAATATTAAATATTATAAATAAAATATTAATAAATATTCATTTTTCAAAAATTATTTTAATTTTAATTAAAAATGAAGAATTTAATCAAATTAAAATTATATTTAAATGGTTTTGGATTAATAAATTCCCAAATGTAATTATAATTAGTAATAATGAAATTTATACATTTGAATTAAATTATTATACAAAAATTAATATTAAAAATAATTTTGAATTAAATCAATTATTTTATGATAAAATCAAAAATATAAATAAATATTCAATAAAAGTATTAAGAAAAAATTATGATGAAGGAAGAATTTTTACATATCAAATAAATTCAACAACAAATAAAACTAGTGGTTTAAATGGTAAAATATTTAATAATTTTATTAAATATATAAATGGAACATTTAATGAAACTATTATAAAAATTTATAATTTTACTGATCAATATTCTATAATGATAAATGCTGCTTTATTGATACATCAAAATTATTCAACATATCCATATCAATATTCACCATGGTGTTTAATTGTACCATATAGTTCAGAAATTTATCAATTTTTATATATTACATTGCCATTTTCAATTTTAACATGGATCGGAATTTTATTAATGACAATATTTTATATGTTTATGGAAATTATAAGATCAAAAATCGATATAAATCAATTAAATGATAATATTTATAGTACAGCATTTTTAAATAGTATATGTAAAATTTTATATTTACCATTACCAAATTTCAATATTAATTCTTCACTACATAGAAAAATATTAAGAATAGAAGAATTATTAGTTGGATTTATTATAACTAATTTATATTTAACACTTTTATCAAGTTTTCTAGCTACAACAGTTTATGATAAACAAATTGATACTATAAATGATTTAATGAATTCCAAATTAAATATTATGTTTTCTGAAACGGATATAAAAAGATTTATAAATAATTATGAAAGTAATAATTTATCTAATAAATATATAACAAGTATAAGGCATACTGTTGATCCAAATATTTTTGTATCACATCGTAATAATTTAAATACTAGTTATGCTTATACAGCTAATATAGATCGTGCTGATTTTTTATTATACCAACAGACGAAATCAAAACGTCCATTATTTAGAAAATTGGATATATGTTTTTTATATAGTCATTTGGGATTCGAAGTTGAACAGGATTCACCATATGTTCATAAATATAATCAATTTTTATTACGAATTATTGAAACTGGTTTGATTATTAAATGGAAAACAGATAGTTATAAGGATGCATTTGAAGCTGGTATATTAAAATATATTAATGCAGATACAAGACATCAAAATATTTTAAAATGGAATCATTTATTTTTAGCATGGATATTGTTAATTCTTGGTTGGACTGTGAGTTTTTTAGTTTTCGTATTTGAATTTGTTTATGAATTTGTTAGAACGTAATATTTTAATTAATAAAAATAACTTATAAATGATTAAAATGAATATGTTACTTATTATTTAAATTGATTATTTTCTTAATCCAATTCGTCCTTTTACAAAGGTTTTGAAAACACCATTTTGACCTGCCAATGCAATATATCAAAGTATGTAAATTTACCAAAGAAATTTAATGTTGAATTTAATATACATAAATGAATATGTTCTCTAAAATACAATTTAAAGCTTTTTTACTGAATTTTTATTGAACAATAATTAATTATAAAACACAATCTCAAGAAGAAAACAAAACAAACTAAGACTCCAATTAATGATCAAGATAATCCAAACTAGGAATAGATGTTCCCACTGTAATATATTCTGATGTGTAGATCTTTCATCAATAAATTTTAAAATTCCACCTTGGAAAGCATCGAAATAACTCTCCATTTTCCACTTCCAAATCCATCCCGTTGCTGCTGCTTGCAATAAAAACTGATTATATCGTTCCACGAATGGTGAATCCTGTTGTACTTCAAATGCTAAAAGAGTATACATAAAGCATATATTCGATTTTCGAAACAGTGGACGTTTAGATCGAGTTTGTTGTATTAAAAGAAAATTTGCCCGATCTCTATGAGATCCATAAGCATAAGAAAAATTTAAATTATTTCTATGGTCAGCAAAATTTTTACTGGAAACAGCAATGAAATTTGTATTGAATATATCTTCTCCAATATATGAATGTTTAAGTAAAAATGACTTATCTGGAATAGAAATCATAATTTTAATATTAGATTTATTCAAATCTTCTAATGATTCAATTTGTGGTTGGTAAAGTGTCGCAGCTAAAAAGCTTGATAAAAATGCCAAATAATAATTTGATATTATGAATCCTAGAATTATTTCTTGCCAATTGATTAATAACTCTCTTACAGATATTTCGTATGTACTTTTAGTGGCTGGTAATGGTAAATATAAAATTTTACGAATGCTGTTAAGAAGAGCCAGACTGTAATTAGTTTGTGATTTTTTTCTAATTTTCGAAATCATTTTATCGACAATAATAAAGTATATCAGAAATGCAAATATCATAATCCAAGTATTTGTCGAAAATGGTAAAATTATATAAAGGAATTGATAAATCTCTTGACTGTAAGGCACCAATGTACAATATGGTGAAAATTTATATGGATAACTCGTTTTTATCTCCGGAATCATCATCCGAGTACCAATTATTATATCATAATTTGATATATGATACTTTTCAACGTTGTAGTAGAGCTCATATCTATATTTACTATCAACCAAATCTTCAATATAACTCGCATTGATAAATTTTATAAAATTATAAAATATTTTTGCATTTACTCCACTAGTTTTGACAGTACCATTTTCGGTTTCATATATGAATACTCGTGGGATATCATAACCAGATTTTAGAGTCCTAAGTGGATATCCTTGAAAATTTATAAATTTATTATAAAATAATTTACTTAAATTTGCTGTAAAGTTTTCCACTTTTATGTTTGGTTTAGCTGGAATGTAAGTAAAAATTGCATTTTCTTGGTCAATAATTACAGCATTTGGAAATTTATGGTCCCAGCTCCATTGAAAAAGTGATGTTATCAGTTGTCCTGTTTTACTTTTGCTGTTGATTAGTATAAAAATAATTTTGGAACTGTGATTGTTAATTAAACTTCTGTCCAATACACGGAGTACACCATCCTCTATATTTTCAACAAACACTAATGAAATCACATTATAATTAAATCTGTTAAACAAAGAAAATTTCTTCAAACTTTTAGTAACTTGTATTATTGGAATGTCATTAAGCTCATTGTAAAATAATTTAGTATCAAATATATTTTTCGTTTTTGATGGCGAAAATATTATCAAACTATCAAATTTATAAATTATATTTTGACTTTTCACAATCATTATAATATGTTTCAAATTCGAATTCTCCACTAGCAAGTTTTGGCAGTAGATATTTATTGGACAGAAGTTCCAAATTAAATATAGTTTTAATAAAATCATCTTCAATATGGATTTCAGATAAAATTTGATTTCTTCTTCGTGGACAATATTACACAACTAACCGAGTAATTCATTAACTTTTACTACACAGTTATTAAATGATATAAAATAATTCGTTGGTATATTAATTTAAGCTAAATCATTATATAATTATAATGCATATATTTTTGGAATGATTTTGCTGTTTATAAATTTTATGACTTATAATTTTATTATACTGATTAAAATCACAATCCCATTTATTAGTTTGTTTAACATATTTATTAGAAATGTCGTATATTAATTTAACCTTGCATTACTAACCTTCAATTTTTTTATGTTTTTAGACTAAGAGTCAAATCCACCCATCCACTATATAGTACTTGAACGTACCAACACTCAGTTTATAGTTCTGGAGTGGATTATACCCAATTACGAAGCAAATCATTTATTCTTGAAGCTGTAACATAATAATTTGTAATTCTGATTGATTACTTAAATATTAAAGAAAACCTTATTATTTATTAAACATCCTTTGCTCAGTTCGGACATATTATTAACAGAAATTTTTTTTAAATAAAACTAGTAAAATATTTTAAATAACTTGTAGATTATTATAGAAGTTATTCTATCATAAAAAAAGTAATATTTTGTGTATTATGAACTAGACAAATCTACTTATTAAATAGGGAATAATTCTTGCAAACAAATTTCAATCAAATATACATAGTTCAAATATTTTTTATTGAATCAAAAACTTCAAAGCAAATTTT
The DNA here is from genome assembly GCA_949752835.1 of Empis stercorea. Lineage (NCBI taxonomy): Eukaryota > Metazoa > Arthropoda > Insecta > Diptera > Empididae > Empis > Empis stercorea. Next base: position 42,180,188 of record OX457089.1, read on the forward strand.
ATTAAATTTATTTACATTTAAAACACCATCTCACAGATAAAACACAACAAACTCAGACACCAACTAATAATCAACATTATCCAAACTAGGCATAAATGTTCCCACTGTAATATATTATGATGTGTTGAATTTTTCTCGATAAATCTTAAAACACCACCTTCTAAAGCATCTAAAAAACTTTTCTGTTTCCATTTCCAAATCCACCCAGAAGCTATTGTCTGCAATATAAACTGATTATATCGTTCTGCAAATGGTGAATCTTGTTGTACTTCAAAAGCCAATTGAGTATACATAAAGCATATATTTGACTTTCGAAGTAATGGACGTTTAGATCGAGTTTGTTGGATCAAAAGGGCAGTTGTACGATCTCGATGTGCTGTATAAGCATAAGAATAATTTAAATTATTTCTGTGGTCAACCAATGTTTTAGGAGCAACAATGATACCAATTTTATTTATCATATCTTCTCCAATATTTGAGTATTTGACCAAAAAAGATTTATCATTAGGAGTAATCATCATCTTAATATTAGATTTATTCAAATCTTCTAATGATTCAATTTGTGGTTGGTAAAGTGTCGCAGCTAAAAAGCTTGATAAAAATGCCAAATAGTAGTTTGATATTATGAATCCTAGAATTATTTCTTGCCAATTGATTAATAACTCTCTTACAGATATTTCGTATGTACTTTTAGTGGCTGGTAATGGTAAATATAAAATTTTACGAATGCTGTTAAGAAGAGCCAGACTGTAATTAGTTTGTGATTTTTTTCTAATTTTAGAAATCATTTTATCGACAATAATAAAGTATATCAGAAATGCAAATATCATAATCCAAGTATTTGTCGAAAATGGTAAAATTATATAAAGGAATTGATAAATCTCTTGACTGTACGGCACCATTATACACCACGGTGAATATTCATATGGATAGGTTGTTTTTATATCTTCAATAATCATCCGACTATTCATTATTATATCATAATTTGATATATGATACTTTTCAACGTTGTAGTAGACCTCGTATTCGTATGAACTGTCAACTAAATTTTCAATACAACTTGCATTGATAAATTTTAAAAAATTGTAAAATATTTTTGCATTTACTCCACTGGTTTTAACGGTTCCATTTGCTGTTCCATATATAAATACTCTTGGAATATCATAACCAGCTTTTAAAGTCTTCAGTGGATATCCTTGAAGATTTATAAATTTATTATAAAATAATTTACTTAAATTTGCTGTAAAGTTTTCCACTTTTATGTTTGGTTTAGCTGGAATGTAAGTAAAAATTGCATTTTCTTGGTCAATAATTACAGCATTTGGAAATTTATGGTCCCAGCTCCATTGAAAAAGTGCTGTTATCAGTTGTCCTTTTTTACTTTTGCTGTTGATTAATATAAGAATAATTTTGGAACTGTGATTGTTAATTAAACTTCTGTCCAATACACGGAGTACACCATCCTCTATATTTTCAACAAACACTAATGAAATCACATTATAATTAAATCTGTTAAACAAAGAAAATTTCTTCAAACTTTTAGTAACTTGTATTATTGGAATGTCATTAAGCTCATTGTAAAATAATTTAGTATCAAATATATTTTTCGTTTTTGATGGCGAAAATATTATCAAACTATCAAATTTATAAATTTTGTTTTGACTTTTCACAATCATTATAATATGTTTTAAATTCGAATTCTCCACTAGCAAGTTTTGGCAGTAGATATTTATTGGACAGAAGTTCCAAATTAAATATAGTTTTAATAAAATCATCTTCATTATGGATTTCACTTAAAATTTGATATATTCTTCATGGAGGTTATTAGAAAACTAATCTATTTTTATATTTACTAAATATATAATATAATTTGATAGAAAAATAGTTTTAGATTTTAAAACATGTACATATAATTATTTATATTACATATATTAGACTATGGAATGAATTTGCTTTTTACATAACTTAACTGATTTAACCTTTTTATTATTAATAAAATTATGGTCCTATTAATTTTATCGTTTAACATAGTTATCCGTAAGTTGATTTAATAATATATTTTAATTTACATGAAATGTTCTTTTTGTAGAATTAAATTGACAAAATGGTAATGGATTTCAAATAACGCTAAAAAAATCTATAATCTAACAATATAATACTTATAATAATGATTTCTTTTTTTATTTAATACAGATTAGTTCGCAATTATTTTATATAGATAGTTCGTTATATTCCTTTGAAACATATTCTACAACATCAAACATTTGCACGTGATTATGTACCATTAAAAATCATCAATTAAATATTAGTGGATTTAAAGCTTAACGTTTATACACATTATTGATTTTTAAAGATTTTTAAATTCCCAACAGCTTCTACCATGCGATAATATTAATTATTTGAAAATAATTATATAATCTGTTTATAAATTTAATTGACTGAATAAAAATAGGAAATAAATAATTTAAATTTTATTGATTATTATAAACATAAATATCAAACCAAAAATAGAGTTATAAATATACAAAAAACTATCATCATATATTTGTAAATGCACAATTTTATTCACCGTATTATCATATAGTGTTAAGTTAGTTAAAATTGGTATGTATCTATACTATATGATCGCTTCCCAATATCCCAATCCGAGATCGTGCTAAATTCAATTTTATCCCTTCCTGTAGTCACATACGTGTCTATGCGACACTCGTAGTTCAACCCAGTGGTTGTAGCCACCACATCCTCTTTCATGTATTATCATTATATCCATATAAATATAATATTTTTCTATTAATGGTAAAAGTAATTATGTGTTGAGTATGGCAACACTTATTACCATCAATATGTATACTACTTCAAAATGTAGGTATTTTAATTACCTTTAATTGAAGACAGTATACGTGTCTATGCGACACTCATTGTCCATACCCAGTGGCTTCTAGCCAATCATTATAACGATGTTAAAAAATTGAAAATATATAATGAAATATACTGTTCATGGATGACAAATAATATGTCCGAACTGAGCAAAGGATTGATTTTAGATTTATACAATGCACTTATATACACAATATGATATTCATTTATATTAAATGCAAAAAAATACCTTCAAATTATACACTATATTTTTTTCAATTAGGTAGAATCTGAAATTTTGCCTGAAAATATGCTAAAAAATATAAATCATTTGTATAAATCAAAACTGTTCCTGAGTATAAGAATTTGAACTTGAAACTATTGAACAAATTAGAATTAGATTCATATTTGTTAAGAATTTATAGATAAATTTGTCATAAAATAATACAAACAAAAACAACATAATGATATACATACTCGTATATCATTGTATTCTATTGCTGGCACTAAACATAACAATAAATAAAATAATATCTGGTAGTTTTTTATTACAACATATTTTCGAAATTATAATGACAATTCAACAAATATATTTTAATATATTAGATTTATGTTTCACAATGTTAAAATATCGTCATTTTTAAGCCTTAAAAATAGTTTCAATATTTATTAACAATATAATAACAAATTGTATATATAAACTATTTCAAATTCCAATCGATTAATCCTTGAAAGGATTACAATTGATATATGATTGAAAATAAGGCATTATTAAAGGAATTGTTAGAAATTTAATTATTAAAAAATTTATTCAATTTAAAAAAGAAGAAGAGGATAATAAAATAATTGCAATCCTCACAATATCATAAATAAATTGTATTTCAAATAAATCTGTATATGATTAAAAGTATGAAATATGAATGGATTTATTAAATATATTATGTATTAATAATCGAAAGATATACTTATATAGAGTAATATTAAATCGTTATTCGTTTAGTTACAAAAAAAAACTCATGATATTAAAATAAATTTAACTAATGTTAGAAATTTTTTGATAATTTTTAATACAGAAACTTTTTTAAAACTCCAAAATCTAAATTCTTACCATTCCCAACAAAAATTCTGATTTTAAATATAAAACATTTAGATTATTTCTGTTTCGAATTATTCACATTATATTACACAATTCTAAAGTCCTAAATTATGTACGGATAAAATATTCTTTTTGGATATAAAAAATATGAAAAATCCATTGGAATCTGTAAACAGAGTGATTTATCAATTAATAATTTTCACAAATTTCATTAAATTATGCAGCCCTTTATTAAAATTTTAATTCCACTGTGAGACAACAAACTTGAATAAGCTTTTTTCAATTACATATAAAGTTTCAATTTATTTTATTGAAATCACTCTGTCCCGGTGTCCAAAATTAAAATGTATACCTTATATATACACATATTTTATATTATTCTCAAAGGATCCTTGTAATTAAATCCTTGTAATGTGAATGTGAGCGTCATTAGTTTTGCCTTTTTTTGTTATTTTTGTTATGTTTTTTTTTTCCTTTATAGAGATTTTTATTTGAAATGTTATGTGAGACTATAATAGTTTTCGACAAACTTACAGAAACATTAATTTTAATTAGAATTGTATATATGGCTACATAAAAGAGAGTGATTATTATGATCTTTTTTTTTGTATGTACATATTAAAGTATATTTTTAGTTTACAAAGTCCTTTTATGTATATAAATTTTATATAATTAAATATTTTGTGTGACATTTTGGGTTGAATAATTATACATATATCCTTTTTGGTACAAAAATGTGTTACTAAACAATAAAGATTTTAGATATATAAGATCTAAGATCATATAGAGAAAAGGTTTATATATTTATACATATACATAGTTAAAAGTAATTTTTATAATTATTGATATTGTTTAAATAAGAAACTTAAAATATAAAATTCAATTAGAAAAAGGACCTTTAATATTAAAATTATTTAAAGGATTTGAAATAGTTTTGAAAATTAAAGTTAATTCTTTTCAATGAAATTTAAATAAGAAGAGAGGCAAATAAAATTTTGTAATTTCTTCCATAATTTTAATATTTCAAAATTATGATAAATTTTCTTTATAAATCCAAAATTAAAGGAATGTTTACTCGATTGCATTGTCGTTAATCATATATATTTTTCGATATTTTAAATTTATTTCATCAGTTAATTATTTTTATCAAATATTATTTATTAAATTATATTTATCATAAAAGCATAATTTTATTTATTAAATTCTTCAATTGTCAACTAATTGTGATAATTTTATGGAACCTGTAACAAAATTACAAATATGTAATATGTAAATTAATCAAATATGTAAAATATGTAAATTAATTTTAAGATTAATTGCATAATTTTTATGACATAAAAGATATATGTATTCATCTTTTTAAATTAATAACATATTTAATTCTGTCTTTTGTCAACAGCTGGTAAAAGTTTATTATAGATATAATTTTGATAAATTGAAATAATTTGTAATATACAATAATAAAATGTACGTGACCATAAAATAAAATTTATCTTATAGAAATGTTTATATGGCGTTTAGTATTATACTAGGATTAACTAAAATAACGTGGCAGGATAGGAAAATATTGAAGAAGAAACAAAACATTTTTAATATTTTAGTTTTAGGATCTGCAAAATTAATATTTTTATTTAAAAAACATTAAAAATTTTAAAAAAGTATTATAATGTCCATAATAATTCGTGAAAAATGTTTTCGACACTTTCAATAATTATATTAATATTATTCGAAAACATTTAATTTAATTAAAATATACCTATAACAATTTAATTGTAACTTAAATTTATGAAATATTAATTTTCTGAAAAAGTCAATTTAGAAGGACTTTTATAATTAATATTGTTACTATTTACATATATGAGGCGTAATTTTCTTATCAAAATATTTAAATATCATTAAAGTTAATTTCAAATGTCCACCCCTTCCTTTAACTATTAAACTTTTATAATTATAACAATAATTAATTACATATACATAAGACATAAGACATGCCATGACCATTAAAGTTCAATATTATAGTTTGAAAATAATTTAATGACATTAAATTTATCCTTACTTTATAAACTTGATTACATATACATGTACATATTTTTTCTACTTACATAAACTTTAATGATTTCTCCTTTGAAAATGATTTTTCAGTTTAATTTCCTTTTGACTCGGTTGGGCACATTAATTAATCAAATATTGAAAGCTTTTAGTATATAGAAAAGTGTCATTAAAATTAAATGACCAATAACTTATCTTATATCATTTGTTTAACCCACAAAAATTTTCAATTAACTATTAGAACAATTTTTATAGACAGAAGGAGATTAAGTATTTTTTTTTATCTATGTTTTTGGGGTTTTCTTTTACACGTTCCAATCAATTTATTATTCACTTTTATATAGACCATTAATTTTCTTTTTATGCTCGAATAAATTTTGAGTGAAAATGAAAATTAAAAAAAAAAAAATATATCCGAATTATTGAGCCACACAAATATAATTAAATTTGAAATACAAAATTATAAAAGTCAAATAAGATTATGAGAGGTTATGGTTAGAGTCATTCAGAGTAGAGAATTGTTTTATTTAATATGGATTCTGTTTAGTTTCCTTTTATAGGCTGATTGAGAAACTTATGGTGAGACAACAAATTTTCTGCCATTTATAAATCTCTTAAATATTTATCTTCAAATTAATTATTCATTTTTGCGCAACATAAATTAACAAGTAATCAATTTTACATATTGGTCATTCCCTAAAAGGCTAAAAGTTAAAAATGCACAGGACATTCTTTTTTCTAAATAAGTTAAACAAATATTTTTAAATATTACAAATAAAAAAAGGCAAATCCGTAATAAAGCAACAAAATAAATACATAAATATATGTATATAAATAAAATATATATTGCAAAATTATTTTCTATATTTCGAATTTAACAAAAATTATCACACGTACGTGACTATTTTATAAATGGTAACAAAATAAATGTTTTATAAAACGATTTATGTTTTTTTGCTTTTTTCCGGACTTTAAGTATTTAATAAAAATTTAGACGAAAGAAAGGATCAAAAATATTTTAAATTGACCTTTTTTTTAGGTTCATTACCTTATCACTTCTGTATTATAGATTAGAAAATTTGAATTATTAAAAATTCCAGGTTGTTTTTGTTTTTGGTATACACTTACTATAAAAAATAATTAAAGTCCTAAGATGTCTTGAAAAATATATATAATCATTTTGTGGAACATTAAAATTAAAATTAAATTTATTAATACCATTTAATACAAATTTTGAATATAAATACATTTATTTGTACACTTCATTTTAAATATAAACCATTTACATACTTAATTTAAAAAATTCACTTTTAAATATTAAGAAATTTTTCTTACAATATTTCTTTAAATTAAAGTTAAAGTATTTACCAAAAGTATGTAATTAGTAATACAATTTTTTTTTTCAAATATTTTTAAGAAAAATGAACAAAAATGGTAAATATATAACAAGGAAATTATTTTCTTTTTGAATAGTTTCCTTTTTGAAATGGCGCCAAGTGCTATTAAAAAGCGTTTATTTTTCTTGTTATCAGCTAAACGAAACTACTTGGAATGATGCCAAAACAAATCACAAAAAAATGCCTAATTTACATATTTTATAGCAAAGTATACACTAACTATATACAGTCTTTAACCATTTTCATTCTTTTTTTTTTTTTGTTGGTATAATCGATTTCCGTGGAAATTAAAATAATATTTTCCAACATTATGTTACAAAATGTTGGCATTCATTAGTAAAATGGTAGAAAATTTAAATAAATGTTGAATAAAAGAAAAATATACACCATTTATAATTTCAAATAGAAATTAAATAATTTATAATTTATTCATTTTCAAACAAAATATCACCTTTTCATTTTATAATTTGAATTTAAGAATAGAAAAAATAAATTTATCTAAATTTGAAAAAATTCCAAGTTTAATTATGTAGGTGTAATCTTAGTTTAAAATTATTGGGTTATTTCACAAAATGTCTAGGTAATAAGACTAATATTAAATATTTATTTATGATTGAAGTTTTTGGGAAAATAAATTTTCGTAAAAAAAAATCGTAAAAAAAATTTTATCAACCGAGAAAGAAATAATAATCAAAATATTAAAAAGATTATGAAAATAATTTCAATAATCATTAAAAATATCCTTTACGGAATTTAATACATAATTTTATGTCGACCAATATTGATTTTAAATTCTTTATAGCCGATATTTATTTATTTTTATATGCGGCAAGTTATAAAATTTTATGACTATTGACTTTTATGTCAGTGACAAAAAAAATATTTTTTTATTAACACTTCATTAAATTCTGGCCACAAACATAAAAATCAAATTTTTTTCGTAATAAAAAAACACCAACAGGAAAAACTACAATTTTTTTAGGAAATTTTTTAATGAAATTTTGTTTAATTTTATGTTAACCTTTTGAATTGGATTAAATGTAATTATATTTTTGATTTTTAATCAGAGATTGGAAGTAAATTAGGCAAAGAAAATTTTTATTTTTATCGTTTATTATTGAGATTTTTACTTTTTATTAGTTATTGGACAATTAGGTAAATGTAATGGGACATTAAGTCTTGATTTTTGGAAAATTTGCGTATATAGGTTGAACAACCAAACAAATTTGAGTACACAGATGTTGCTAACAAGATTGATTATTTAATTAATAAAATTAATTGGTTTTCTTCCTTTAAAAAACTTATGTAATTTAAAATTGATTCTTTCTCATTTTTCCTTTTAAATTTTGCGTTATTTATTTTTATAATATCTTTACTACTAATAAATCAGATTGTAATTGCGACCAGCATCTGTTCTGGATTAAATATTTATTTCAAGAAAAATTTTCTATGAGACAAAAAAATCGTATATTATATTCCTTTTCCATATGTAAACTTTGTTATCCTTACAATAATATGTTAAATTTAATACTTCATTTATTATGTAAAATATATCATGACAGTGATATATATATTATTTGTTTTATTGAGATATATTTTTCAAACATCAATGACAATTATTTTAAATAAAGTAAAGAATTTAAAGGTAAGAATTACAATTTTGCACATCAAATATTTTATTTTAAGTATTATAGAAAGTTTTATCCTTTATTTCCAAATAAAATAATATATAGTAAGGATATAATAATTTATCTCATATATGAAAATTTGAAAAATATTTCGTTTTTTATTTTTTGCTGAGGTATTTGCAATCTTCATAAAAATAAAATTATATAAAATACTCGAATGTGAACGAAAATATTTTTTATTTTAAGTAGAATTTTTTCAAATCGATTTTCCTTTTCAAATATTAAAATTCACCAGACAATGTTGAGGAAAATAAAGTATTATATAAATTCATCAATCATTCATTTTTTAACTTTTTTTTTTAGTTTATTGGAGAAAAACCAGCAGTAATAAAAATTTTCTTGCAAAATATACATAATAATAAATTTTATAGTAATCGCAGACTTATTCATATTTTTATATAGTGTAAGGGAATTTATATATAATTCAACTTAAATTTTGTATTTTATATTATTATTATATTTTATCGTGCAATTATAGTGAAAGATATCATAAATTTTTGGAATCGTAAATTTGAAAAACTTCACTAATTTAATGAACTATATACTAAAACTCTGGCAATGTTTGCACATCAACTTATAAAATTCCAGACTATAAACAGTCGATTCAATATTCACTAACCATTTAGTTTTATACTGAATATTTAACTAGATGAAATAGTCTAGTCATAAGTCATCAATAAAGCACCGAAAAATTATATAAAAAAAGTTTACTTTTGATGCCAATAATTGTAGTGAGAATAATAATTTATAATAAATTGCATTTAAAATATCCCGAAAAATAGAACATATTTCAAATATTGTACATTTCGTAATATTAAAATGTAAATTAAAATGTACTTTAACTCATTCATACTAATCTTAATACAATTTTTCCTCATAAATAACTAATAATAAGCCATAATCAATATTTCATTCCTGATAAAAACAATATTTTTTTGAAATATTTAAGGTATTTCATTCCTGATAAAAACAAAGTTTTTGAAATATTTAAGGTATTAAGGATATCTCAGCAATTCAAAGAGAGAGCTTTTGTAAATAACCTCCGAAAATAAATTATTATGATATCCTGAAAAATTTTTTTGTGTAAAGTTATAATCCTAATTTTAAATTATTTTATTAAAATAAAGGTAAAAGGATGAAATATTTATTAAATTTCTTAAAGAAACAAAATTAGAAATAAAAAATTATTTTAAGATCTAAGGATAAAATTAAAATTAATTTATCTGTAGTATAAAAGTTTCATAGACAAAAATTGTATATACTTTTTTATGTTGTAATAATTATAACGATGAGCTGCTGTAACTTTCTTCGTGTATTGAAGATGTCTATTCATGAGTAACTGAGTTCAACTAACATCGATGCCTTTCTAAATTGACTCAGCTTTAGATAAGGGTCATTAGTAAAATTTATATTAATTACAAATTTCAACAAAATTTCAGAGAAATCTCTTGGAGGAAGGTCTACATAATTGATAAAAACCGGAATATCATCAACCAGCTTACATTTGAAATAAATATTTGGCCATATTTATAAATACATAAATCTAAATCAGAATTTCCTGATTCATAATTGAAATATTCTGATTTACAAATCGCAAAATGTGTACCAGTAGAAATTTAGTAAATTAAAATTTTCTTACTTCAACTATATTATTTTCATTTCCACTATAAAAATTCAAGCTACTAATAAAATTTGATCTAACATTTATTTTAATCTAAGTGATATAAATAAGGCTTTTCTTTTGAGATGTTATTTTAGTGTTATATTATTTGGAAAATCTCTAAATGAATTATTGGAAATTCCTCTTTAATAATATTATTTTTTTGTGATACAGTAAATTTAATGGAAATCCTGATAATCAATTTCAATTTGTTTTGTTATATTTTATACACAGTGATTAGCGGATTATTCGAGGATTTAAAGAATTCTCCATAACCAAAAAAAAGAAGAAGAAGAAGAAGCAACATAGAATTATATTTTCTATAATTTGAAAATTTCCTTGTTTTTCGAATTGTATAAATTGGATTTATTGTCCTTTATATATTTTATAGATATAAATTAGAAATTCTGGTTTAATTCCATCTGATAGGAAATCTATTTTATTTGTTGATATACATACATATACGTATCTACATAAATTTAGTGAATATAAGGATAAAGGACATGAAATTGTATAAAAACAAAAATATAGGAAATCTATATTTTTGTTATATTGTCGCTGACAGTTTTGATATAAAATATGTAAGTAATATTGTTAGGAATTTATTTGCATATTAATTAGGCATCAATAATTTAGTTACAGAGAAGTTTATTAGTTATTTTTGAAATTGAAAAATTATATCAAATAATTTTCATTAAAATTCAAACATAAAATCAATTTGCTATTGTTGGAAATTAAATTTTGAAATATATTTTGATAAAACAAACTAATTAGATAAAATATAAATAAATTCAAATTGTAATATTTGAGTTAATTCTTCTGTCTGATGGATTATAATTATTGTATTCAAATATTTTAAGTACTATTTGAATTTAATTTATAAAGTTATATTCTTTAACAAAGTTCTCTCAATTTTCTATTTTGATTGTTAATTAATTAATAATTTTAATGGTACAATACAAATTTTTTCTTATATTATTCACAGTTTTATGAAAATTGCTAATTTAAAATAAATTAAAATGATTTTTATTTAAAGTTTTCAAAGGAAATACCAGAAAAATATTTAATTATGTAAAAAAGTCTGGAAAAGATCCGACAGCTCATCCAACAAAGTTATTTACTTAACATTAAATAAAATAAAAATATCATATAGATAGATTCATAATATCGACCATTAACTCATTTTAAATAAATTATTACTAACTTCACATTTCAACCTTTTTTGAAGAAATTTCAACAAATCTTCAATGTTCAAGTTTAGTTTTTATAGACATAGAGTGTAAATTTAGTTTGAATTTTAGTACTAAACATAATTTGTATTTATCGTCGAAAAACTGCTCCTTCTTGAAAAAATAATGATTAATTTTGAAAATAAATCCCATTTTGATTCTAAAGATCTACCTCGCTGTGAAAAAAACTCATAATGTAAGACTCTGTGCCACAGCTGGATATCAAATAAAAAAAAATATTATACAGAAAATGTTATGATGATATTTTATGATATTTTTATTTTAATGGATGTTGTGAAGAAAATGATACTTAAAGATAAAAACCAACTCAACCTAAATTGTTTATCCTTTCAAATGTAAATTAATGACAACTTATTTTTACTTAAATAGAAAATTGTTTTTTTTTTTTATATATTTAAGGAAATTTTTTTGCAGTTGAACTATTTGACAGGAAATCCAGTTTCCAAGAAATTTAAAAAGGATTTTTTTTTGTTTTATAGAAAATAAATTTTGCAAGAAATTTTTCCTATTTTGTAAATCTTTTATGTCCTTTAATTATATAGCAGTAAATATATATATATATATCAATTCGTCCTGTTAATTATGATGTTCTTAAATAGTTTTATATTACTGTCTGAAATAAGGTAAGTCAATAAGGCTTATAAGCAATATATAATGAATCTATTAAATATAATGATTCTGTATAAGTTAAAATTGAAGTATTATAGTTTTAAAAAATAACTAAATTTTTCCATTAAGCAACATAAATATAATATAAAAAATAATACTAAAATTTGCATTTTTACTATAAAGATTTTCAATTTTGGATTTGAAATTTAGAATATTAAAAATTAACATGTATCTTCTTCTACTAATTTTATATTTTGGTATACTCAATTTCAATTTATATTTGCCAATATTTTTAATTTCATATAGTATAAAATTACCAAAATTTCCTATAGAGTAATTTCCACAATAATTTATTACAAAAATTGCATATTTAAGATTAATTACTGAAAAATTAATTTGTCCCCATCTCGTGCCTATAATGTTATAAAAATGTGTATAAATATTTCATTTCTTAATTAAAAATATAATTATTAAAATTATAATTAAATTTTTAAATATTAACAAAAGTTAAATATTTTCCATATTATAATTAAATGGAATTGCACTATATAAAATGACTGTTAAATTTTATGAGTAAATACATTTAAATATTAAGGACTTTAGGATAAAATAGTATAATAAAAAAAATTTACAATTTATAATTATAAATATTGAACGAAATGATTTAATTAAATTGAAATGGAAAATTTTAGTTAATACATATATATCAATTTTCAGCTAAAAACCAATTACGAATGATTATCATAAATTTTATTTTACTAAATGTTTTACCTAATTTTCTCCAAAAAGAATTATAATAAATATTCTTATGAAATAACAAATTGATTGATTATTGTAATTCCTACAAAAATATTCCAAATAATCTAAAGATTTAGTACATTTCAAAAATGTAAACAAGAAAAACAACATAAAAATTATAATAAGTAGGAATTTTTGTTGTTATCAGCATATTGAATCCTTAATAATCCACTAATAACCATAAAACATAACAAACAAATCCAAATTAATTCTGATATATTGAACAGAAAATTTATGTACAAACTTAGAAATTGATATACTACAGAATATATTCGAGGATTTCTTACTTATGATGAAATTTCAATTAAATAAAAATCCTTAAAGAATCTGTAATTAAGCTTTTTTAGTTAATAATTGACTAGTTTAATTTTAAATGTTATTTTGCTGGAATTGTGGTGCATACTCATAAAATATAAAAAACTTAAAAGGTTTTGGTTAATTTATCTATAAAATTTAATTAAAATTCAATTAATTTAATAGATTTTTTAGTAAAATAATATAAATTTATAAAAAACAAATTCACTTATAAAAAAGCTTTCACAATGACAATAAAATTGCATATCAAAATTAATGAATTTATTAGGATATGGACAGGGCAATGTCCACAATTATTTGCTAGAGAGAATCTAGCATATATGTAAGTACTTTTACTTATTAATATTATTGCGGAATTGTATTTAAATATAAGCCTTTCTCTTTTCTATTGCTCTAATGAACTAGGGCCCCAGTCCAAACATTCCACCCACCATAAGTTTATAACTAAAATTATTTAGTCTTTCCTAGTCTGAAAAAAATCATGATTAAATGAATTTTTCAAGTAAATTAAATTTGTAAAAATTATTTCCTTTTAGTAATCGTTCAGTTCGTAACTCGTTGCAATTTCTAATATAATTTATCATAATTTTTAAATAAAATAATGATTTATAAACTTACTATTTTTGCAATGTGCTGCATATTAGTGTTATCAATAAAACCAATTAAAGATCAGACTTACAATACTACATTAATCAGAACAATTATTGAACAACAACATATAAAATATAATCTTGATAATTTTATTATATTTTCTACATTAAATAGTCAAAAACTCATCAATTTGAATATAATTTTTAATAAATTACAACAAATTCCTTCTATTAAATTAACAGAAACATCACGTCATTTCACATTATACAAAAATATAAATTCAAATATTTTATCAATTATATTTGTTGAAAAATTTGATTATAAATTATTGAATTATATAAATAAAATATTAATTAATATTCATTTTTCTAAAATTATAATAATATTAATAAATAATGAAAAATTTAATTTAGAACAAATTACAAATTTTTTACAATGGTGTTGGACTCATAAATTTATTAATATAATTTTATTTACAAATTATGAAAATCAAACTAATCAAATTTTCACTTATCAACCATTTTATCCAAATATAAAAGTGAAAATATTATTATTATCTGATGAATTATTCATAAATAAAATAAAAAATTTAAATAAATATCCATTAAAAATATTGAAAAAAGCACAAGATAAATTTCGTGTTTTTGAAATTACAAATAATGATGACACTCATCAAATGAGTGGTATAAATGCAAAAATATTTTTCAATTTTATGAATTATATAAATGCAAGTTATAATATAACAAAAATGAATCGTCCAAAATTTACAAATAATTATGATTTAATGTTAAATTCAATAATAATGCTTAAAAGTGAAAATTTTACATATCCATATCAATATTCACCATGGTGTTTAATGGTACCATATAGTTCAGAAATTTATCAATATTTATATATAACATTACCATTTTCAATTTTAACTTGGTTTATAATTATTATATTTACAATTTTCTATTTCATTATAGAAATTATAATAATTAAAATGATAAATAATCAAATGAAATTTGAAATTTATAGTTTAGCATTATTAAATAGTTTATGTAAAATATTATATATACCATTACCACCAAATCAAATTATTGATAAAAATTTATCAATTATAATGATTTTAATAAAATTACAAGAATTTATACTTGGTTTTATATTATCAAATTTTTATTTAACACTTTTATCAAGTTTTTTAGCTAAACCAATGTATTTAAAACAAATTAATACTATCAATGATTTAGTTAAATCAAATATAAAAGTTATGACATCTGAATCCGATGAATCCTTATTACATAATGTTGAATATTTATCTAAAGAATTTATACATAAAATAACTGAAGTAGAATTAAAGCAAATTTTCCTTGAACATCGTATAAATTTAAATAGAAGTTATGCATATACAGCAAATTTAGATCGTGCTGAATTTTTAATAAGACAACAAGAAAAATCTAAACGTCCATTATTTCGTATAACAAATATATGTTTTTTATATAGTCATTTGGCATTTCAAGTTCAACAGGATTCACCATATGTTCATATGTATAATAAATTTATATTTTTATTAATTGAAACTGGTTGGTTATTTAAATGGAAAGAAGATAGTTATAATGATGCATGTAAAGCTGGTTATTTAAAATCAATTGATGTTGATACTAAACATCATAATATGTTACAATGGGAACATTTAATTTTAATATGGATATTATTAATTGTTGCTTGGTTTTTAAGTTTTATTATATTTTTAATTGAAATTTTTTATGTAAAAATTATGAATATTAAAAAAACAAAAATTCAATTTGATTATATAAATTAATTTCACTTTAGTTTGTAACATAGTTTTTTGTAATTAAAATACCTAAAAAGTTATGAAATTTATTTATTAAATTGTTGTAATATTATAAATAAGTCAACAAAAATGTTTTTAAAGTTTAAACTCAAGTACATATTTCCATTTAATGGAGAAATATGTTTGAATTTTAATTATACAAATCGAACTAGAAATACCTACATATGTACATATTTTTGTTTATAGTATAAATCAAATTCATTTATGATGAATGTAAAAAAACACAATAAAAATTTTTATAAAAAAACTAAGTAAATTCAATTGATAAATTTTTGAAAAAGCTTTTGAATTACGCCATCTATAAGAAATCGACTACACTTTTTGTACCAACTACCATAAATAATTCAAAATAGGAGATTTGATTGTTTTTTTTTAATTCGAAGTGTTTGAGTAAATTTATTTATATATTTTACAAACGAGGAATTTCAAATTTACAAAATTTATTAATAATATTTTGTCTAAAATTTTATCTTATTTTCTCTGCAATCATTAGGTTTGTAACTAAACATCACAGTTCACAGTCCATTCCATGTTAATCATTATATTTTTAACGTCCCTATTTATAATCAAACCCCCACTCCCGTGGGTTATATCATCTTATCAGCGCTGCCGAAACTGGCACTTTAGTGCCAAAATGGCACTATCAAAATTTTTCGGCACTCTACAAGTTTTTGGCACTCTTTGGCACATTAGCACTCTTAAAAATGGCACTTCAAAATTATGGCGAAAACTCCGTTTAATTTTCTTAACTTATTGAAAAAGTATTTCAGAATTCGTATTCTTATGTTATTGACACTTTTTTGTTTCCTATTAAATTAGACGGAATTTGTTTACCGGTAAGTTAAAAAATCACAGTTAAGCAAACTTCATATTCAGAATTTTCCTTGGCTTGAAATGTGATGCTTTGTCTTTCCACATCCTCAAAATGGATAAAAAGACAAATAAAAATTGAGTATTCCTCACAGCAGCGCTGCTGCCGAGCGATTATTTTCAGATTTGAACAATATTAAAACAAAAAACCGAAATAGTTTACAAACTAATACTATTAATTATTTATTAATTGTTAAACAAATGTCCAATTACAGAGCGAACGAAAATATTTTAAATAAATATTCCAGAAATATTTTAAATAAATATAAATTAGCAAGCAAAAAAAATAGTATGTAATAAATACTATGAATTAATTTTAATTATTTTTGTTACTCGGTTACAAATGAATTTATGTAACATTTTTTAAGTTTGTTTTATTATTATTAATAAATTTTATTGATCTCATTTAATAAATAATAGTTTTTTGTTTTGTCATATTAATGTCATATTGTTTTGTTTTTGTAACGAATTTGTTACGGTCTAATATAAAGAACTTATTTGCTTGTCAGTTTGTTTTGGCACCCATTTGGCACCCATTTCCCAATAACTCTGGCACTGCTTTTCATTCTCTCGCGGCAGCCTTGCATCTTATATAACATTTGTTTACAAAATTCACTGTCGATTTCGTTTACGTTTTTTTTTGTAGCAAAAAATAAAGCTCTCTCATAAATTTTGGAATTAGAAATAGAAATATAGTAAAAAAAAGTCTACGAAAAATCTAATAAACTAATCATATAAGAATTTCATTAATTTAGTTTTAATTTCTCGTTCACATGCATAAATATTTTCCCAAATACATAATAAAAATATAAATTTTATGAGTTCAAAAACATTAAATATTCGTATCCAAAATATAAAATACATTGAGTACGCATATCCACAATGAAATACGTCACAATTAGAAAAAGTTCACAGAATTGACTTTTACTCCACACATAAAATAAATTTCCCCTTTATTTCACCTCTAAAATTATGAAAAATGAGGAAAAGCCGGTGGTTCATTGTGAAATTTTTGTATCTAAGAAGTAGTAATATTAATTATTCATTTAAAAATTCACGTGAAATTATTTCTATTTAAGTTTTTGCAAAGAAAATATGTACGTGCAAATTGGCATATATGGCATGGTATACTTGTTGAATGATGAACTAATTAATTTTATTATGCAATCATACTTAAATTTTATATATCTACTAGAACTAGACTATTTTCCTGCATATTGTAATTTAATTTATTTCGAGTACTAGGTGAAGTTTGAAAAATAATTATAATAACTAATTAATATTTGTATGGATGCATTTTTATGTCGCCAATAATATTATTTTCATTGAATAAAATGGCTTTTCCTATTGTTAATATTTACTGTAAATATTTAAACAAAATATAATCTATTAATACTTTGAATAATAATTGTAAACAAAGGCTATTTTGATGATGGTTTATGGTTTTCTGCCTTTACAGTGGCTGCAAATTGTGCAATGTTAAATGGTTCAAATATAGTATAATAAAATTATTAATTAGCCTAAAAATATTCAAAGTATTTTTCCCATGTAGAAAATTTTACATGTTACCACATTCTACCAAAAATATTATAAATAAGAAATTAATAATTTATTTAACTCTTATTTCACATATAAATATAATGCTAAATCATTCACATCTGCTAAGCAAAATAAAGAATAACTTTAAGCAATTTAAAAATTGACAAACAGACAAAAAGAATTATAAAAAAAAGTGCTTGTGTTGTGAAATACATATAATTAATATAATAAACAAAATTTAACTAAACTAAATTGCCTTTAACAAATAATATTCCAAATCGAACTATAATAATGATTCAAAAGCATACAAATATTGACACCATAAATGCTAAAATTAAACTCATCAACTGTTCACCCTCCTCCTACTATCTAATAAATATTTATTATCATAATATGTATAATATGTTTTCTATACGACACGTGTTCTATCTTTGTGTATTTTTATATAAAATGAATTTCTCAATAAATATTTTAATATTTTCCAATTTTTCTTCTGCCGGTATAATAGAGAGTCAGTGACAACAAACTGTTGAACAGATTCCAATAATACCAGCATGCGTGTGACCCATTTGCTGTTTTGGATGCCCTCCATCCGTCTGTTCTGTCCATCATTAATATTCTAAGTTCACCTTGAAAGCTCTTTGTAAAACAGGAGCATTAATATAGCAAAATTTTAAGGTATAATTATATACTAACTAGACATTTAGAGTTTGCCTAAGCTAAACTAAATGCATATAAAGATAATAGGAATACTGTCAATTATTATTAAAATACCATCGATTACTATCAAACTATAAAATCTTCTTCAGTAATCAAAAGTTTGTCAGTATTTAAGAAAATTTAAGGCAGCTTATTTCCAATATAATTCCACCTTTAAAATTTATATACTGATATACTGATATACCTTCGATTACTATCAAACTATAAAATCTTCTTCAGTAATCAAAAGTTTGTCAGTATTTAAGAAAATTTAAGGCAGCTTATTTCCAATATAATTCCACCTTTAAAATTTATATTTATATACTGAAATTTATATCAACAAATCCAGAATAAAGAATTTTGAAAAATTATTTCTTCATTTCGTTTTTCAAATTTCAGTCGTGAGTAAAACTTCGATTAGTAAACTTGAAAATAATAATAGATCTAGTGTTGTTTTGTAAAAAAATCAACAAATTTAATATAAAAACAGGATTTTAGTTCATAATTTTGAATAATTAAAATTGCAATTAAATTATAGTTTATTAATAAAAAGTCATAAAATTATAAGTGTTTAAAAATGGGTGAAATTGCAGCTGCCAGGGGCAGTATTCTTGGAAGTAAATAATCTTTAATATTTTTAAATTTTAATATTTATCCCATATAGTGTGAAATTTTATTGGAAATTGTGCAAATTTGACAATATATGACCTTCAATATCGACGCTAAGGTTATATTAATAATGTATAGGATTGGTTGGTGGTAACAGGATATTTATAATAAGTATTTATCAAATATAGAATGGGACTTTTAACAATTTTTTTCTTTAATTTTTTTTCGTAAAGGTCAATTAAATGTCAATTTTGTTCTATAATATTGTTTGATTTGAACACTCTGGCAGGACGAAAAAAAAATTGAGAAAAAGTTTTATACTTTCTCCTCCTAATTTTTTTCACGCACGCTTCCTTATAACATTCAGGATATTTTACTTTTTCTTAGATGACGAAAATACTGAAAGTTCAATGTCCTTTTTATCAATTTACTTAAATAATAAAGAATTTTCCAAACTTAATATTATTGAATCTATAAATAAATAATTCAATTAAAATTTTGATAAAAAATAATTATACAATTTGTAAATTTTTAAATTAATTTTGATTGTGTAAAAAAAATGTTAGTTGGAATTAGATTAGATTATAATTTGAAAATAAATATTTTTAACTTTACTGATATGCGGCATTTATTTCATAGCAAAAATTTAATATTTTGAAGAAATTAGCTTTCCATTTGCACAATTAAGTCCCAAATGAACTTTCATAAACTTATTTCATTCCTGTGAATCAATTTAAAGGGGATTCAGGTGTTGATTAATGTCCGGTGCATCAATTTCGTTCTTTTTTGGACTCAACTTTCAATAATAAAATTTAATCTAATTTGAAGACGTTAAGCTAGCAATCGAGTTCTATTGTATGAAGTATAGACCTATGCTAACTTCAATGTTATTCAATTAGCACAACAAGAATAAATTAATTGTAATTTACCTTGTGCTTAGAATATTTAAAATTAATTTATATTGAACATCAATAAATAGTAATTTAGTAGCAATAGGTAATATATACCAAATAAATAATGAGCACTAAAGTTTGTTAAAACTGAACCAATATTAATAAATTCTGCATTAAAAAATAATGATAAATTTTACTACCACCAAAAAATTTCTATAAAATTAAATTTTTAAATTATTTTTCTTGTCTAAAAAAACTTTATTTATGGTCAAAATATTTAGATTAATTTATATTTATTATTATTAATTATCACTTATTATTTTCTACTCTTTATGTATAAAAAAATATATTTTTATAATTATATTTAATTAATTTAAATTTAAATAAAATCAGAAAGAAATATTTAATATTAAAAGAAAAAAACGCCTTTGATTTAAATGATTTGGTGAATAATATTAAATTGTTCCCAAAAACATTTAAATATATAAAATAAGTTAGAAATAATTTATTTAGAGCACTTTTTTTTGTTATTAACATTCAATTGAATCTATTTTTCATTTTCGTTCATTCAAATTTTAATTTTTTTGTTAAAAAAAGAATAATTGGAAAATGGAAAATAAAAATTATTTATTTTTGGTTGAATATGGGGAAAATAATTTGGCAAATATCCAATAATTATTTAAAAAAATATTATTTAATATACATATATGCAAATTATTTTAACATTGTTTTTATCATTTGTCTACATAATTTTTAAATATTCTGTTTACAGAATTAATTAACAGAATTAAATTTAATTTTCTATTAAAAAAAAATTTGTATGAAAAGTATGAAATTATTTTTATTATACATTTTGTCGAATGCACCAGCAGAAATATATGTACATGAATAATTTATGCAAATGTGAACTTTTTCAAATGTCCTACACTCTGATGATTATAGTTGAAGTTTTTAGTCATAGAAGTTATGAGCTACACTTTTATTAGATATTCAAAATTCAAAATACTGTATATACTTGTATTACTAATTTCCGCATAATAATTATTTCAGGGCGCAAACAAACAGATATCTAATCATCCAATAATAATGCAATCAATAATCTTATCAATTTTTTATTATTTAATACCGATTAAAGGAAAAAGCACATGCAATAATTTGTTATCTTTCATTGGGAAACATAAATAACAAAAAAAATGCAATTCCAAAGTAATTTTCGAATATATTATTTTCATATAAATGAATTTGTAGAATTTTAACAAGTTTGCAAATCTTATTTATATTTATATTTATATTTATACTACAAACTATTTATTTTTCGATTAAAATTATTTCGAAAAATATATAAATGTAAATACTTATTCAATTTACTGCAGTTAAGCAAAAGAGTTATCATTAATGGATTAACAATTTGCATATACTCGTAGTATATCACTTATATTGACGATTTCTTATATCATATTATTGTTATTTGAAACAATATTCCAATTGCACTACTCTATTCACACCCTTTTATTAAAAATAAATCTATTAAAAAAATCTAATAAATCTAGAAATAATTTCTATAAATAAATTTCTTATAAAATGTTTCAGTTCATAGACCATGAAATTTTGAAATGAATTATAACGTTCATAAAATCATATTATAAATGATGCTGATATATAGTGGCTCATATGAAAAATTAGAAAATTTATATGCAAAATTTTTATATTTTTTCATTATTTCTTAACTTGTTTTTAAATAAGTTAAGCTGCTACTCCATTCAATTGAATATTACAATAGTTCATTAACCCAAAAATTTTGACTGTTCTCTAGAATAATTAAAAAGATTTGTAATTTTTTTATAGCCCCTTTTTATAAGTTTTTTTTTGGGATCTATAAGGTAAAATGAAATTCTTGAATATATTACAACTAACATTTTGGTTTCTAATATTTTTTAAATTAAAATTTAATTATATGGAAATTTCTTTATTACGTCAAAAGTTAAATTTTGTTGTAAAATTAATTAGATTCCGTGTGCATTCACGCAGCCGAAATTTTGAGTGTGTTTTAACATGCATTTACATATAAATTAAGAATATCTTTAAAGTACATATATCATTAACTCACGGGGACAGGAAATGTAATTCTAATCATAAAACTTGTTTAAAAATTATCATCACGGAAATGGTAAACAAAAAACATCTAAACTTTTAAGAATTAATTTCATAAATCATTACAACGTAATTCCGGTATTATGAATGATGAAGTTATCATTTTAATTTTAAATAAATTTATTTAATATAAAAACATAATCAGCCCAGCATTTTATCATAATTTATTATTACAATTAAAGGGAAATTTATAATTGTATTTTTTGTTGTATTATTTATTTTTGCCAGCCTATTATTTCCAAACCCCTAAAGTATATATACTAACTATACTATTGGAATGGTTATAAATATGAAAAATTCGCAAAAAAGATCTCTTTTTATAAATAATATTTATAAAATTTGTTTGAATTAATATTTTTTAGTTAGGGTGGTAACAGATATGATAATTTTGAAATATTGTTTAAAATATGTTTTATATTTTAAATCCATACATAAAATCAATTACTACTACATATATGTATATTTGAATTTACAATTGCATTAAAATTCGAAACCAATTAACAAAATTTATGATATAATGCTAAAATTTAGTACCCGACTATTTTAGAAATAAATATATGTATATAAGCAAATATGAAAAATTAATATTTTTCTTATATTATTACAGAATGTATTCCAGCTCGATATATTTTAGCTATTCTAGGATCTATTGGAATGGCTATAATTTATGGTTTAAAAGTAAATTTAAGTGTTACAATGGTTGCAATGTTAAATCATACTGGTATTGCAGAAACTCATGGGGGTAGTAGTCATAATATTTCAAATACTGATGAAGAAGGATGCAAATCAACTGAAAATCACAATAATTCTAAAGTTGAGGTATATAAATAGAAATGATTTTACTAACCAATTTGATGTAAAATTTGCACTGAAATTGCTATGTGTAGTGTACTATATAAGAAAAAATAGTTACAACTTTAAAAAGTCAAAGATAAATATTTATTATTAATCAATTCCCCTTTCAATTACAATATATACTTTCTGTATATGTCTTATAGTTTCTTTTTTTCAAATTTAATCAATTATAGAGACGCATCTCAATTCTAAACCAATTTCACTTAATCAAATATCAATTTTCATTTAAAATAAAAGTATAATAATAAAAAAATATTTGATTCTTTTTGTGCTTAGGATGGACCATTTATATGGAGTGAACCATTACAGGGTGTACTATTAAGTTGTTATTTTTGGGGTTATTTAGTATCACAAATACCGGGTGCATATGTCGCTGAAAATTTCTCTGCAAAATGGGTAATGTTTTTTTCAGTTGCAATTAATGTTATATGTACATTATTAACACCATTGGCTACGAAAGCACATTATATTGGTTTAATAATAATGCGTGTATTAGAAGGTATTGGTGGTGGTGCTACATTCCCAGCAATGCATTGTATGTTAGCAAGTTGGGCACCACCAAATGAACGTTCTATTATGTCAACAATTGTTTATGTTGGTACATCATTTGGTACAGCAAAATCAATATTAATGGCTGGCTTATTAGCAGCTTCATTAGGTTGGGAATCTGTATTTTATGTAATGGGTGGATTAAGTTGTTTATGGATGATATTATGGATAATATTAGTACAAGATAATCCAAATAAACAAAAATTTATTAGTATTGAAGAACGTGAATATATTAATACAGAATTGGGTTCATCAAAAGCTGAATCTGACCGTCCAAATGTACCATGGAAAAAAGTTTTAAAATCAATACCATTTTGGGCTATATTAATTGCACATATGTGTAGTAATTTTGGATGGTATATGTTTTTAATTGAAATACCATTTTATATGAAACAAGTATTAAAATTTAATGTATCAGGCAATGCAATACGAAGTGCTTTACCATATTATCCATTGTTAATATTTAGTATTTGTCTAAGCAAATTAATGGATTCATTAAGAGCTGCAGGTATAAGAATAATTTATGGAGATTTAAAAAACAAAAAATATAAATAAATATTGTTGTTTAGGTAAAATCAGTACAACATCAGCACGAAAATGTTCAACTATAATATCATCTGTAATACCAGCATCTTGTCTATTAATACTTTGTTATATTGGATGTCATATTACAGAAGCTGTTATTGTTATGTCAATTGGTATTACATCAATGGGTGCAATGTTTTGTGGATTTTTATCAAATCATATTGATATAGCACCAAATTTTGCTGGTACATTAGTGGCTTTAACAAATACATTAGCAACCATACCTGGTATTGTTGTGCCAATATTTGTTGGTTATGTAACTAAAGGAAATGTAAGTTATTTAACAAAAAAATACATGAAAATAAGTTATTTACTTAAACTTAATTTGTGTATTTTGTTTTACTATTTAATTATTTTAATAATTTTTTCAATTTTAAATAAATTTTTCTTTTAAATTATAATAGCAAAATATTGATGCCTGGCGAATAATATTTTTTGTCACTATAACACTATTTAGTATTGAATTTATTGTTTATACTCTGTTTGGTTCTGGTGAAGAGCAATCATGGAATAACCCAAAAAGAAGTGAAGGTGGTGAAGACACACCATTAAAACCAAAGAATGACAAATAATTTTTTTTTTATAAAAATAATATAATATCAAATCATATTTTGGAATATATACTTACATATTATAAGTATTATCTTGTGACAAATTATATATTGTAAGTGTTTAATACATAATTTTATTTTTTAATTAGTTTTGTTCGTAAAATATCCCAAATAACTTTTAATTCAATTTAAAAAATTATTGTAATTAATATTTATATGGGTTAAAATAAAAAACTTCAAAAGCATGTTTCTCTCAAAACTACATTTTTTCCAGTTACAATATTTCGTATGTAAAACAAGGATTTAAGCCAAAATTATAAATGAACTTTAGTGAATATTTTAAGATTATAGATTTGTCAATTAAATATAAAAATATAATATTTTTTCTAGTAAAATTATATTTTTTTTTTTAATTTTTTTTTTATGACAATTATACTTAAATTCATTTATGCTAAATTATAATATATTTTATATGGCAATAATGAAAGGAAAAAATTTATTTATCCCAATGAATTTATAAAATAGTTTACAAAATTTTTATTATATTCAAGTTTTTTTCTTATTAATTATTAGATATTATTAGAATTATTCAAATATTTTAATAAATAGCTACTTTAATTAATAAAAAAATATTTTATTTCAATAATTTAAATACATACTCATAAATTTTTATAATTGCATTTTGTTTAAATCATTTTAAAATAAATGTAATAAGGAAACAAATATTAAATAGATTTAATCAACACTAAGATTAGTTTGAACGCACTCTGCTTATACATTTTGTTTGGGAAAATGAAAAGGGGTAGATTTTGATATAGGGATGATCCAAAAATTACTTGGAATGCCAATTGCGGGTCCATAATTCTACCAAAGGGTTGGCATACTTTTTTATTTCATTTTACAAAGTTTAATTTTATCCCATGCATTTTGTCGCATAGCCACACATATATTGTCTTGAATTAAGGATAATTAAAATACCTAATTATAATTAATAATTTAATTATAATTAAAATATTAAATATTAATTAAAATACCTAATTAATAATTCATTAATTATTTTGGGGTTCAAATTAATCCTTAATTAGTCCAAAATTATAGCATCAAAATTTTTAAAATCGGTTAAAGTGGGGGTTCCCCTTTTTTTACGTTTATTTATGATAAAGTAAGACTCCTTTTTTTTTTTAAATCTATTTTTAAATAATTTATATAAGATTACTATTATTAAAATAATAAGCGGAAATATTATAATTATGTAAAATATTCAAATTTTTCATACTATCGCCAAACAAAGCACAAACTATTAAAAAAAAAACAATTTTTTTTTTTGAGTAGTTCTTCTAAGAAATTACAAAATTGCATATTTTTGGGCACTATTTTTTAATTTTTATGTTGTCAACCAACCACCAATTAATAGGTGGAGCTTTATTAATGTCTGGTTAATAGGTTGGTGTATAAATAAATATTAATAGGTTTCTGTACAAATAACACAAACAATACTCGTAGTCCTGAGTCCTCATGAGTACACTCCAGAGTACTCCTTAGTATTTTTGTAAATTTCTTAGAAGAACTATTCTTGAGTTAAATAAAATTGAATAGAATTTTCAATAGTTCTCCTAAGAAATTTATAAAATTGCGTATTTTTAGGCATTATTTTGAAATTTTTTATGTTAAGTCAACCATCAATCAATAAGTGGGGCTTTATTAATGTCTTGTTAATAGGTTTGTGTATAAATAAATATGGTTTATATAATATATTTTATACAACACAAAAAATTACAATACTAAGTACTCCAGAGTAGAAATTAACGTGTCATTTAATATCTACTCCTGAGTACTCAGGTCCTGACTCCAGAGTACTCCTTCCTTAGTATTTTTGTATATAAAATAAAAATATATTTATTTATACACAAACCTATTAACAAGATATTATTAAAGCCCCACCTACTAATTGGTTGCTGACTTAACATAAAATTTAAAATGTAGTGCCTAAAAATAGGCAAATTTGTAAATTTCTTAGAAAAACTATTCGTTATAGTTAAAGGGAATGGCACCTCTATTTCTTGAAACGGAACGGAACGAAATTAGTATACAATTTTATGTTTCACTTTTGACATTTAATAAGAGTTGTCTCATTTTTTGTTTACATTTTGTTTGGTTGCTGAGAGCTGGTGCAGCTTGCAGCATTTTCATTTTGATCGGCAATATGAGTGATGGTAAATTTATCTGGTCCAATTAATTTATATTTATTAAAATATTTCATTTTTCTAAGAAAATAAGAGTGTTAGTTTGTTAGTTATCATATTAGATACAAATCCATCTCAACGTATAATCCGTCAAAATCCTCATCATTTAACACAAAGTTTAGATTCAATTGTTGCTTTTGGAAATGCACATTTAATGCAAAAATCACAAAACAAATTGGCTGTAATTGCTTGTCACCATCATGCAACGTAAATAAAATTCAATAAATTAAACATTCATTATACTAATATAAAAATTCAAAATTCTTATTAGGGAATTCCTTTATCCGATGTCCGGAAAACAACTTGATATTCGTCAAGTTGATGGTCAATATGAAGCATTTACATTAGTAGAAAAAACAATTAAACAACGTCTTGCAAATATTATAAATACATCACCAAAAGTTATTGCACCATGTGAATCACTTTTAGCTGGTAGTATGTCAATGGCATTATGCTATATAGCAAGGGTAAACATTTTTTCACTAAATGAAAATTATGTTATATTTATACATCATATGGAAAATTTTAACATATTGCAGATGCAAAGAAATAAACAGCCTGGTATTAAAATAAATGCTAGAATATTAGTTTTAACTGGCAGCAATGAATGTGCTTCACAATATATGGCATATATGAATGTATTTTTTACAGCACAAAAACAAAATATTGTACTTGATGTATGTGCATTAGATAAATCATTAAGTTTATTACAACAAGGTTGTGATATTACATCTGGAATATATTTAAGATTACCACAATTAGATGGTTTATTACAATATTTATTATGGGTATTTTTACCAGATCCTCATACACGTAATAAATTAGTATTACCACCGCCAACAAAAGTTGATTATCGTGCTGCTTGTTTTTGTCATCGAGAATTAATTGATATTGGTTATGTTTGTTCAGTTTGTTTATCAAGTACGTATAATTGTTGTTTAATTTATTAGGTACTTTTAAAATAAAAAAAAATATATTTTATTAAATATATATTTACTTTTTATAAATATAAACTTAATTACAAAAAATAATTTAAATACTAATTAATTTAATTTTATAGTTTTCTGTAAATTTAGCCCGATTTGTACAACATGCCAGTAAGTATATTATAAAAAATTATATTCAAACCTAATTTAAAATTTAATTTAATTTTTTGTATTTTTAGTACTGTATTTAAAAATCCTGCACAAATGGCAGCTAAACCAAAAAAGAAGAAAGTTAAAGTATAAAGAGGAATTTTGTATAAAAAATAATAATAATATAATAATATATATGAATAATATTAATATTATTATAAATTAATTTCGTTTTATTTTACAAAAATACATTGGACCAAAATTAGCTGGTAAAAATGGTAATACTAATTGACCATATTTCATATTTTTACTATTTTCAAATTTAAATATATCTTCAAATAATTGTATAATTGAACTTAAATCAATAATTGTTGTTGTTATACCAAAATCATTGAAAACTTTTTGTAATCCCATATGTACAACACCATCATTTTGTACTGGACTTAAACTACATGTTGAATATATTAAACTACCACCTGGTTTTAATAATCTTATACAATTTGCCAATATATCAGATTGTTTTTCTGGTATTTTTAAACGTTCTTTTATACGTGTTGGCTTAAATATATTATTATCATTTTCCATAACAGAATGTCGATCTGTTGTACATGGTACGTCAACTAATATTTTATCATATTCTTCATAATTATCAATTATTCTAGCATCCATTTTTGTTAAACTACAAAAAGTATTCTCCCATTTAGTATCAAAATCAATAATATATTGTTTCATAATATTACGTATACGTTTTATACGATTCTCTTGTAAATCATTACATATTAGTAATTTTGGATATAATGTCTGTAACATTAATAATGATTTACCGCCAGGTGCTGCACATGCATCTAATACAACATCGCCTTTTTCAATATTTAATAATAATGGTGGTAGAATTGATGCACCATCCATAAGAAAATGTGAATGAACACCAGTTGACGATTTTGACGGTGGTATAAATGTTGAACAATTACCGTGTTCATATGTATATAAAAATAGATTTTCAGGAAATATAAATTCATTTTGTTTCTCAAATAATATTGGAAAATCATTTGTTATTGAATAATATTTATAATGATCAGATTCTGGTATCCAATCTTCCATACCTTTAATATTTGTAGCTGGTACATATTCATGTAATCCACCAGAACCGTGTTCTAAATTAACTAAACGACTATGATCAATTTCTAAATCTTCAATAGTTCTTTGTTCTAAAGATTTTTTATAATCAACAATATCATTCGATGAATTCTGTTCAACTTTTATAGATCTTATATTTTCCAAAATATTTTCATTCAGAATAGTAGAAGATTGGTTACTTTTTGTATTGGTCATATCTGAATATTTCATTTTATCAACAATATTAGAAGATTTCCAATTGGACAAATCTTCGTCTACTTTCTGGTTCTGTGTAATCTCCAAACTTATTTGATCAATCATATTAATTGGTGGGTAAAGAGCTAACTTTTCACTAACTTCTTTTTCCTTCCTAAAAGCATCAAGTTTATTGACCATTTTAAAATTACCTTCAACATCTTTTACTGCTTCATTATTCATATGGGTTTTATCTAAACGTTTTTTGGCTAATTCTACTAGTGATTTTACATTTATTGCTCCTAAAAAAAGGACAAAATATTGAAAAAAAAAATTTTAAATGCAGTTTTTTACCTTCCAATTCTAAATCATTAACAGTTTTTTCGATATCACCAAATATATTTACCATTGCTACATATTTATGTTTAGTAAGCAATGCAATTCTTATTGATTTCCATTTGTCACCAAAAACTGATCCATAAAAATCATCTAAATGAACTAAAGCTCTATCTTTTGGATATTTCTTTTTATTTAAAACAGCCTAAAAAATTTAAATATTTAAAATTATTGGTTAGTTTCCAAAATAATTAAGTAATATTTATTTACCCAATGTGTTTTTTTATTTTTCCATCTTTTTTGTAATAATATAATTGGTCGAAATTCTTTTAATTTTAACATAGTTTAAATATTTTTATCGTTAGAAAGTAAACAAAATAATTGAAAATAAATTAATAATTTTTATTTATAAATTTTTATTAAATTTTTATATTTTTATGTACGTATTTTATTTGTCCATTATCCTAAAATGAAAATGAAATAAATGTCAAAAACCATATGATCAGCCGGTTTTTTTTCGAACTAATTAGAAAACGACTAGAAGTAAGTAGTAAATCGTTCATCAAATGTAACATATATTGGTTCGTTCCTATCTATTTTATGTCATATCCGTTCCATTCTTATATGAAATAGTATATTTAAAAATTAATCGATTATAATAAAAGTTAAATATATAATTTAATACAGTTAAATTAAATTTAAATTATGTAAAGTTATAAAAAATATAATTATTTAAAAATAGAAAATTTAATTAACAGTTAACAGTATTAACAGTAGAAATAGAAAACTTAAATTTTGTTTTTCTCATAAAATATTTTAAATTCTTCTTCTTGTAGTAGCTATCCGTTACGGATGTAGCTCAGCAGCGAACGTATTTGCTGTTTGGATTTTACTGCTTCTATCAGATTAGCCGTTGATATATTACACCACTCGGTTAGATTTTTAAGCCATGTTATTCTTTTGCGTCCTCTACTTCTTTTCCCGACTATTTTGCCTTCCAGAACTAAGTGTAATATTCTGTACTTTTCATTGCGCAAGATATTTTAAATTATTCACGCTAATAAGGAAATATTCTGAATTAAATTATATTTTTTTCAATATTATTTAATTATATTTATAGAAATTAGTTTTATAGGCCAAAAGAAAATATTTTTTTTATCTATAATAAATTTTTTTTTCTAAAAAAAATATCTAAAAATAGTCACACTGATGAAAATTAAAAATTTTCATTTATATATATGTAATGAAAATTTTGTATAATATTAATATACATATATCGAAACTTCAATATTATAAAATAGGATAAAATTAAATTTTATAAGAATTTGAACTTTGGAAATGTAAATATAGAAATTTTCAAATATACATTTTACTTTTATAGACTATATTCAGTTGTCAAGGTATAATAAAATGATATTTTATTAAATTTTTGTTATTAAAATATTAAATGGAGTTTTAAATTATTAATTTTCTTTTTTAAATATACAATAATACAATTTTTGGAAATATTAATTTTTTTT
The DNA here is from genome assembly GCA_949752835.1 of Empis stercorea. Classification (NCBI taxonomy): domain Eukaryota; kingdom Metazoa; phylum Arthropoda; class Insecta; order Diptera; family Empididae; genus Empis; species Empis stercorea. The sequence goes on from OX457089.1 coordinate 42,212,118, forward strand.
TATTAAAATATAGTACAAAAAATTATAATCACAAAACTTAATAATAATATACATAGATAAAAAAAATGATATTTTAATTAATTTTTTATATCAAACTTTGACTTAATTTTAAAAAAAAATTAAACACAAAAAATAAATGATATTACATATATATCTTTAACAAGCTATTAAACGTCCAAAATCATTATTATTTCTTTGATTATCATCATCAAATGATACCCAAGTATTTTGTAAATATTCTCTACCATCTTTTTCATATAAATCATTTCGTATATCTGGTGTTAAATCAATTAATAAATCACTAAAACCATTATCAATATTTTCATTATTTTGTTTTGTTATATCCAATTTTGTTAAACCAGCTGCATCAGCAATAACATTATTATTATTTTGTATTCTTGGAATTTTATTTGTCATTGCTGTTACTGATGGTGATGATTGATTATTACTATCATTAATTTCTTTACGACGATTTTGCATTTCATCTTTTAACATTTTTCTATTAACAGTTTCACGCCAAACTTCATATGCATTTTCAAAACACCGAGCAACCGTTAATGTTACATCATGTGCAATTTTTCTTTTTGGACAATAAAATACATAACATGATAAATTTTCAGTTGGCATACCAATATTATAATCAAATTTTTTATTACCACTACCATCACTATCATTTTTTTCATCAGAACCAACAAATGCAAATACATGATCATGGGCACCATCAGCTGAACAATATGATATTTTATATATTGATACACGTAATAAATTATCACCATTTTGTGGATTTATAACTTCAATACCATGTGGTGATACCATTAATTTAACACGTTGTGATTTACGTCTCGCAGCTTTTGATAATGATATTACAGATTTAATAGCTTCAGCTGTTGATTTTTGTGATTTTTCTGAATCAATTGATGTACTACCTAAATATTTTAAATCAAATGTTGTTATTGACGGTGATGATGGTATTGAATCATCACATTCATCATTTTCACCAAGACTATTTGAATGATCAGATGATGATTCAGATAAATCTTTCATTGATGTTGCTAAAGCCCATTCTTCAGTTAGTTCTAAAATAAAAAATTAAAAATAATTAAATTAATATTTTTAGTTACTAAGTAAGATATTTAATTGTCTATTAGACAAAATTAATTTTAAACATGAACCAAATAAAAGATACTAAATACGAATTTATGTATTTATTTGGTCTGTGGAGGGCATTTCAAAGTGTACAGGGGTCATTGCAAATCGCAAATATAAATTAGATAATTCGTTATATTTTAAAAAAAATATAAATTGTTTACAAATAATTGTTTACTTTGTAGTCAAGTAAACAAAATTTATATTTGATTATTAAGTATTTTTTACACTTATTTGTATTGACAAGAAAATCCCCTATCATTTTTCAAAGGCATTCGATTCTTCGAAATTAAATCATAATAAACAAGATTACATCATAAAGGTTCCCCATAAATTCGTTTGTAATTGAGACATAATACATATCTGAATTGCAACAGAATCACAATACATCCCATACAAAATTCAAATTTCATTAAACAATTTATTTTTGTCACCGTATGTCAAAGATCATTAAGAAGCCAAAGCCACCATAAATATCAGGTACATAATTAAATCGTTATTTGACAATTATAAATATATTAAATAAATATTATTTTGAAAAGATAATTTTATCAGTGTTTTATTAACCTCGCAAAGCAAAAACGTCTGACAATTGCACTCAGAAAGATAAATGTTTGATAAAAAAGAAATCTTCATTTTTGCACATCCTCTTAGAAAATTTTCTTTAAGATAACACATAAAAATGTTGCTTTTTTAATATAATTTTAAATATTGATAATAAAATTTATATGTATATAATTTTTTTTTTATTAAATTTCAATGAACTTTCAGATTGAAAGTACATTAACGTTTAAATTTACATTAACGTTTAAATTTTATTTATTGCTTTTCTTTAATAGAGAAGATATTTATTATATGATTTTGTAAAAGAAAAAAGATAAATTACATTTAATGTAAATTTGATTTAATTTGATATTGAAAAATAATAAAAAATATAATGATACTTTTTTTTACATATTTTACGTATGCAATTGCAGTATAATCATGTTTTATGTGACTTAATCAAAAGAATTGTTTGACTTGAAAATAAAATGCAAATAAATTTGAACAATTTCATAATAATCCTTTAAATTATGAATAATTATCATTAGTAATCATTAATTAAAAATTAATTAATTATGGTGATTTGTGCTTTTTTTTAAATTAAGTGTTGCAATATAAAGTAGAATTATAATTGGAAATTGCAATTCTCTAATGTTGTTTACTACTATGATTTTAATTTTTGAGTGTTCACATTTAAATGAATTCTAATATAATCTCTAATACATATTTTTATTAATGTTGTGAATTAGAAATTAGAAATTTTAATAGAATTTGTATTATGTATTATCAAATATAACATACACATTTATTAATTATATTGTAATTTATCTTTGGTATTTTCGTATAATGCAGTAGACTGGAGGCCAAAGAACATATATGCCATCATATCATATAAATGATACAAGGATACTTTTTTTATTAGCAGTACAAATGGTTAAAAAAATTTTGGGATCTCCTGGGGCATCTTGTCATTACAACAACGACAAAAAGTAGGATATTCAGAAACTTTTTCTATAATATTTTCCTTTCAATCAATTTGTATATTAAAATATTTAAATTTATTTCAATACATATTGATATTACATATTTCAAATTATGTAAATTTCCTATTTAAATCATCAAAATTAATTTCTTTATGTTTTCTTTTCGAACCTTTCAACATATTTTAGAATTTTTTTATACTAAAATTTATAAAAAATCAATTAAATTTGAGGACATCAGAAAAAAAATCTAAAATTTTTGATTTTACAACCCTGAACTCAATAATTTATTAAAAAAAAAATCTTCAAAAATTCTTTTTATTTATTATTTTTCCAAGTGTTCTTAATTTGAAAGTTGTTAACCTTAATTAGGAAAATTGTTTTTATTCATTTTATAAATAGGAAGAAGTTTTTCCAAAAATTATAATTTATAAAAAAATCATTTTTTGAAATTTAATTTTTAACCAAATAAATAATTAAATAAATAATTAAAAAAAAAAACAAATGTTTTAAGTTCACTTACTTTTATGTTTATAATGAAGTTTCCATTTACGAAAAAATGCCATTTTTGTATAAAAACAAATAAAATTGTTTTAAGTTTTGTATAATATAAATTTTTTATAAATTATTTATAGTTTATTGTAGAAAAAAAAATTAGTTTTCACTTTATATTTAATATATTTTTCGAATAAAATCGTTTTAAAATATTTCAATGTTAAATATTTGTTAAATTTTAGTTTATTATTTCTTGAATTTTTTAAAATTTATTTTAAAACAGTAAAATAAAAAGAATTAATTAAATTTATTATTAATTTATTAAGAGGAATTAATAATATAAAATATGACTTTACACTTGAATGAATTATTTCAATCTGATCGTAACTATGTTCGAAAAGCTCTGATTTAAACTCTCCAAAATACAAAATAAAAAGTTTCATAAGAAAAAAATTATCTCGTATCTTTTTTATTTATTTATAAATTCCGTTGTAGTTTTTTTTTTGTTTTTTGCTCGAGATTTGTTTCTTTTTTTTTTTGCATTTATATACCAGACAGTACGCAGATTTTTAGGCGGTCAGTACAAGTTATAAAAAAAATATTAAATGTTTTATGAAATTATTTAATATTTTTTAAGCATATTTTCTTATCACAGTAAAAAAACTTTTAAATATACTAATAGCATTTGACAAAAGTTTGACTATAAAGTGTAAAGTGCTATTAAGAAGCCTCGATAGTTAACCCTTTAGCATTTGTTCTTGATCAATCATACTATGCTACCAGCATTTCCCATATCCTATAATCAAATTATTGGAGCTAAAGAATTGAATATCCAAATTTCAAATTAATAATCTGTAAAAGATGATTAATCCACATGACTTGCGGACTGACTATGTACGAGAATCTTTCCGAGACCATTTTGATAGATCAAAAATGCTTGAAAACTCATTTAAATTTTATTTCCATATAGTTTTAAAATGGTTTTAACACCCAAAACTGCGTACTTCCAACAGAACCTTTAACTTCATTTAATTTATTTCAATTTTTAAATGATCAATTAAATCAGAAAACTTGATTTACACAATAATTTTCATTTTTCGGTTAGAGTGGGGAATACCTCCTTTATTTTTATATTACTTATATACACAAAATCATTTAATTAGCTTCGATAGATAATTTTCGCATGCGTTTTCTTTCACTGTTGATGCTTATCAATTTCTTATGGGTTTTGGTTAATTACACTATTAATATTTTAATATAGCCACACATTATACATATTATAATTTATTACCAAAATATTGGAAATATATTTATTTCCTTAATATTTTGAGATCATTTTATTTCTTTTGTTATTTTTTAGCTTATGTTATGAATAAATTATAAAGTCCATAAATTTTATCATTCTATTTTTAATTTTGGCATAGTGTGTAATTAAAATTAAATTATAATGTACATATAAAATTATGTTGACTTAAAACTTAAAGTTGAATAATTTCGATTAATTAATGATTAGCTTTTTATAAGTATAATAAATTTTTTACATAGTTTATTAATATTTTTAAGCAGGTTTAGCACTATTTTTGGAACACTCTATGATACCATCTTTGAAAATTAGAATATTTATATACACTTATGTTAATTTTGCTTAAGAGCTTAAATCAACAAAATTATGCAAACTTGTTCTAACTTATTATCAATCAAAAACATTTTGTAAAAAATCAAATCCTGTTCTATCTGTTGTCCAAAATGAATGAAATTTTGTAAAATTTGGGTCAAATTTCTTTCTCATGATTTTACCATAACAAAAATGTATTTTAGCCAAAATAAAATAAGAGACTCAACTAGAAATACTTTGAATTTATTTCAGCAAAAAGGTATTTCAGCATTTGTTATTTCTTTTGGGCTTAATTTACAAAGTCTTTATCAATGTAATTTTGGTTGAAAAGGATATGAGAAAACAATATAATGTATTTGCGCAGTCTTAAATGCACAAAATTTGTCGATTTACATACAATTACATAATTACCTGCGCAAATATATTAATTTTAAAATTAGTTTAAATTTAAGTTATTAAATAAAAAATTAATAATCAAGATTTTAATTAATTACAAAATGTGAATACCAAAACTTATAATAATAATTTGTGTAACACTTTTTACCACACATTTCGATCAGAAAATCTTGTTGTCCTTGCATTTAGAATGTGAACCAAGAACTCATAAAATTTAATAGTTATCTCAAAGAAAATAACAAAAAAAATTAATCGTTATTTTAGCATAATTTTCGAACATGTAATATGTAAGACAATCTCTCATATGTACTACATAGAATAAATGTATAATTAAAACAATATCTAACACATTTTATAATAAGTGGCGCCTCTAATTTGCTATTTGTAATATGTATTTATAAAAAATTATTTTTAGTACACAAAGCAATGTTAAGGGTTAGAAACAATTATTTATAGTCGAAATTGTTATCTTTTTTATATAATAATTCAGTAAAAAAACTCTTAACTTAAAAATGTCAAAGTCCAAAATTATCATGATCATTAAAATTTGCATGAAAAATGCGTAATTTATTGAGACGGCATTTTATAATACCAAATAACTTTCAATTCTCTAGTTCCATAATTTTATGAATCTTATTCCAAATTTAAGTCGTCATCATTTCAAAAAAGCCAAATTGATAATAATTATGTATATTATTTTAATTAAAATATATTTTATATTTAATACGTAAAAAGAAACTGTTTTAATCATTATAAACTAAATTTTTTGTTTAATCAGAAATTGGGTTATTCCGTTTCCTAATAAAATTACATATGTACATACTTATATGTTAGTAATACATATATATTTTGTTCCTAGTAGTGCCATCGCAAAAGCGTATACTTTCTTATCATAATTTCAATTTAAAACATAAAGTGTTATTTCTATTTAGTTTCCAGATTTACAATGATGATGAAATTAAAATAGATTAAGTATTTTCATTTTACAATACCAAAAAAATATGCACTTTCATTAAAACGAAAAAGCCACAGACTGAACACTGCAGTGAAAAATTTTAGAATTTGTAGAAGAAATTCAAAAATAATAATTAAATCAAACTGATTCACTCGCAGTAATTGGGAGAACTTTTATCACCCAATCTTCATACGCAGCAAATTATCATCCAATCTTCATTACCGAGCATAGTTTTCACTTCAAATTGATCGTTTCAAAATACAAGATAATTTCTGTGCAATTCAAATTAGTGAAAATTATATCATTAGAAAAGCAACAGGTTAAATAATGAAAATGTTATGGAATGTATAATATAATAAAAGTGGCCCAAATCTAATCATTAACAGATTCTTAATTATTAATAATAAAATAATCTCTTATATGATTCCACCAAATAAATATGTAAATTATAATTTAAATGTAATTGCAAGAAAAATATAGTATCTACTAATTAATTTATACATCATAACATTGAAAAAAAGTTCGTCTTCTCTTAATCAAAAAATTTAATCTATAAATCGCATTTTGTATTTATTTTATTTCGTAGTAATAAAATTTCTCTGTTTTTGTTTGATAAATAATTTTTTTTTATAATTATTTGAATATTTGCAAAAATTTAATTAATTTATAATAATATTAATGATATTCAAATACTATTAATTAATTGTTTTCAGATTTGTATATCATGCTTAAGAATATGGCGCAGTTTTTACAGTAGTTTAGAATTTAAGTTCATAAAGAGAAAATAAAATCACATGAGTATTTAAATAAAACCAGCAAATTCAGAAAAATAAATTTAATTATTTAAATTTTTGTATAAAAACAAATAAATAATTAATAATAAAAGTTTAATATATTGTTAAAAAATATACTAAAAATGTTAATGAACTTCGTTTTAAAAATTGAACTCATAAATTAATTTATTGATTAAATTAATTTTTGTTTTGAAAATTGAAAAGTGCAAAAAACTTCCAAAAAATATGACGCCAAAAATAAGATAATATTTTTTTTATATTTAAATAATTTTGTATGCATTTCATTTCCTGTCTATATTTATAAATCTTTTAATTTTACTATATTTCTATTATATGTGTATATACCTACATAATATTAAAATTAAAAGATTTTATAGATAAAACCAATTTAAATTCATTAAAAACTTTGAACTAACTTTATAACTCCAAAAATTTGAAGCTATTTTTGAGGCATATAAAATTATCACCTTATTCAAAGATTTTCTACTTTTGATCATAAATGATCTATTCACACATTTTTATTGCATCATCAAATCAATCAAAATTCAAAATGCAGTAAAGCATAAAATTTAATGATATATTTCTCTCTGCTATACATCTATGTAGTATACACATAAATGTTGTATTGATATTTCTTTCAGCATAAAAAAATCGTTGGTTATATAGTGATCTTTATAGACTGGTTTATTTCATCAGCTTTTTAAACAGTTCAAAAACTTTTTGTAATGATCGGAAACACTATGCTCCCAAACCAAACCAAATAGTGATCAGACACTCTACTTACTATACTTTAACGAATTATATGTTCACTAATGTTTGAGGTGGCGACATTGAGACTGTAAATTTCCAGTTTAGCATAAAGAAAATTATTTGTAATTTCAAATTTTCTATAAAAGCATAAAAATATTTATGTTTTTGATAGAAGGAAAAAAATGTGCTAGTTAAATTGTTATTTGTTAAATTGTCATTAATTTTATTTTTTTTACTAATTCTTCGAATTACTAATAAGTGAATATATATTTTAAAATTGAATAATTACTACTATCCTTGTAATTCTGTTAAGTTTAAAGAATGATAGGCTTCGCCGGGACTTAATAATTTTTGCAATAAACTTCTAAAAATATTTTAGTACCAAGATATGCTAGCAAATAATTTTTGATAGGAGTGAACACATACCCTTTGAGTTAGTATTTGAAAACATTAAAGAAACAATTTTTTTATGAATCAATTTAAAATTTGTTGTAAAGCCTTGTACAAGAAAATATATATATAACGTAAAATAAGATAATAATTACATTGATTTTGTCTGTAGTCATAATCATACAAAAAAAATGGTAGCTCCACATTAACGCAAGCATAAATCAGGTAACTCTCGTTTATTGGATATCATTAAATATATTGAATAAACTTGATGAATTATAATTCTATAACTGCTTTTATTTATATAGTTTTTAAAGATAATTTATAGGTTATGCATTGGACTATTTTCAGAGTAATTTAAAGAAATATACGAAAGGAGCAGGAAGAGATTGTGTGAATTTTTTTTTTAATTTGAATAAAAGTTTAAAAAATAATAATTATAAGTTTATTAAATAATGTACTTATTAATTTAAATAAATTTTAATACTATATTTAGATTATTTTAGTATTTTTAATAGCCTTTAATATATAAACCAGATATTTATTAAGCAATAATTTTCATTACACATTAACAAGCTTTTTTGTAGTGTACTCTGTGAATTCTCCTCTTGGTTCAATAGCTCTATGTATGCCTAACCTCGTATATTTTGGACCGATTTAATTTTGGGACCTACTAATTTTAAATTTCCCAAACTATAAATTTTCATCTGCAATTTTGTAACTATTAATTGCATCAAAATAATACATAATATACTCTGTGTATAGTATAGTGTATCTATTGTTGACAACACTAGAATTTGATTGTAAATAATAATAATAATGAAATCATAATTGATCTAAAACAAAGTTTAAGGAACTGAGTCCGATTTGTTCATTATTTTGTTACAAAACAATATATTACCCAGTTAATGATTATTTAATTCAAATTAATAGATAAATTATCTATTTTTTTAATGAAATTAAAATAATGATTTTATAAATATTTCATTAATTGAATAGAAGTTTTATTACAAATTAATAATTAAATAATTATCTTTTACTTTATTAATTCAAATTTTAAATATTTTATCCGTTAACGAAATTCCCATATTTCTGACCGGAAGTGATATCATAATTTGTATAATTTTTATAAAAGTATGATGGCAGCACTGATTAAACCTATTGAAAATCAAATCGATACATTTGTGACTGATTTATATCATGTTTAGTGGAATGTAAATAAGACATGGTATAAAATAAAATAAATATTTATACCATGAACTTAAGGCACCGTACATAAGAAATTTCCAGGTTTGAATCCATTATGATATTTTTCTTTGTTTCATCATTTATAATTATTTTACGATTTAGTGTGATGTGAGATGTGACTGACGTGTATGAACACGATGATTCAATCGATTTGACTGACGTTGACGTTGTCATCGATGTGAACAGTCACATGAATTTGAAGTTTCTCAACTTCATTTCCATTTTAACAGCTGTGTTTTTGACATTTTAATTTCAATTTATTTTCTTGATGTTGATGTTGATTGGATAAGATAGATATTGGATAAATTAATAGTATTTATATTAAATATTTATTATGGCTTCTGTTGATGAAGAAATGTTTTACGATCAGCTTAAATATCGTCGCGAAAATATTGCTAAAAATACACGAAGTTTAACAAAACAAAAATATGCACGTTTAGTTGAAGAAGTAAAATATGTAAAAGCACTTAATGATCCAAAATCTGGTGTTAATGGTAAAAAATCAGCCCGTATGTTTTGGGTAATTAAAACATATGATGTTGTTAATATAAATAATGAAGATCGTTTAATTTGTCCAAATGAAAAATATAATGGTAAAAATTTTCTACATTATATACATGATGATGAACTATTCACTATTATTCGTAATTTACATGAAACGGATAGACGTCATTTAGGACGTGATCGTATGATGAAAGAAATACATAAAAAATATAAAAATATAACTAGATCTGAGGTAGCATTATATTTAATGTTATGTGAAAAATGTCAACCAAAAAAGAAAAAACCAAACACAAATAAACCCTCAACAAAACGAAATTATTCTGATATTAAATCATGTTCTCAAATTAATATTATACAATATGAAAATAATAATTTATCAATTAATAATATATATAATTATTTAATGGTATATGAAGATATTTTAACAAATTTTATAATTTTAAGACCATTAAAAACAAATGATATTAATGAAATATGTAATGAAATATCTGATATATTTGGTACATTTGGTGCACCAACAATTATAAAATCATTAAATGGTAAAGAATTTACTGAAAATTTAATTGAAAAATTAATGAAAATTTGGGATGGATTAAAATTAATACCAGGTAATTTATTAAATAATAATATTAATAATATGCATAAAGATATTATTGAAATGATAAAATTATGGTTAAAACAACATCCAACAAATGATTGGAATGAATCACTTAAATATATACAATTTGTTAAAAACAGTACAATTAATATTGATAGTACATCATCACCATATGAAAAAATATTTGGTTATCAACCAAAATTTGGTTTAAAATCATCCAACATACAAGAAAAATATATTAAGGATATAAAAACCGAAACAGATTTAGATGATTTAATGAAATTAGCGGGTATTGAAGAAGATAATGAGGATGATGATGATGATGATCAAAATGTAGAAGGAAATTTTGAGTCATATGATATTGTAATGAAGACTGAATTAAATGAATCAGATTAAATTAAATTTAAATTAAATATTATTTGTATAATTTTAAATATAAATAATATTAAGCTTAATAATAGAATGGTTTATGTTTCATAATTTTTATAATGTAAAAAATATAAAAAAAAAATACATTATATAATTTATTTTCAAAACATTATATTATATATAATTTATGTTTGGAATTTGCTAATTATTTTACTAAAGTATGTAAATGAATTTAATTGTAACTAAGTATTTAACTGGTAATAAAATAATAAAATATGCATAATTAAGTATATGCTAAATAATAAATAACTCAAATTTTTACTATCTAATTTATATCACAAAAATAGACAATACGGTATTTTAAAAGGTAAATATATCAGATTAAAATAATTAGAAATGATAAAAAAAAACATTTTAGATCTTTCTGTTCCAGTGATGCATACATCTTGAATAAATCAAGAAGATATTTAACATATCTTTATGTGCTTTTTAGTTTTATTAAACAATGAATACTAATAACTGTTATTTTTTCTACCGTTTCCATTTTCATGATTAATTTGTGTGGCTTTTCTTTTCAGATAGATTTAATTTAGTGCGGCTCTGTCGATAGATTATTTTAATAATTTACTAATTGTGTTTTTGATTAATATTATTGAAAAATTAAACTGGTAACCATATACTATAATATTTAGTGCCACTGTAATCATTTAATGCAATTAAAACCTTTTTTTTTTGTATAAATTTGAAGACATAATTAACTTGAGAACCTAAATCAAAGCTTACGACATTTAATAAAGGCGTTTTATCACATTGTTTGTTTAATTTAGGAGCGTATAATTATTCCAATAACACAAATAAATATTTTTGCTGTATAAATTATCTTTTTATTTATTATTAATTTTATTGTAAATACAATTTTTTTATAATATTTATTATTAAATAAGATATAATATTTTTTTATAATATAATTTCAAATCTGGGTTTTTTGTGTCTTTTAGATTTTCATTATTAATTATTTATTTATAATTTTATTGAAATTTTACTTTGAATCAAATCCTAAAAAAAATATTTCTTTTTCTTTTTAATAATTATTTATATTTTATTTAAACTAATTACAAATTATTTTAATTAAATTTAAAGAAAAACGAAAAATAAATGAAACTAATTATTACATAAAAATAAAAATCTTCTTAAGGATGAACTCGTCAAATTCATTTTTGTTTTAAATAATATCAGATTTTTTAATATTCATTTAAATTTTTGTTTTTTAATTTATTATGGGCTTAACTTTATTATTATTATTATTTATATAGTTTTGTTTTAAAATCGGTCGTTTCTAAAGTTAATTTAACAATTTTTCTTGGCCGATAATTTTGTTTTTCATTTAAAATTGCACTATTCTTCTTTTTCTATAATCTTGAAATAATTAAATTTTGCATTATAAACAATTAGGCATTTATAATATTGTTACTGAGATTCTGCGAATTTTATAAGCTATTTAAAAAAAATTCTAAATAAAAATTCTTTGAAATACTGGAAAAATTACAGGTCTAAAATAAGAATAACAGAAAAAGGTTAAAACTTTTTCAAAAATTTGGTAGTTTTTTTGTTATTAGGCAACCTATAAGCTGAGATTTATAAGAACATATTTTTTTACAGAAATTTTCTCTCTACAATTTATTGTTTAAAGACAATTTTAATCAAAGTTATTTGTTTTGTATTTCGCAGTTTCTCATTCTAATATTTAATTTTATATTTAAAAATGTCTACTGTTTTTAATTATATATATATAAATTAATTAATAATTATTATACTGGATCACAATTATTATAATTATTAGTTATTTTTGTTTTTGATGTTATAAATTTGAATTTTTTGCTCCTAATTTTTTTTTAAATACAAAATTTATTAGTATTCTTCATTTTTTTAATTTAAATAATTATTTTAATATTATCTTTCAATTTAAGAATTAAAATTACTATAGTTATATATGTAGATCAAATTAATTTTCTGGCAAATAGTTTTATATACAAAATAGCAAAATTTTCTTTGATTTGTATTATCCCTTTTTCTATTTTTTTTATTAATAATATTTATAGGTATATAAATTTCATTTCGATAACTCTAAATTAATTATGATAAATACAAAAATTAGAAAAATTTATTTAACTAAAAAAATATTTAATCGAAATTTTATAGAATATTAATTTATTAGAAGCATAAGAACTTTATAGTATGATACAAAATCGTTGTATTATTTCATTATTGTTTATAAATTTCATAGTTTATTCAGAGAAATACGATTTAAGAATTTAAAAAATATTAATTTAAAAGAATAATAGTTTTAGTTGATCTCTGCTTTAAAATTTCAATTTTAACATTTTACCACATTATTTGAATAATATTTTTGCTTACTTGTTTTTAGATAAGTAACAGAGATTCACATTTTTTTGTTTGGAAATGAGATTCTAAAAGACAAACAAACAATAATTTACAAAAAAAAAAAGTATGGAATTTAAAAAAAATCATAAAAACTTTTACTTTATTTCATTAGAATAAACATTAAAAATTACCAAAATGATCTAATTTACAAATTCGATAATGAATCATTCTATAATTTAATTATTAATAATTAGTATAATATATTTTGAAAATAATTAATTGTTTTAATATGCAGCGGAATATATTTTATAAAAACAAAAAGCAATTCACATTTTTAAGTTATTATTATTTTATGATAATTTATATTTAAATTCTAAATAATTTTTATTAAAAGAAATTAATTCAAATTTTATTTTATATATATTAACATTATAGTTCCGAGATAATTAAATTTAATATTTCAATTTTTATAAATTTTATATTTTCATTTAATCAAATCTTTTATTTTTCATAATCGCATATAATAATCAGATTCTTTTTATATTGTTTATATATTATTAAAGCTCGTAAAATTAATTTTCATTTAAATTGACTATTACCTAAAAAAAATTATAATGATAAAAACAATGTCGATATTTTTTTTAACTGTACAAAAATTAATAATTAAGTTTAAAAAAAAAATAAACTAAGTAAAAAAAATTATGTTAGATTCTCTAACTTCCAAAATTTTCGAATTCGACAAATGTTAATTCTGTAAGGGATTACGGATACTCGTATCTCTGAATTTACGAGTAGTTTTTACTCGAAACCAAAAAATTCGTAATTCAAACATTTCGGATGTTACGAGAATCCGGACCTATATATATATATTTCCTTCATCTTTTTTTATATTATTTACACAAAAATAAACTGAAAAGTTTTCTTTAAATCCCAGATTTTCAGTTTTTATATTTAATAAATATTTTTTGAATGTTTTGAGCTATTTTTTTGTATAAATTATTTTAATTGTAGTGAAAAAATAAATGCAAACAAAAATTTAATTTGAAATTCTTAAATATTTAATTAAATCTTTTTTTATTTATATATACCTATATATATATATATATATATATATATATATATATATATAAATGTCATTTATCTTTAATATTTATTTAATATTCACTGAATAATTGATACGTCTACGTTTAATTATTTTGCATATATATTTTATTTTTTTTATTAACAAATTTCATTTAAACTTTTCCATTTTTTTTTTTTACTTTTTCTTTTTGGTTTTACCAGCAGCAGCAACAATAATTGATGAATTTTCTATATTTGATAAAGATCAAGCAGATGTTTCAGTTGGTTCTATCCAACCTTCACTATCATCTTCACTTTCAGAATCTTCAGATTCTGATAATTCTATAGCGACACGTCTTGCTAATATTGATGCAACATCATGTAAACCAGTAGCACGATCAATTTCTTTTTGTTCAGATTTTTCTACTTTTCTTAATGTTATACCTGAAAAAATAAATTTTTTTGTTAAAAATTTAAGGCCATTATTAAAATTTTATTTAATTAAAAAAATTTACCACTTCGAATTGCATTCATAAGATCTGTTCTTGAATCATTAAATGGTGGTAATAATTTTTTTGGTCCAATTGTAATTTTATTTTGTCCAGGCATAATAACACCACCATTTGGTGGATGATTATTTGGTATATCACCATTTGCTATTGGTTTTTGCATTATAGTTTGATGTTGATGTTGTTGCGGCACTTGACCATCTAATGGTGGTGGCGGTGGTGGTGGTGGAGGTGCTGCATTAGGAGGTGATATCTAAAAATAAAAATTATTTTATATAAATTCCAAATAAGACATAAAAAAAAATTATTTACTTGATCTGGTATTGGCGGTGGTGGTGGTAAATCATTTATAGCATTCATTTGACTCATTTGCAAATTAATATGATTTAAATTATTTATTTGATTACTTAATTGTGCCATTACCATTGCATTAGCATCTTGAACACTAGAACTAGGTGCTAATTGTGGTGAACCAGATCTTGATGTACTATTTGTACGTCCTAATAATTTTGCAGCAACAACATTACTACCACCATTAATTCCATGCAATTGTTGTAACGGTGGTGATGACATACCATCTGGTATTGGTGGTGGTGGTGGTAAATTATCACGACCAGTTGACATACTACGACCACGTGTTGGTGTATTAGCATTTGATGTATTTGGTGTACCACCATTACTACCATTTGATGGTGGCGCTGGTGGTGGTTGTGATGGTCTTGGTTTTGTTCTTGATGGTGTACCAGGTGCATATAAACTTTCAGATGACATTGGTCCTTGACCACCACTTTGACCATATAATGTTTGTTGTGAATTATAAATAGCTTCATCATATAATTGTTGTTGTTGTTGCTGATGTTGTTGTTGTAAAAATTGCTGCTGCTGGTGTTGTTGGATTTGTAATTGTTGTTGTTGAGCAACAGCGGCAGCTGTAACTGGATGCATACCATAATTTGATGTTGGTGGATAATGTCCACCATTACCTGTTGTTTGATTTTGTGGTGTTATTGGACCATATCCAACAGTGCTACTACCATCAACGGTTTCAGCTGGATAATTTCGTCTTAATTCAATTGAATTTGGTCGTGGTGGTCGGGTATCATATACGCTCATACCTTTAATTGACAAAAAATTGAATTTATAAGACATTCTATTTTGATCCATTATGAAAAATTTATATATATTTTTTTTTTTCTTGTATATACAAAACTTAAAAGGAACACATCTAGAAACGATTTTGTTATTGTTTATAGATATATATAAATATTTATCAACGAAATGAGGTATTTTTATCTAATTGTGCACTTCCAATTATCGAAAAAAATATATATATAATTTATTCATTGATTTTTAAAAAAAATAAAATTATCCTCATTTCGATGGTTAAAAAAATTTAATATTTATTGTTTTTAAACGTTTAAATTTTTTTTATATAATTTTGTGGATGACATAAAAAATAATAATAAATGTGATTCAATATTATGATTATTATTATTTTTTGTTTTGTTTTTGTAGTTTGTGAATAATTAAAATAAATGTAATACTGGAAAAACACATGAAAAAAAAGGAATATACATGCCCAAAACATTCCTTTTATAATATGACTTTTGATTTTGTAAATGAATTATTTGTGTGTCTAATTAAAGAGGATCAACAACTAAAGGTGATGCAAATTATTAATTGCAACTTTTTTATAGTAAATTTATAGTTTGCTAAAAAAAAAAAGAACTTGTAAAAAAAAACAAAAATTAAGACTGCAGACAAAATATTTTTTTATCATAAATTAACTAGACAGATATTAAGAATTATTTAAATTAAATTATTGTTGTTTAAAATGATTAATAAATGAGAAACTATCATAACATTAACTTAATATACATTTATATTAAGAGATTTGTAGTTTATTGTTTAAAATGCAATTAAATTGCATATTTTTAGGAATTATTTGATAAACATACAAATTCAAATCGTTTGTGTGATTATACAGAATAGAAATGATTAAATTTTTGTGGAACTATTAAAATTAATTTTAATTTCAAATTAAAATCTTCAAATTAAGGTTTTTATTAAAAAATGGCATCATATTATTATTTTAGAACAATACGAAATTTTGCATATTTTTAGGAGTAACAGATTTTATACATTTATCGTAAAATGTAATTTTATAAAGAAAGTTTCTCATTTTTTTACAAATATGTATATCAATAAATATTTTTTTTTGATAAATAAATTAATAAGAAAAAACATTAGAATATATATAAAATATATAAAAAAAGTTATTTACAATACATAATCGGTTTAGAGAATTTTTTTTTTGGTAGTTATACAGCAAATTTGTTTAAAAAAGTAATTAAAATAGAAAATAATAATTATAATTAATATTACACTGAATTTGGATCTATATATATATATATGTATTTAAAAATAAATTTTCAAAATTTTATATATATAAAAAAATATTACAGAGAAAATTATAAAAAACAAAACAAGAAATGTCAACCACGTCTGACCTGAAATCATAGTCGCTGTTAACATTGTTAGACCGTGATTAGTTTCCAAATGTGATAACAAATTATATGGCCTTATATTATCTGGAAAAACAGTAACATAATAGAAATTGTTTTTTTTCTTATTTTTTTTTAGTTTTAAAACATATTTTTGTTTATCTACACTAAATATTTTATCATAATCAGATTTTTGTTTAACGATTTAGAATTAATTTAATAATTATTTAATTTTTTTAAATCAAATATTGCATTCATTGGTGTAAAAAATGGGAAAAATGTTTTTTTCTTGATAAAAATTAATAAATAAGTATTTGAAAATATGAAAAAAAAAATCTAAAATGTTAAATTTTACTTCATTGGTATAATAAAATAAGTTTCAATTGGAAGTATAAGTATATAAAAATATTAATTTTTAATTATATAAAATGAAACACAAATCTTCAAAAATCTATTGCAAAACTTTTATATTTTAAATAGTAATTTTGCAATTTTAATTATACCTACATGAAAATTTTTTACATAAACATAAAAGAAAATATCCTTTAGAATGATTTTTATTAGCACAATTTTTTAATAAATTATTTGATTTAATATTTTGTAAATTATTATTTTGATATCCTAAATAAAAAATAAATAAAATTAATTTAAGTAATATGTAATTAATTGTTGAAATAACAACCTTAAAAATAATTCAATGTAAAAATGCGAAAAAAAATATAATTTTATTTATATAATTTTTAAATAATATATGTAAAATAAAAAAAATAATACTTACTACTATAACCAGATTCTTCTGTTGTTACAGAATTTGGTGTTCTATAAATAACATTATTTGGCATTAATGTTTCACCATGTCCAATAGCAATTTGTCGTTGTTTTTCTCTAGTATTATGTGGTGTTCGGACACGTTTTTTATGACCACGAGCACCACCTCCACCACCTGCAGCATTTGAATTACCAACTTGACCACTACTATTATTATTATTATTATTTTGATGAGCAGCACCAGTACCAGTTCCACCACCACCATCCTGTCTAGGACGATGTGTTTTCTTACCATGCATAACACGTTCAGTATCTTTTAACATTTCTTGACGCCATAATTCAAAGAAATAATTTGGATCTGTATAAAATTTTAAACCATCTTTACCATCATCACGATATACATTTAATTTATCTAATGGTGGTGGTTTATCACATAATGAATATGTTTCTAACATTGGTGCTGGCATTGTTGCACGTGAAAATATTTGCTGATCAAATACTTTAGCTGATTTGAATGCTTTTTTTAATTGTATATCAGTTAATGGTACTTCTTCAACTGTACTATCTAATTTTGTTACTTTTATTGCTAAACGATCAATACGAGCCTGTAATGAATTTGCCCGATCACCAATACCATTAACATCTCTAGCCAATTCACCAAATATATCTTCAGCATGTTTTGATAATGATGATAATTGTCTAATAATATTTGTTAATGTTGTATTTGTTACTGTTTCTAATTCAGTTACTTGTAAATCATCACGCTGATAAACAGAACGTGCTACATGAACTGGTTCAATTGATCGTTTTGGTAGTGGCATTATTGTTATATTATCTTTATAATTTATTTATTTAAAGTAAGTATAATTATTTTAAATTATAATTTTTCTACTTTTTATGAAAGTTTATTTTAAATAAACTTAATGCGTTTTGTTTGTTATTCCAAAAAGTTATTCATGACATTGTCGAATCTAAAAATATAAATAAATAATTATTTTATTGTAGTTATGTAATTTTAATTTAAAATTTAATTATATTATTTTTTATTATAATTCAATGACAAATTTGTATAATTTTTTTTTTGCAAATTCATGCCAGTCAAAGTTTTCCAACTACAATATATTACCATAATAAATTAGAGGAAGATTGAATTAGTGGACATTTGAATTGAAAAAACATTCTATATATATTTGCACTTTCTCCGATTAAATATACAATTGCATATTAAGAGTATAATATTACTTAGGGGTTAATCTCCCTTATTTCAACTAATAAAATTTTATAATAAAACTATAAATAAGAAAAATATTCTGCTCATAATTTTCTGGTTATAATAATTGTCTTGTATTTTTTTATAATTTAACTGTAGGTATATAATTCATCTACGTAGGTATATAATTCATCTACATTACATGGTTTTACATTTCTGTTTAGTCTCAATGATTAACAACAACATCAAAAGAAAAAAAGAAAATCATTATTACAAAGATTTACATAATTATTATTTTTATTTTTCAAATTTTATTATTTATGAAAGAATAAAAGCAGCAAAATCATAAAGAAAGAACATAATTTTGAAAATAATAAAAAACACTTGTTTTCTTAACAGTTCAATTTGTATTATAATTCTGTTTTTTTCACAAAACCAAAAGGTGCTTCCATTAATATATAAAACCAAAAACTACAAATTTACAGTCAAACTTTGCTAATTCGAATTTTTTTAATCATAAAATTATTTTTATATTGAAGCAATAGCCGCGGATCGATTGCAGATTTTCTTAATTAAAAAGTATTTGAAATATTTAGACATGAATCACTTTAATATACCATTTTTATAAAGAACCATTAGCTTCTCTCTGATATTGTGCCAACAAGGACATTCTCCATCGATATAAATAATATAACAGAACTAATTTCCCAATCCTGGGAAATCAGTTGACCAAACAAGCAAAAAATAAAATGATTTTTATTCGAATTTCCTATAATTCACTTACATTCCGAATTCGACTTAATACAGTTTGACTGTGTAATATAGGAAAATGATGAATAAAAGAAGAAGAAAACTGCAAAGTGTAAGTATTAATGAAAAAAATAATTCCTCATGTGTGTAAATTTTTTTTTTTACTTTAATTTTAATTTCTATTAAGTATTTCATTATTTTTAAAGTATGATGAAGTTTTATACAATAAAAATTTAATCTAAAGAATATAAATGATAAATGATAACAAATGCAAGTATAAATAATGAAAATGTTTGAAAAGATTTTCGACTATAATAACTAATTCCATGTTATTATTATTGACATTGAAAAAAGAGAAAACTTATCTAAAAAAATTCTATCTTATATACCCCATAAGGTTTAAGTTTTTCCCCCAATTCATATAATTGAAAACTTGTTTTCGCATCGCAAGGTTTTGTAGAGTTTTGTGTCTGAGATTCCTAAGATTGTTTAGTAGTTTGTAGGGTTTCATAAGGTAATTCATTATTTAGGTATATAGAAAAAGTTCACTGATTTTTATTAAATATTTTATTTGCAATTTTATACTGTGAAATTGTTCAAAGTTGGGAGAACAATCTGGAAAACGATTTTCCTAAGATTATTGATGTGTAATCAGAAAATCAATAAGTTGTAGTTGAGAAAATTTGTTTTTTTTTTTTCAGAATTCAAAGAATCTCTACCTATAAAAACTGACATAATTTAATTACACCAGGATAAAATTTGATCAATTTTTAAGAAAATAAGTTGACTGTACTCTGTGTCCCATTTCTCTTTACTTATTGAGATATTTAAATTTTGTTCCCAGAAAAAAATATAATAATTCCATAATTCGAAATTGTGATATTCTCTCAAGTTCATCGAAATAATATTTTCCACAGTAAGAATAGGACAATGCTAAGTATAGACAACCACATATATAAAATTTAATCTAAAATTTGAAATAATTTTGACATAGACCCACAAAAATAAAACCAACACCCAACACATGACGTAGGGTCATAAAATAAAGAATTTAATCATTAAAATTTGAATATATTTTAATTACTTATAACATTAATTTTCTTGTTCCATTTCTAATAAACATTAAAAATAATTTACATACCAAAAAAATCATCTAATGCACAGATAAAAATTACATATAATACTAAAAAATAAGAGACTTCCTAATGAAATCATATACTTATATAAAACATAAAAAGTAAGTATTTATTACTTATTTTATCATTGTTAAAAAATAAAGTCGATAACCAGCAAATTATATGATAAGTACTTCCTCATCAACGGATAAATTTATATGTGTACTTGTACGATTATAAAACAAAACAAAAATTTTATAGTATTATATACTATTAATATTAATGTAAGTATGTATATAATTTTTAAATGGTTATTTTATGTTTGTTTGTACATTGGGTTCGCGTTGTTTTCAAAGTTTATACAAGTGATAAAACATAAAATTAATCATTTAAATAAAACAAATATATATAACGACGGATGCCCCACTGTAAATTCAGACTATGTATACGTATATAAAAATATATGTACAATCAGAAAACGCACAACACCAAATAGAAAGAAAGAAAAACACGTAAGGCAATTTTACTTAATATTATATACTTATAGGAAATTTAATAAGCAAAATAGCAGGTTGCATATTACATATACATAATGATTTTCTAAGATAATATATATAAGTATAAGAAAAATATATAACAGGAAAAAAATATATTTTATATATCTAATAAATTTGATATAAAGTAAAACTGGTATATATAAATTAGACATATATGTATGTAAATATTTAGACCAAAAATAATTATTGTAAGTACCTATATATAATTTAAAAACAGGAAGAAATATTTTTGCTATTAGAAAAAAAAAACACAAATCTTATAATTGTTGATTTTAAAAGCAATAATATCTCGAATTGATTTGATTTAAAAATTGATATAGTATAAATTATTAACTAGTAGATAATTTTGTTTACTGGCATCCAATTTGAATAACCATTTCTACAATAATCATTGATTAACCTATAGCCACATTGTAGACTTATTAATATTTTATATGAAACTTTATTAAGAAAATATTTCAGCATTATTTACATTCTTTTAAAAACTTGTTCAAAAATATTTTGTGTAGACGGTGTAAGGAATGTAAAAATATTTAATTTCATTCAGCATTTTTTAAAACGCGCCAATAAAATACACCTACAGTTGTTTCAAAGATTTATCTCTACATATATATACCATTAAAAATTGACACTGACCTATTCTTGGCTTATAGTATTATGTTTTACTATTATGGTAATAACCAGCAGGTTATTTATAGGTAATAAAAAGTAGAACTTGGCCGATTAGTTTTAATTACAAAATATAACAAATAAAATTGTATATATATTGAATTTTTTATTACAAGAAATTTTATGTAAAATATGGAAAGTATTATATTGAGGATAATTTGAAAACTAACATTTCTACTATTTATATTCTATAATATTCGGATTGGAGTTGATTTAGATATGAATGTCCTTCCAGCAATAAATATGTATTTCCAATTGATATATAATTTTAAGACTGATAGAATGTCGAATGAATGTAAAATTCTAACATAATTTAAATTAGTATTTTTTGCGGGATTTTGATTTTCGATTATATATTTTCTACTTTGTTTAAAAATATCATCATAAAAAAAATCAAGTAATTTAATATGTAAAATAAAACAAAATAAGTTTATTCGCACCAAAATTATATTTATTGAAATTTAAACAAATGTGCACATGTTTTTTGTCTTAAATAAAAATTTGTTTATTTTAAAATAATTATGATTCATAATGTAAACTAAATGTAAAAAATCTAAAAAAAAAAAACAAACCGATCAATTCAGTTCACAACCTTTTGAAACACAATAAGTTTCTATTCCTCTATAATAATAATCATTTAACAAGTTTACAATCGCCTTAAATAAGATAAAAATTATCTACTAAAATAGTATATGTATAATTATACTTTCTAGGTAACAATAATATATATCTAAAACGATTCAATCGTAAAAATATCAAATTAAAATGAGCATTAAACCAACAGCAAAATAATTCTAATAAGTAAGTATATCGTATTATATATAATATAAATCTAATTAAAAGATTCCAATTACTTCCATGTTATAGCGTGGATTTTAATTTTTCCCTTTACTTATTCTGATTTTTTTTTGTAAACAGCATAAAAGCTCCAAAAAAACAAGCAAAACATCAGAGAGACTTACAAAAAAATTATATCAGATTAAAAAAAGAGAAATTTTGTATTTTCAAACGTAAACAAAAAAAAGGGAAACCATTCAAGTTTTGATTTAACAACCGCCATCAAAACGGTTGAAATTAACGTATATAAAATATAAATAATTAATTTTTTTTTGGTATCTAACACACATATCAAAGTAGTAAGTATACCAAGGCAACTTTTGTATTAAAATTGTAAACAGTCATGAATTGAAGATAGTGTAAAGAACAGAGAGAGAATTAAATTGGAAGTGATATATTAAGAATTATTAAGTATACTTATGTACCTATATTATTGCTTTTATTTTTGCACAGCATTTTATATATACCAGTTTTACTTTATATCAAATTAAGTATTGGCAAATTAATATTCATTATTTTTATTTTTCATCATCAACAACAAACTAACTGAGTAATGTCTGTCTGAAATTTTATAATGTGTGTACTTTTTTTAAATTGTCAAAATCAATAATACAAACTAGAAATAGCAAAATTTCGATGTTAGTACTAAGTACTAATATAAACTAAGTAATATAACAATAGATGTCAAGGTTGTTTGAAATTATTGCTGACTATTTAGTTTAACAGTATTATTGTACAATAGTGGCAATACCAGCTTTGCCACCAGATATTGAACATATACATATATGCTATAACCTATTTCTTCTCTTGTGTCAACAGCCCGATATGGACCTAGACCTCTTACAGATACAGAAAGAAAGTGAAAGAAAGAGTTTAGTGTTTCAAAAGAAATAATTGCACTATGTTGTCAAATATAATAAACCCAACAATCGTGACAAAATGTAAAAATATTTATACATATATTAATTTCTAACAATATCAATCAAATACCTAATAATTTTGATAGAAATTAAAAGATGTGAACGTCTTTGATCTAAACATTCAATATCTTTTTTACATGTATAATGAAACTCTTTAGGTCAATTAAATCATATCACATTTATAATATTTATAATTGGCATGTAAGAAAAAAAATGTCTATAAATAAAACATTTTATAAATTTAATTCGAATAAAATTGGGTCAAACCCCCCAAACAATATTTTATTTTTAAAAGCATTAATGTTATATTATTTTTTTTTCATAATATATAAATAATTTTATGTTTTAATTTTTCTACTTTTTCTCTTATTGTCGTCGACGACACAAACAACCAAACAAAAACCAATTAAAGAGCATAATCAAAATATGTAATATCTTTTTTTTGCAAATAAGTTTCTTTTTTTTCTGCCTTTCAGCATTTTTTACCATCCTATATGTATATAAACAGTGTAGTAGGTAGCATATTAACAGCGTAGAAACATTCACGTCTATTTAGGTCTAGTTTCCTTTCGGATTTAAAAGGGATTTTACAAATTAAGAGAAACATGTTAAAAATACATTTTTTTGAATTTTAATTTTCTGTGTGTTTTTATAGTAAGATTAAATTTCAGATCTAGGAGAGTGACACACAAATTAAATTTAACAATACTGCAACAATTTTATCTATAGAATTCAAATTCTTTTTTAATTATTTATTATAGAGTCTAGGAAAGTGGAACATGACTGAAATTTTTTTTATAAAAATTTTATAAGATCTTTAGAGAATTCCACAAATCGATTTTTTACCTTATTTATGAATGAACCTTAATTTCTACATTTTATTTTATAATTAATATTTGTTGATTATTTAAAACAAATTTTTCAATAAAGAAAAACATTAAATTGTTCGGAAAATAATATAATTATACAAAATTGAAGGGTAGAAAAAATATTAATTTTCAATAAATTACAAGGGTGTAGTAAAAAATACAACCTAGATTTTTTACACTGGTATCAATTTAGAATTTTCGGTTAAAACAATTAATCAGACAATATTATACTTCTTATTCGTTAAATGACCTGCAATATTGAATGATTTACAATAATATACAAAACCACAATTCAACTGTCCCAAAAATTAAAGTCACCCTTTTAAAATGTTTGTCAGTTTTGGAACGGATATTGAATTTCCGAAATAAAAAGAAAAAAATTAATAAATAAATTGGTAAAAAAAAATAAGAAAATATAAATTTGAAAAACGATTTTTAAAGCTAACAAAAAATGAACGAAAAAAAATGATTACTTATATAATTTTTAGTATAGTAAGAAGTTATATTTTAAATGAGGTAGAATAAAATCGCAATGCAGATTTTACTGATTTAATTTATTTTTATAAGTATATAATTTAAAAAAAAAATCTTTTTTACATTCAAAATGAAAAGTTTTGTAGTTATATTTATAAGTTTAAATATTGATTTTTAATGATAAAATCTACATATTATCGAATATATACGGTATATATGTTTATTAAGTATATAAAATTATAGTTTTTACCAGATCGTCTTGTCTTGAATCATGTGAATATTATATTTATTATTTATGAATAACATTTTATTAATTAAGTATATATTCAATTAATATTAATTATATAGCACTTTAAATAAATATTTTACTGACAAAATATTTTAAAGAGAAATATCATCGTCATCGAGTTAGGAGTGAAATGTTAAGTAAACTGTAAATATAAAAGCTTTTCGTTTTTGTTTTCATTCTTTAAAAACACAATATAAAATTTATTATTGATTTTGAATTTAAAAAGTATGCAAGATATTTTAGGACAAACTAATTATTATTTAGATAAATAGAGCTTTAAGTTCAATACCTTCCCTTATCAGTACACTTTATAACCAAACATAGCGACATATATTTAATACTTAATATTTAATTATCTAGATCTAGACTGTATCAAAAAGTTAATTCATATTTTTTAATTGCTAATTTACCAGAATATTATATTTTTATTATATTTATTAGAAAATTCAATATTATTTTATTTGAAAAACATTATTCAAAATGCAACAATGTTGTGATACATATAATGTTGAGATACATATAAATTTATAAAGTTTGTTGCGATACATTTTGTCAATTGGTATAATGAAATGATGTAATTAAATAGTTAATTTTTACAAGTAACTTTTTCTTATAAATTTGATTATGTTGTGACGAATTTTAATTAATTTAATTGTACTTTTATGTAACGTAATAAGTGAACGAAATTTCATTATAGATGCCTTGCTTGTATCATCAAATTTCAAAATTTGAAAAACAGCTTTTTCAATATCGTTTATTTTTTTTAAATAAACTAAAATTTTCAATTTATCATTTAAAAAAATTATTTGCTGTTTTCAATGAAATTTTAAAATAAATATATTTCGAAATATTCAAATCATAATCTACTTAATACATAATACTTATATTGAAAAAAAAAATTATATAAATATAATTTATTGATTAATGTTGCATGAAAATTAGTTCAATTTAAATTATAATTTCTTAACTTTTGAAAGTAGCAAACGTACCATATACATAACAGCGAACATTTGTGTATACAATAATATTAGATTATATATTGATTAACGTAATATATATGTGTTAATAAGATATTCACACTAAAAATACGAAAATTTATTCAATAAGTTTTTTATTAAAAAATTTTGTTGGAAAATAATTTAATAATCAACGAATCGATTGTTATTTTTGTATATATATATATATAAGAGATAAGAAACTAAAGTGTAAATATTTGGTATCTTATACATAAAGTAATATATTAACACTTTACCTTAATGAAAATTTAATTTTGACTTGTGCTAAAGCTCCCCTTGCTTAAAACATTTTATAAGTTTTGTGAAGGTCATTACCAATTTTTTTAACAATTAGTTTGATTTGATATTTTAAAGGACGAACAATAACTTCGTATTAAAATATTTATCAATGTCATAAATATAGAATCTGAAATTATTTAAATATATTTTATTAAATATAAATAAAATTACAGAAATATTTAATAAAAAAGATCAATGATAAAAGTATTAATAATTTAGCTAAATAGTAAATGATTCAAAATAAATATTGTTATTAAACACACCCTAAATTATAAATATATATATTCGAAGTTATGATTTATCTTTACTACTTAATAATTAATTATTTCATCATTAAGAATATATTATGTATATAATAAATTAATTGAAAATATTTATAATAATAAGAAAAATAACAAAAATTTATGCAATTATGATTATATACATTTAAAAAAAAATCTTTATATATGTGATTTAAATTTTTCATAATGACTCAGAAATGAACTCATGGTTATAATTATTTTTATACTATATTATAAATTGTTGTATTTTTTCAAATTTAATTAAAATTCAATATTAGTTATATAAAATATTCTTAACAACAACAAAAAAAACAAGTTACTTATATATATTTAGGAATTTATTTAAATTTCGTTTTCTTAAAAAAAAAAACCAATTGATTTATTTATGAATTTTTGTTTTTAATGAGCAGAAATTAAAGTTTAAATAATAAAATTTTATGAACCGTAAATTGTTTAGAAAGGAATTGTTGTATATAAGCAATAACATTTCTAATTTGTTATGACAACAGAAAAATTATTATGTAGGTACGCATAATAATTAACAACAAACTTATGTTGTATTTAATGATAAGTAAGTAAGTATATAATATAAAAATTCATAAATTTTTATTCCTTTTATTATTATATTTATGTAGAAAACTTTTGACTACAAATTAGTTTATTAAATTCATTTTTTTCTTCTATTAAACAATTCCAGGTATTGGATATAAATACCAGGCAATGTATTTGTAAAATATTTAGAAAATATTATTGACCAAGGAATTACAATATCACCCAAAAAAATTTCAATGATATGTATATTTGAATTGGCGCCAGTCAATCATTCAATTTCAGATGCTTGGATGACTAGTTATCATCGCTTACTAAATTATTTAGGTATACATATACTTATATGATTTTGAGATGATTCATTGCTCTATATAATTTTTAGGGATATTAAATTGGATGTTAAACAAAGTTTTAAAATATTGTCAAAGAGAAATAATAGTATAAAAATTTCATACAAAAACACATAAAAATTTAATAATATATTTCAACATTTTTATCAAATAATTTGAAAAGCTGCTGGTTTTGTCCACATCAAAAGATTTACACTATACAAATTTTCTCTATAAAAAAGATTTTCAATATAATATACCGATAATTACTTTATGCGGTTTTTTTAATTATAAGTATAAGTAGTTACTAAAATAAGTATTTATATAAAATTATGAAAATGATTATTCAATTTTAGTAAAAAAATTTTAATAAGTAATTACCTACTTTTACAAAATTTCTTTTTATATTTTAATATGTATATATATATACACGTAATAATAATTTTTATTTACTTAAATCTACGTTTATCGCAGATTATAATCAATAGAAATCATTTTGGGTTTGACTATCCTTTTTTTTTGTTTTTTTAAACAAATAGAAATTATAAATTTGACTTTTTGCCTAAATTCAAAATAATTTGGCTTTATATATTTAAGAACTACATATAAATAGGATAGGTCGTACATAATTTAAACGCCTATCAAATATATACAAAACAAATGTCTTAAAGGTGGGATTCATGTACACACTGTAAAAATGATAAAGCAAATTCAGAATATTCAGTTTATATACAAAAACAAAATTATGAATTGTTTTCAACTTATGGTTATGAAAGATCAGAATTTTGAAAAAAAATATGTCAAAATTTTCAATATATTAAATGATGCGCCCACAGGTCAAAATACTCATCTTTTTTCCATTTCATTTATATAATACCACCAATAAGTATACACACAAGAGGTTAGTTAATTTACTAAAATTTCGAAATAAATATATATATATTACTTTAATACAGTTAATACAATGTTGGTATATTTTTAAATAAATTACGAAATGTCTCACTTCTGACTAAAAATTGAAATTGCACTTAATTAAATATGAAACACCTGTAACAAAAACAATAATTTTAAAATTAACAAAAATAATTTCAATTAAGTAAATTAATTTTATATTTCAATTTGGAAAATAATAAAAAGAATTAATTTTCAAATTCAGTTTATATATATAATATAATATAAATTGTATTAAATTTTTAGAAATTTTGTTATTTTTGTGCTAAATATTTTATAGACTGTGAGAAAACAAAGTAAAAAACCAATTTGTATAATTATATTCAAAATATACTTATACTTATGAATATTTGTATTTTATATTTTGAAAAATGTTTATTATAAAATATTTTCTCTACATTTTATTATTTTGATTTTAATAATAGACAACAAAAGTATAAACCGAAATAAGTAGAAACTTTCAGATAATTTTAATGTAGATACATAAGTATATCAGTATAAAATAAAAGTTTTTTCATTGGATTGAATACAATAAGACAATTATATGATTTTTATATAAGTAGTGTGTGAAACTCTCTAACCTCCCTTGATGAAAATTGTGGATAGAAACGAATAGAAAGTATATATTATTATAAAAGTCATTTGGGATTTTCTTTCTTCTCATTAATTTATCTCCATAAATATTATTTTTTTTTCTCTGAATAATTAAAAGATACAAAAAAGTCACGCAATCTTTAAAATTTGCAGAATCAAAACTGTCGTTGTAAAATATAATATTTTTTAAGACAAAATCGTCTTGGTTATAGAAAAACAATTTATGTTATATTTCGGGCTGAATATCCTTACAAAAAGTATATTTTGCCTATTTTTTATTTGTACCAAAGCATTCTACAAATATTTGGGTCGTATTTCCGGAATTATTAAAATAGTAAAGAAAGATTTCTAAATAATAAAGCTTACCAATTGGAATGATAATATTCTTGCTTTTTTCAATAATCTTCTTAGGTATAATTCTCTAAAAAGAAGTTCAAAATTCTCCCAATTTGAAAGTTTATAGATATAATAATTTTTCTATAGAAATTAATTTTGTATCCAACAAAAAAATTATCAATTTTCATCAAGGAATAACTTCTACTGCAAATTTTTTTGACATTTTCTAGTTGGCATAATAAATTTTCTCTTATAGAATTTTGTGAATGAAAAAAAGTCACTTGGAGTCACTGCCGCTGCTGTGGGGTCTTTTTGTTATATCTTTTTGTTTTTTTATAGTTGTTGCTTTGCTAATTTACCGGAGAAAAAAGTTTTTGTTGATGATATAA
The DNA here is from genome assembly GCA_949752835.1 of Empis stercorea. Lineage (NCBI taxonomy): Eukaryota > Metazoa > Arthropoda > Insecta > Diptera > Empididae > Empis > Empis stercorea. Next base: position 42,242,540 of record OX457089.1, read on the forward strand.
AAATCTCCTTTTCTTATTTCACTTGTTCAATAGTTTTATTTTAAATTATCTATGAAAATGAATAAACATATTTTCTATTTTAAAGATAAAAAAATAGGATTTTTTTTACACTTTCGAGAAAAAAGAACAATTTAAAACCATTAAAAAGGCGTGTAGGGTGCGGACGTAATACTAAAAATTACACTCACTCAAAAAAAAACTTTTCAATATGAAAATATTCTAACCTTTCTCTTTTACACTTATTATTTAATATTAATAGAAGTGAAAGGGAAACAGTTTTTATGTGTTATAAAAATTATAAAAAAAAATATTTTTTATCTCATAATTTTTGAACTTAAAATTAAATTTATACTAGATAAATATTTAGTATTCAAAGAAAATATTAATTTAATTTCAGTTTTATTATATAGAATTAATATTTTAATATTTTCAACCACTATTATATGACTTTATGGATGACAGAGATGACAGACATTTGCAAACTGATGGCTGGCTAAATATTTTTGGTTTTGGTTATTTGACGAAAGTAAAAGACATCAACGACAACACATACAACAGAAATTCCGTTTGTAGAGGAATAGGATACTGAAATATTGAAAAGTACTATAGTTGTTGGTTTTTTTCTGTTGGTGATTTATTTTTTTCAAAATTAAAAATGGTGAATATACATATATTTTGAAATAATTAAATAAAATAGAAAAGTGGTGTCCTAGCTCCCTTTGATAAACCTTGAAATGCTGATTCGTTATACACATTGATATAAACTGCCTGGTTGGTTGGTTATACTAGCAAATTGGTCAGTATCTGTATCACCCTTTTTTTACACTTGATTTTGACATCTTTTTGACGCTTAAAGTCCTAAAATTGACACTAAAAGTCCGGAAATTTTGAATTTTTCAAGACTTAGTGTAAAAAGGTTTGTCAAAATCACGAAAGAGGCTTGAAAAAAGGCTTATGAAAAAGGGTCTAAAGTACCATTTACACGATCAAATAAAATCAAAATTTTATTTGATGAAAAAAGCTGTTAAATGAAGCTGTCAAACATTTTGCATTTACACTATCAAATAAAATCAAAATTTTATTTGATGAAAAATCTGTCAAAATACAAGCGAAAAGCATTTACACGATCAAATCTATTTGACGTGACATCATATTTGACAAATTTATTTGAAATAAACAAAATATATTTTGATTTGAGATTTTATTTGATAGGATATTGGATGGACCATTTACACGTTCAAATTTATTTGATGGATGAGTCATTCAAATAAAATATTGATTTTATTTGATCGTGTAAATGCTACTTAAGGAAGAAGTATATTCAAGCACTAATTAAATTACAATATTATTTAGTACCAAAGACATTACATTTACATGATATTTTGTGCGAAAGTCTACTTTCTACTTTTTGTATATATGACAGCACTAATTTAATGTCATCGATTTTCTGTCCTCTGCACGCCTGTGCCTGTTCTGTCTACTAAAATTGTACTATACTGTCTGTGTAGTGTAGCCATATTTTTTAGGAAAAGGAGCCAAGGTTTGACTTTTTCATATTTTATATTTCACAAATTTATTAGATATATTTTGGTAGTGAATCCAATAATAAATTAAAAAAATGGCAGCAAAAGCACAGCAAATGTTAGGCCGTAAGTAAAATGATTCTATTTCTAAAAAGAAGATAACTTTTTAACCTAATATTTCAATGTTGCATTGTTATGTAATTTTTTTTAATTTTTTTGTAGAGCTTATGGCACAAGCAAAACCTAGACTACAAGTTTTCTTAAAATATGCTGCGGTTGAATTAACCCCGCCATCACCTGGTGATATTCCCGCAATTAAGCAAGGTATTACTAAAATGATTAGCGGTGCAAAATCTGGTGCATGGAAAAAAGTAACAGTCAAAGAAGCTTGGTTAAATACATTAATTACAGCTGAAGTAATGTTTTGGTTTTTTGCTGGTGAATGTGTTGGAAAACATCATATTGTTGGATACAAAGTTTAAAGTTATTTTAATAATTTCAAACTAGTGTATGTTTTCCTTTAAACAAAATGTTGATTTAAGAACATATTTACCAATTTAGAGAATAATTGATAATAAAATATTAATATCAAAGAAATAACTATGATTATGATGTATTAATTATTTACCATTAACAAAATTATCTTTGTAGGATTAACCGGAATAAAAGATTTAACAGTAATATAATATAATGCAAAATACCTGTAACGAATCATATTGTTCTTGATCGTTTTAGTGTTTTCTGTAAATGTTAGAAGAAATTTTGATATCTTAAAATCTTGAATTTAACTTAACCATTATCATTCCCGATTACTTCTCAGTACTTTTTTTTATACAAAATTTATTTATTTGTACACAAACCTACTAACATGACATAAATAAAGTCTTCCTATTGGTCGGTAGTTAACGTTATATAGTAAAAAATAGTGCCTAAGAATAATTTATACTTTCTGCAAGAGACCCAAGGGCCTAGGGATATTTTTTCTAAGAAATTTACAAAATTGCATATTCTTAGGCACTATTTTTTAAATCTTACATTAAGTTCACTAATGATCAATAGGGGGACTTGATTAATGTCATGATGTTAACAGATTTTCACAACGTTGAGTTGAGTTGAAATTTTTTCACCACATTTAGTTCTCTTTATTGGCCAAAATTTATTCTGAGCGCCAATTTCGTTGGCCTGAATATCAAGTTCTACTTCGTTGGCCTGAACTATCAAGTTCTAGGTAGTCAAATTTGTAGGTTATAGTATTTCGAGGATTATTATTATTATTGGCTGGCTATGCTATTTAGAGGAGTTACAAAATGAATTTTATTCGATATGGAAAAATTATGAGATCTGTGAAAAGCTTGAAATGGCTTAATAATAGAACTTTGCATAATAATAAAGAACGGTCAAATAACACCACAATCAAAATACCAAATAGTATTCCAAGAAAATCAACAGATATTTTAATAGCATTATCGAATGTCACTGGTCATGATACAACATCAGCTCATTACAGATATCATGATGATCCTTATTTAATTCCCATGTCAAATATTAGTAAAAGAACATATGGGATGGCCCTAGCATCTGGAAGAAAAGCAGCTAAATGGATAAAAGAAAATCATGCAGAAATATTTCAAGTATAGAATGAATTAAATTAATATATATAAACATTTTTATTATTATCATAAATTCAATGATTTTTTTCAGCATCGTATTGCTGAACCAGCTTTTCCACCTGTTTTATCAAAAATCACTGAACAAACAGAAGTAACTGAAGAAACTTTAAAGAATTCAATACGAGATGTTAGAGTAACAGATGCTATTTTCGTGTATAATCTATTACTATCAAAGGATATTGTACCCAATAATGAATTGAAACAAGATTTGTTAGAATTAATATGTTTTTGTAATGATGAAAATACTTTATCGGAGGAATTATTTGAAGAGCAACAATGGTTTCGTTCTGGATCAAATCGTACAGATCGCTCTGGTAAAACATTAAAAATTACTGAATTAGCTCATAAAATTTTCAATGATATTGAACCGAAAAATTCAAAAAGTTATTCAGCTATAATAAATGGTATGTGTAAATATTTAGATGTTGAAAGAGCATGGTCTATGTATCAAAATGCATATGATAAAAATATTGAGCTTGATAGAAAAACATATAATTCAATTTTATCAATTGGTAGTTATATTAAAGAATCGGGTGATATGCGTTGGGAATTTTGTAAAAAAATCTTAGAACAAATGAATGAAAAAAAGATTAAACCAAATTTGGGTACATTAAATGCTGCACTATCAACAATTAGTACAATTGGTAACTTTCGATTAGCTAGACAATCAGCTTTAAAATTATTAAGTGAATTTAAATTATTAAATATTGAACCATCTTTAGCAACATGGTATTATATATTAATAATTTATTGTCGAGAACGAGGTAAAACTTCATTTATACTTATGGATGTTTTAAATGAAATTGAAAATAATGAGTTTCAAATTGTTGATCCTAAGGATACATATTTTTTTGTAACAGCAATGGATGTTTGTCGTAATCATTTACGTGATAAAAATTTAGCAAAACGTGTTAATGATTTATTACATTTTGGTAATAATTATGATTTAATTGGTGATTCTTATAAGGAATCAATATATTATCGTCATTATTTTGGAATATTATGTGAAACTGAACCGTTAGAAGTTTTTATGGAAACATATGATCAATTAGTACCAAATATTTATATACCTGAACCAGGTGTAATGGAAGAAATATTAAAAACAATTGATATTAAAGGTGCATTTGATTTATTACCAAAAATATGGTCTGATATGGTTATTTTCGATCATATCAAAAGAGAAAATTTACTTATACGAATATTAAAAATAATGTGCGACAATCAGCATAATAAAAAAACCGATAATGAATTGACAAAAACATTTGGAAATATTGCTGAAGAAATTTATACAAAATTTGAACAAAGTGAACAGCAACCACAAGGAAATCAAAAATTAGTATTATCAGCACAAATTTTAGGTGACATATTAACATTATTTTTAAAAAGTGGTAATTGGTTGAAAGCTCAAATGATATTTAATAAATTAGATAAAAATCAACATCAAATACCTGGTTTACCAAGTAAAGTTTCCCTAGATCTTTTTGTAGACACATGTATTATAGAAAAAAGTTTAAATAATGCTATAAATTGTTTACAATACTGTGCTACTAACGGTATAGAAGCAAATGCTGTGGCTACGAAAATTTTAAATGGTTTTACTTTAACAGAAAATGAAATAAATAAAATTAATAATTTAGTTGGGTCATCATCTTTGTTAGATTGAATTAATCTATAATTATTTTTAGTACAAATATAAATTAATAATGAATTGTAGATTAAAAATAAACGTTCTATATCATAATAAAATATGGTTGTCTTATTGTATTCAGAGAAAAAACCTAGAACATATTTATCAAGCAATCAAAAAATAAAATAAATGATTTTTAAAAAATAAACATATTCTTTATTCATTTCATTTATAGCATTTTTGATTTTCTCAACATAAAAATTCAAATAAAGTAAATCCTCTTCAATATTCTTTAAGCTTCATTTACATATTTTTTAAGTAAATTCTTATCATTAATTCTTGTAAGAAAAAAAAATAAACAAATTAAAAATTCGAAACATTGAAAATAAAATATATATGTATAAAAAATAATAATCAAATGTTTAGTTAAAAAAAATTGAAATAATCCTTTCTTTTCTTTCATAAGGAAAATTACAAAAAATACAAAGTTTTTTCCAACAATCTTGATTGTGGTATAGATTGTAAATTTGTTGCCACAAGTGTTGCTAATCTTTTAGCATATTGACAAACTGCTGGTACTCGAGTTGTACCAGACCAATTATAATATAAATGACAAAATTTATATGTAGCTATTTGTATTTGATTTGGACTTAATGTTGATGTATCATATAATACGTTATAATTCGTTGGTGATGCACAACCTTGACGAACTGACTGTGATACAATATAAAAATCATAACGTTCTGGTAATGTAACAACATTATCAACAACAGTACCAGCCTTTGGATTACGATTATTATCAAAAAATTTTGTATTTATTTGTTTTGAAACAACAATAAATGCAAATTTTAATGGATGTGAACTAGTTTTATATGCATTTTCTAAGAATTCAACTAATTCTTTAACTTCATGTTGAAATACTTGATTTAATGAACCATCACCAACACTATCACGATAAAATATTATACGTTTTGGTAATAAACCATGTTCTTTTTGATATTCACGTAATGCTGATGTTAATTGGGATTTTAAATGACTTGCAAAATTATCATTTGGATTACATTCAACAACTGAACTAAAATATTGTGCTTTTTCTTTTTGGTCCATTGTAGCTACCATAGCACCATATGATTTACCCTTATTTGTACCACGGCACATATCATAACCAATTACCATTAAACCACTTATTGGTAAATGTACCATCCATGGTGCACCACCTAATTTAGCATTCATTTGAATTGCTACTTTTGCAGCAACTGGCCAACTATTTTTTTGTACATTTTTAAATTGCAATACTTGTGAAGGAATTGCACGACGTGTGCAACAGAATTTTTTAATTGTATTATATCTAAATAATAATAATAATAAATTGAATACAAAATAATTTATAGTATTTTCAAATATAATTATTACCTATCCACACTATCATTTGGAACAACACATAAAATTAATTGAGGATCTTCATTAGCAGCTTGATTTAATGCTGTATCATAAGAATGTGAACGATCATCATTTATAAAAATCCTTATAGAAAATAAAATAAATGGATAATAAATAAATATTAGTTATGTTATTAATTCTTTTTCTTTCTTACTCTTTAATCGGTCGCCTAATTTCCATACCCAGTTTGGCAGCAGCATTTTTAATAGTATCCACAAAAGTTTGGGCTGGGCGAGATATTCTATGTGGAACAATAAGAATCCAATATTTTAATTTAACATGTGTATACATAAAGCAACCGGCACTCATAGGTTTCGTCCAATCAGCAAATTCACCAGCTGATTCCCTTTAAAAAAATGTTTTATTTAACTTGGTTGTGAAATTTGAAATCTGTTTTTTTTTTCTTACTTTTGGGAATCTTGTCCACCATTTTTCGGTGCAAATAAAATTTGTTCTGGTGGGAGTGTTCGTCCTCTAACGGTAACCAAATTTTCATCAAGTTTCATACTCCAATCTTTTAAAGTTTGTTGGCTAGCTACTGTGTTCTGGAGCCGATTATTAAATTGATAAAGTTTTTTAATTCGAGCATTTGGATCAGATTTGGTAGTGTTTGCTAGCTCTCTCATAAGTCTATTATTTATAATTGAAAAATAATATTTTATATTATTATTTTTTATATTATGAATATTTTTATTCAAAATTTTGAGCATTTTATATAAGGAACATAATTCGAAAATATACTTTATTATATAACGAGAATGGCAACTACTTTATTATATTAACTAGCTCTTCTCTCTATCTCTCATATTATTTAATTATTATATTAAAATAAAAATATTACTTACTGAAAATTCTTCCTCATATCATCAGTTAATCCTGTTGGACGACATAATTCTGGTACTAATAATACGATATTATCTTCATCTGATTTACGTTGTTTATCTTTAGATTTAGACACTAACATTGGTTGTTTTGGATCACGTATACGTATTTTATATTTCTAGTATTTTAAAAATAAATAACTTAGTTAATGTATACTTTTTTAAAGTATGATTATAATTAAATTTGAAACTAACCTCATAAAAGTATTCCACAAATGATATAGCTTTTCCTTTTCTATTAAATGTATTTTCAGCTTTATAACTAAAATTAACATCATCAATTCTATATGTCATATTATTATAATCGGTTAAAACAGTTTTTCCTGTAAAAATAAATATAAAAAATCATATAGATGTACAATGTACTTATAAAAATAGTTTTTTTTAAATTACCAAGAATTTTATTTGTAAACAATTGTTGCCAATCTTGATCACCTCTTCGTGATTCTGACATACAACTATGTAACATATCATATACTGTTTCAGTTCTCATAACTTTATGGGCCACTTCAGCACAAACTAAAATATCTTCTTCATGTTGTCGAATTGATGTAACATAACCGGGCCATAATTGAATACGATATCGTTGAATATCAATCTAAATTAAACATACATAATATAATACTTATAGGAATAAATTTTATTCTAAAAAACTTACTTTTGCTGCTGGATCAAAATAATTCCTACCAATTAATTGTAAATTAAGGCCTTCCATTGCTCTGCGTAAAATTAAATTCAATATTTGTAATGATTGCCATTCTTTCATTGTAATAGTTGCAACATATTTTATTGTTATTTTATATTCATCGCCACTACGTGATTTTGTATCTAATATCATTTTATCATCACGTAATTTACGTGTAACATATAATAATGTACCATCAAATAAATATCCACCTAATTGTGATTTTTGTTCAGATAAAATACCACGTTTTAAACGAAATAATTCAATATCTGGTTCAAAATCAACACGATATTGATAAATATGCCATTCTGGTTTCTTTAATAAACGATAATAATTCGTTTGTAACGTAATTTCCCGACCTGCATCACCAGTTTTATTATTTACTGATTTTGGTCGTGTATGAATTATTTCAAATCTTTCTCTTACACGATTATTATCTCCTATAAAGATAGAAATATAAAAATAAATTATATGTACTTAACAATTAAATTATTAAATATTAATTTATGATAAATTTGTATATAATTACTTGGTCTATTACTATTACCACCATCATCCCTTTTATCGCCACTTCTACTAATTGCTTGATATTCGGATCTAGGTTTTTCTGTAATTTGATCAGATCGTTTTTCTGAGTAATGTGAACTTCCTTCACCTGGATCTCGTTCTGGTGGTGTATGTCGACGACTATCAACACTAGAACTTGAACTACTATCACCACGTCTAACTTTTTCCCTCTGAAATAATTTAGTAAAGATTAATTACTATAAACATTTACCGATTACTAAAAAAAAATTTATTGATAATTTGAATTATCTTACATATGTAGTATTGTTAATTTCTTAAAAACCAATTACATATTTATCAAAAAAATACAGACAATTTTTAACGAATATACTCGTACATTATGCTTGAACTAATTATTCTTATTATTTATTATCAAAAACTATTTTAAGAATTTTGTTTTATGTATATTATATATATTATATAAGAGAAAAAGGTTATCATTTTTGAGTTTTATGTTGAAGGCAAATATTAAATCACATTTCAAGTTATATTAAGTATATTTTAAGGCATTTAATAGTTGAATCAAATTTCAACAATTATCAGCATAAAATAACAATATATTGTATAGAATGAAAACGAGATAATAATCATTAATAATAATATTTATAATGTAAATGTAAGTACAAAATCAGCATTAATTTACATTGTATATTTTAAAATTGAAATCATATTAGTTTTCTAGTTTTGTAATCTAATGTTAGATTGTTGAATATCATATTTTGACTACGGATGTGGTTTGGGAAATATGTATTTGTTTATGTTAGTGTTGTTAATTCGAAGGCGACGGAAGATTGGTACAACAATTTAAGGAATGTTAGGACACGTGGGAAAATTGTAATTACCAAATTGTTTAACCAAAGTTGTAAATTCACATACGTTCGATTTTAGATGCATGCTGGCCAGATGATAAAATTGACATGTGAAGAAAATTTCGAAAAATAAAAATATCGTGTTTTCGGTCTAATCTAAGGTTTTTATTCTGAAACACATTAAATGTTATGAAATTTGAATTTTGTTTGGTAATTGAATTTTTAACGAACGTTTATTGTGTTTGATATATTATATTATCTCGTTTTTCCCCACATAATTTGCAACGAAATTGTTAAGAAAAATCGAATTTTCTTTTTTTTTGGAATAAAAAACAGTTATTAATGCTCGCTCATACCACCAAATTATATATTATTGGCGGTAAATTAACTTGAATACGAATACGATATCGTTGAATAAATATATTTAAGCAATCTTGTCTTGTCCTCAATAATAAATTTCACTTTAACAGAAACTAATGAAGCATGCGAGCGAAAGATAATTTCGTATGAACTCACATAAACCAATTAATTATTGACATTACGAGTATATATCCAAGTGCAATGCTTTCAATAAATTTGCATAATTTTGGGTTTTGCGTTTCGAATTTATTATACGAGACACCACTACCAAAAATTCACAGAAAGAGGAATTTATAATAATGTCTTTAAAGTATATAAGGACTATATACATAATTATAAGAATCATATATATGATAAATAAACTTACTGGTTGATCCGGTAAATATTCACCTTGCCTGCGACCACTACTAGATTTAGGATCTGGGGACTGTCTTCCGCGTCCTCTATCATGTGAACCCTCCATTTCTATTTTTAATATAATCTGGAGTTTGATAAAATATAAAATTATATTTTATAAATAAAACAAATGTTAGGTTAAATTTTTTTATACACAACACTACTTACACGTTTAGAAATTCACAATGGAATTACTTATTGCTGTATTTGCAACAAATTTCTTTTTTTTTAATTGAAAGGATTGTTACGCCTGCTCCTATTCCACGTAACGTAATATATGATATGAAAGTTCAAAACGAAAATGCAACTTCTTGTTACTCCGATACGATCACGATGTCGAGGTCGCACAAAGTGAGACTGGCACTGGAGTGAGTAAAGTGAGGAGATAGCGAAGAAGCGATAATTTTATTTATTTATTTACCTACCAAAACTAATCCCAAACCAATACCAAATTAAATTATATAAAATCAAGTGAAATACAAATGCAAATGGAACATAAAACCCATATACAAAAACAAAACATTTAGTAGGAATAAATAGAATTGAAACAGCGTCTTTTCTTTTTTTTTGACATGCCGGCAAAATATAATTTTGTAAACAATGTTGTCATATGTAATTTTTTTTAACAATGAATATCAATATAAGTTCATTTGATTGATTTATTTATAGTGAACAAATTAACCATTTATGTAATGCAAAAGATCCAGCTACCACCTGGCGAATCCAATCAATCACACTTTCCTATTCCTTCAAAAGGTACAGGAAGTGTAGTTCAAATTCAAATGTAAGCTGCCTTATGCAGCCTATAATACATCATATAGATTGATCAATTTTGTTGAATGGTTGAATTGTGTGGAAATAATTTTATTTCTACATGTTGCCATGTTGGTCAACTTGAAAAATTACAGTCAGTGTCAAAAAGTGAAGTTATATTAACATGTTGAAAATGTAGTGGAACATGCTGGATAAGATAAATGTAAGAGCCGCTTTAGCCCGTTTTTAGCCATTGGTGCGTTTTCGCACCATGAACTTCCAGTATAAATATTATTGTAGGAAAAAATTATTGCGTTTTCTTACCATGGGCTTGCTCCCAGACGGTGAGGTTTATCAACAAAATAGAGTCAAAAATCCTTAGTTTATTAGAAAATAAGTGTGTTATCCAAAAATGAATGGAATCGGATACAACGATTTCAACTACTGCTCAAAAACGGGTTAGATATATTTAATATATATATTTTTTTCTCTAACAACATTTGAATTTGATTTTAAAATTTGCTTTTACACGCCGGGGTGGCTAAACCAGCAGCATGGCTAAAGGTGCCCAGCTTTATGGACTTATCCATTATGCAGTTTCCATGGCGGATTCAACTCGAGTTCAATTTCAATCCGGATTAGTGTGCATGGAAACAGGGATTGAGTTGAAATGGGACGGATTATTGATTGTTCCATTTCAACTCAATCTTGTTGAAATCTGGACCGGGTTGAACAATTGAACTTGAGACCAGTGATGCCATCATCACCGTAATTACCTTGTTTCAAGGTAATTTTTGGACGAAAACTGTACAAGGTAATACATAAATACCTTGTATGGAAACCACCGTAATTTTTCAGCTCATCATTTTGGAATATTAATTTCATGTAATATTTTTTTTTACCCAAATATCTGAATTATAAATTGATAAATTGATTACAGAAAATATAAATGGTGTTCTTTTAGCTTCTGAAGGCATTAAAGAAACTGGTTGTGTGAATTTCAAACCCAACCAAAAAATGTATAAGTTGTTAAATGACATTATTTATAAAAACCTTGAGACTGATCTGGTAGACGAAATCGTTGTTTTACAAGAATAAATTTTTCATTTATATTTTCTAATTAATATCTAAGAAATATCTAATTAATTTTATTTAATTAATTATTAATTGTCATACTGAAATATCTAATTAATTTTAATTAATTAGTTTTGCAATTATAAAATTTTTGTTTTTATTGAATTTTTTAAGTTTTTCACTTATTTTTGTTAAATATTTTATAAGTGCCTTATAATATTAAAATAATATTTTTAACAAAACAAGCAATCCTTTATTTTATTTTACATTCGTATTGTTATAATATTATATTTATACAATAAAAAAAATTCAAGGTAACAAACCTCGAAACAAGGTATATTTTTATGGTAAAAAAGGCAATTTTTTAAAATAATTCTGGCAACACTACTTGAGACTCGAGTTCGAGTCGAGTTGAATGGTTGAATCCTTATTCAATGGGTTGCCAAAACTTGGCAAATTAAAAGATATTTGGATTTGATTTGGATATTTTGATGACAGAAATAATCCATTCCATTCACAAACATGCCAAAGAAATAAGCTTTCTAGAAATGTTAACGATAAGCTGTTATCGTTAACGTTTTTTACATAAAAGATTAAAACCAAAAAAATGTTTTATCAAATGCATTTTGTATATTTATTAACGCCTAAATAATGCGAAAATAATCATTTTTATAAAACAAAAATTTAAATTTATATAAAAAAAACTACATTCATTGATAAAATGAAATTGTATGAAAAAATAAAATTAAAATATGTTCATTGATAATTAAATCATTATTAAAAAAAAAAATATTAGTCCACCACTGTTGTAGTATTTTAGGCTTATAAGAAATACAATTGTTTTTCCAATAAATTTGATGGACTTTGATGAATACTTTGTCCAACCAAGAATGCCAATTTATGTGCATATTGGCATACGGCTGGTACACGTGTTGTACCAGACCAATTATAATACATATGACAAAATTTATATGTCAAAATTTGAATTTTATCAGCCGGCAAACCCATATTGTCATAAATCACGTTATAACTTGTTGGTGATACAGTACCTTGACGTACAGATTGTGATACCAAATAAAAATCATAACGTTCTGGTAATGTTATAACATCATCAACAACAGTTCCCGGTGGTGGATTTTGTTTATTAAGAAAATAACGTGTATTAATTCGTTTTGATACAACAATAAAACAGAACTGAAAACCTTCAATATCTGCTGATTTATAAATTTCATTTAATTTATTTTTTAATTGGTTAACTTCATGTTCCACAACTTGGTGTAATTGACCATCACCAACACCATCACGGAAAAATAAGATTTTTTTTGGTAAAGTACCATGTAATTCACGATATTGTTGTAAGGCTTTATTCATATTCATACTAATTTCATTAGATAATTCAGTGCCTTTAACATGTGCTGAAACAGTACTATAAAATCTTGGTGTAGTTTTTACATCTAATGCAGCTACCATTGCTCCATAAGATTTAGATGCATCACGTGTACTATGACAAACATCAAATCCAACAACCATTAAACCAGCTAATGGTAACTCAATTGACCATGGTGCACCCATTAATTTGCAATTCATTTGTATTACTACTTTTGTAGCTACTGACATCAAACCACTTGTTTTACCACCTTTTGGTGTAATCGTTTTATGAACAATTACCTGTGATGGTATAGCACGATCGACGCAAGTCTTTTTCTTAATACAACTATATCTATATAATTAAAAATGACATAAAAAATAACATTTTAAATTTATTTTGAAATAATATATACTTTTACTTAATAATAATAAATTATCTTATCTACCTTTCAGCATTATTATTTGGTACAACAAGCATTATTAATTGTGGATCATTTTTTGCACAATCTTCAATACCACTAACATAGGAATTATTTCTGTCATCATTTAATATAAAGCTAAAATAATATATATGTATATATATTTAGATAATTATCAATTTAATTTAATTTTTTTTAAAATTACAGATACCTTCTTGGGTCAGCTATTTGCATTCTCATTCCATCAGCAGCTTGACGAATACATTTTACAAAATCCATTGCCTCACGTTGACAACGCGGTGGTACAATTATGTACCAACGTTTTAAAATTGCACTTGTAAACATTGAATTATTACGAAATTCACGTGTCCAGTCACCTTCTTGTCCAGCTGGTACCTTTCTTTGATTACCAAAAACAATATTCTCAATTTTTAAAATTCTCCCAGGTAATTCAACTAAATTTTGATCTAATGTCAGTTGCCATGAATTCATAACGTCCATACTTTCTTTAGTATTAAATAAACGTTTATTAAATGCTTTTAAACGTTCAATACGTGCTGCAGGCGAAAGACGCGTATGATCCGACATGGCGCGCATTGTACTTAAGAAAAAAAAAATGAAATATTGAATAAGATTATTTATTAAATATATGCATTAAAATAAATTTGAAAATCAACATTAGATACTTTAAGTAATTCTTGTTAAGAGATTACCAATATATTAAATTACCCAACATTTTAATATTAATGCTTACAGATTTTCTTTTAATTTTTAATTTACTTACGGAAAATGATTTCTCATTGCTTCAGTAATACCAGTTGCACGACAAAGCTCTGGAATTAATAAAATCATATCACTTTGTCCAGCACGTAAATTACGTTCAGTTGACCGTGAAACCAAAAGTGGCTGATTGGGATCTCTAATATTTAAATTGTAGCGCTTAAAAATTAGATTTAAAAAAATAAATTATTTTCTATAAATTGTAGTTAGAATTACTTGTTTATAATATTCAACAAATGATATATCACCATTTTTAGTACTAAACTTAGAATTTGGCGATGATTTAAAATCAATATCATCAATTCGATAAGTTTTGTTATTGTAATCAGTAAGAACAACCATACCTAATATATATGAAAAACAAAAATATTTTTTTAATTTATCAATAATCAAATATTTATGTATATAGGTATATAATAATTTACCGATAACTTCTTTTTTGAATATATCTTGATAATTACGACCCTCTTGAATACATTTTTGTAAAATACCATATAATGTTTCAGTTCGCATTACTTTGTGTGCAATCTCAGCACATAAAAGTATATCTTGTTCATGTTGGCGAAATGATGTTGTATAACCAGGCCACAGCTCAAGTTTATAATCACGAATTTCAATCTAATATGATTTTTTTATTTCAAATAAAAATAATGACTTAAAAGCGATAATCATTTTAATAATATTTAAAAATAATTTGTTCATCAACAATAAAAAATTGCAGATAAAGGAAAAAATTATTCATGATAGGACACAACACTATTTTAATTTAAGATTTAAAATTTATAATTCTGAGAAATATAATTTTTGGAGGATACGTGTAATTTAAAATTGTTAATTACAATTTAATAGGAAAAAATATAGAAAATAATAGACTGGAAACAATTAAATAATCAAATTTGGTTTATAATCTCTTAATAGGCAAAAATCCAAGAAACAAATTTTTTTCCCCGATATAATTTAATGTTACATAAATAAATTACCTAAAACTTAAGTATAATATTAAACATAACATTGAAGTAATTAACAAGCATAAATTTTATTTCTTAAATTTTAAATATCTCTTGAAAAATATATTAAATAATTAATTTAATCTTACCTTATTTAATGCATCAAAGAAATTCCTTCCAACTAATTGTAAATGTAAACCTTCCATTGATTTACGTAATATTAAATTTAATACTTGTAAACTTTGACCATCACTCATTTCAAGTATTCCAACAAATTTAATAGTAACCTTAATTGGTTCATCATTACGATTTTTTGTAATAATTTCCAATGGATCATTTTGTAATTTTTGTGTTGTAAATAATACAGTACCATCAAAAATATGACCACCTAATTGATCCTTATTAGAATATATAATTCCTTTACGAACCCGTAATAATTCAATATCGGGTGCAAAATCTACACGATATTGATATAATGACCAGTTTGGTTTTTTTAGAGCCCGAAAATAATTTGCTTGTAATGTTACTTCACGGCCAGTATTTCCTCTTTTTGAAACACATTCAGTTGGTCGTGTTCGAATAATTTCATTAATGGTACGTTTACCACGCATAGCACCACGGCCGTTACCATTACCACCACCAACATCACCTTTAACATAATAAAAATTGATTTTAAAATTTTGTACAAAAATTTTAATAAGCTAATTGATTTAAATTAAGAGTTTGTTTGCATTATGTAATTTAATATTTTAATTAGTTTGTGTTTAATGTGTTTTACCTCTAGCACTTTCTTGTGCACCAATAACCGCTGCACCGTCACCTCCACCTTGACGTAAGCCATGCATTGTTGCCCTACCTGTAGCATGTATGACTGTGGGTGCTCCTGGACGGGGTCCACTTCCTAAATTGTAATGTTTATGCAATGTAGTGTAAGTATGTATGTATTTGTGAAAATGAAAAAAAATCTAATGGTGGAATACCTATATATTATAAATTACCTGCAGTTCCTTTTGGTATTGCTCCAGTAGTTCCCGATGGCTGTTTGGTTGGAACACTTCCTGTAGTTGCAGGTGGTTGTGCCCTTTCCCATGCTGATTGAATTGGTGCTGCCGCAGCTGTAGTAGCTCGGCCTCTACCTGTTCTAACCTTAAATACATGAAACAATTAAACATTACTCAAATGTTTGGTTATGTTTTATCACAATTCAAACTTCTTTTAAATTATTATATTAATTCTTTTTTAAATTATTATATTAAATAACCTACAGGTTGACCTAATTGTCGTTCATCACCAGGACGCCGACTACCATCACTACCACCTTGAGAAGGTGGAACTTTGCCTCTTCCACGTGATCGCCCTTGGCCAGAACTTGTACCACCGTCCATTTTGTTTATATTTATAGTTAAATGGAAAAACAACTCCCAACTTTTTAAAACAAAATTACTCAATCTGTTAACTATTATTAATAAATTATAATTTTATTAAACAAATAATTGCAAATTAATTTAAAATTTAAATTTTCAAATAAAAA
Organism: Empis stercorea; assembly: GCA_949752835.1. Taxonomy (NCBI): domain Eukaryota; kingdom Metazoa; phylum Arthropoda; class Insecta; order Diptera; family Empididae; genus Empis; species Empis stercorea. Next base: position 42,259,370 of record OX457089.1, read on the forward strand.
ACTTACCGCGTCACTTCTATTACTATCCCGTGATATGAATTGATATTGAACGGAGAAACGAACAATATTATACAAATTACAAAACAATTTATATTACACAATCGAATCGCCAAACAAAAACAAAACCACAAGCCACAAGGAAAAATTTGAATTGTTGTAAGAATGGAATGAACTAAAATTGGAATGATTTTCTCTTTGGTTATGTTATGTGTTATGAATATGAAATGAGATCGAGATGGTAATGGTATTTGTTGATTTATAGCAAATTGTTGGTGTAGTGTAGTGTAGTGTAGGTAGAGAGCACAAACAAATAACGGATTTTTTATATATTTACGGGACGTCACGTCACGACCAACGATATAGAAGATATATGGATAGGGCCAACGATATAGAAGATATATGGATAGGGCATAAATATAAAAATTTGAAGCCACGCCGGGTATAGTTGTCTCTTTTTTTGCTAGCCGAATTGTCAAAATATAAAAATGAGAAATTAGGGGCGGATTAGGTTTTTTTTCATTCGGACATCAATTTTTAAGGAGATAATTTTTTTTTTTTTTTGAAAAATACAAGTAAAGATCAACCTAAGGAATATTTTAGGTCGCGCAACGATAATTATACAAATGGAAAGTAAAATAGAGTAATTTGTTTAGCTAGTTAATATTGTTAATTTATATTGAGACTCTTAAACTTAAAAAAATAAGCCAGCCCTGTAAATCTAAAATCAGCTGTTATAATATTTTTCATATTATTAATTTCATAAACAATTTTTCAATATATTAAAATTTTAATGTGTTAAAAAGAGAGGGAACATTTATGCCCTATCCAACGATATAGAAGATATATGGATAGGGCATAAATGTTCCCTCTCTTTTTAACACATTAAAATTTTAATATATTGAAAAATTGTTTATGAAGCCACGATTTTGGTAGTTCTCTTTCCTTTTGCTCGCCGAAGTGTCAAATTAATAATATGAAAAATATTATAACAGCTGATTTTAGATTTACAGGGCTGGCTTATTTTTTTAAGTTTAAGAGTCTCAATATAAATTAACAATATTAACTAGCTAAACAAATTACTCTATTTTACTTTCCATTTGTATAATTATCGTTGCGCGACCTAAAATATTCCTTAGGATGATCTTTACTTGTATTTTTCAAAAAAAAAAAAAAAATTATCTCCTTAAAAATTGATGTCCGAATGAAAAAAAACTAATCCGCCCCTAATTTCTCATTTTTATATTTTGACAATTCGGCTAGCAAAAAAAGAGACAACTATACCCGGCGTGGCTTCAAATTTTTATATTTATGCCCTATCCATATATCTTCTATATCGTTGGTCACGACGATTAGGTAGGTTATTTAAGCTGCATATAAATTGAAGTGGTTCGGTTCGGTTATCACCTATAGAGAGCGGGCACTCGTGCAATTTTAAACAATATTTATAATTCAAAATTAATTGATAATATTCATTGATTAAAAAATTATAATTATTATAAAATGTACAAAAAGGGATCGCTCATCGCTGGTGGTGTTATAGTTCCAAATCATGGTTATATGCAAATGCAATACTGTTTGAAATATTAGTCGCGTTTTATTCAATTTGGGTTAAGACCAGAAGTGGCATTTTAAAGCGAGTTAACTCATAAATGAGTTATTGCAAAATCATTTCGTGGCATTCCACTTTTATAAAATGACATGAGATATCTCATAAGAACTGTCATTTTATGCAACAGCAAAATAGGTGTTGCATATGATGAGTTAGTGAGTTTAATTTAAGAATAAAGTAAAAATTAAATTAAATTTGGAAATTTATGTAAGTAAAAATAACTTTTAAATAATTTTTCAGGTTTGAAAAAAACGATCTGGGTCATCTATGTAGGTTTAAAGTACCATTTACACGATCAAATAAAATCAAAATTTTATTTGATGAAAAAAGCTCTTGAAGCTGTCAAACATTTTGCATTTACACTATCAAATAAAATCAAAATTTTATTTGATGAAAAATCTGTCAAAATACAAGCGAAAAGCATTTACACGATCAAATCTATTTGACGTGACGTCATATTTGACAAATTTATTTGAAATAAACAAAATATATTTTGATTTGAGATTTTATTTGATAGGATATTGGATGGACCATTTACACGTTCAAATTTATTTGATGGATGAGTCATTCAAATAAAATATTGATTTTATTTGATCGTGTAAATGGTACTTAAGAAATTTACAAAGTATTCCAACCGCCATCTGTTCGTAAATTGCCATACTATATCTAAAACATCATAGATCCTGACTGACCCTGTTAAATATGTGGGTTATGTTGTTGTTTTTATGTGTTATAAAGCAAATGTTGAAAGTTGAACCAGATATTTCATCTTGGCCTCCGCCTTCAGATTGAGCTTTACTTTAATATCACCAAAAACTGAGTATAATTAACGCCCTCTTTTGGTAGAATTTAATTTCTATTTATTCATAAAAAAAAAACATTTTATAGTGATGCCATATACAATAAATTCACCACAATTTTTTTACTTTTTGATGGTGAAATTCTTTTAAGCTGTCAAATTGTGAAGATAAAAAAAATTGTACATCTGACCGCCATTTTAAAAGAAAAAGAGTAAAAAAAAAGTGATAGATATTTTCCATTTAAAATAAATTTTGTGAAGTTGCAAAAATATAAACTGAAATCTTCATAAATTAATATTTAATTAATATATACAATAAATATCCGAAATTAAAAATATAATGTGATAAACAAAAAGGTAAAAGAAATTAAAAACATGTATATGTATAAAGTAAATTTTATTGACACCCTTTTGAATGTGTAAGGAAAGTTCCATTTCATCATTCAATTAAAAGATTACTAATAAAAAAAAAATTTTTACACGTTTTATACACAAAATTTAGATTCTTATTAAAAAAAATCATCATTGCACAAGCAAAAGATATTCAACAAATCATTAAAATTATTTAATTTTTTTTAATAAATTATTTTTTTTTTATTTCTATACACAGTTGATGAATAGAAAAAAATGTGGATTTGTAATTTGGCCTAGATTTTTTTTGTAGTCTTTTTAAAGTTATATCTAGTAAAGTTGGCTGTGTGGTTTGCCCTTTGATATAATCGAATATTTTTTTGTAAAATTATTTTATTAAAATAATAAGTTTTTGGTCACTAAAACATAGTAGAATAAAAAAAATATGAAATTGCTGACATTTTTTTATAATTTAAATGAAATTATATAAAAAAATGTCTGCAAATTGTGAAAAATCATTTTAAAATTTTCCAAATTATGCATGACGGTATTATACCTATATTGATTTAAATAAAGAGACAAAACATAACTTATATTTTGAATTAAAAATATTAATTTCAATTTTATATCAATTAACTATTTTAATGAACAGCAGTTAAATCAGGGGATCATATTTATTATTTTTGTGTAAAAGAAAACACGACAAAAGTTAAGTTGAAGGTTTTTTTTTGTGTAATATGTATGTCCTATAATAATAATAAGTATTGTGTATATCAAATGGGAAAAAATTAGTGGGGTGTGTGTCTAAAATAAATATATACTTGTAGGTACCTACATAATATTTACATCCCTTCTTGCATTTATAATAATTTCAAGGTCGATCGTTTTACTTTGAAGGTCCTTTTTAATGTTATAAATATAGTAAAAAAATTGAATGTATACAAAAAATTCTAATTATGATATTTTTCCTAAATTAACCATTATTAATAATTGTCAAAATAAAAATGTTTTTTTTCTAATATATAGGCAAAATTTAGAAATAAATATTTTCAAGTGTACAAAACTGTAAATGGTATGAAAAAAAATTGCCATTTTTTTGTTAATGCATCAAGTTCTGCTTTGTGATATATATTACATAAATAAAATATTAATATGCACTACTTTATTAAAATCATTGCCTGGATTTTATTTTTATGCTTTTCGTATAAATACTAATTATATTTAATTTTTTTTATATTGTTCAAATAGAATTTACAAATTAATTCCAATATCAAGTTTTGCAATTTTTTAATTAATACTTCACGTCCTTATGAAACAATTTGAATATATCCAACATTATAAACTAATATTATAGAAGTTACTTGTAGAAGATTCTATAATACAGTACCGACAGTACTTAAATTAAAATTCACAATTCATTTCAATCTAATTTAACGTCAATAATTATTTTTTTTTTTTTTAAATTTACTCCCCTTTTTAGATCTATAATATAAATGCATACATAATAATATTTCCCAAATGTTTAATCAAATATAATCTAATTTTATGCATATTTGAAATATCTTGAATATTAATTATAATTAAAAAAAGCAAAATTATACATGATTTTATTTTGCCAAGAAATATTCCTTTTGAAAAATAAATAAATACATTTTTCTATATTCAAATATTCTAATTTGTTCATTTAAAAAGTTAATATAATCATTTTTTGTATCAAATTGTTTACATTATAAAATATTTATACTTAAAATATCTTAAACATTATTTTCCCATTGCAACCTTTAATTGCATACATAGTGAAATCCAAAATATATATTTGGCAATTTATTAATGGTGCACTTATATTATACTTGTGTCGATAAAAATCAAAGTGCGATATCTCCACTCTAAGTCATTTTGCAGAAAATAGCAAATACTTCCCTAATCTAAATGATCGGAGATAAATAATTGGTTCTTTTCTTATTTATTACGCGAGAGGTATTTAAAATGATATCCTAATTCAAATTAAACAAGAGTGCACTTTTGCAGTGTGCATATCCTGTTTAAGTTTGGAAATAACGACTTTTGCAAAACAGAATGCAAAAATCATGTTATCCAGAAGAAATAGCGAGTTTTGAAAATGAAAAATCAAAACTCATTTTAAATTAAGTTAAAATACTTTGGATATAAGGACTTTTGTTTGAAACACTCAACAAAAATGCTTTTAACGCATTTTGTGCCCAACTTTTTTCGGATATGATGGATTTTGAAAAAAATTTGTAGTTTGTAGTTCGGAAATGAATGGAAAATGCCCATTTTTAGGCTTACTGTTTATAACGGTAATAGCCCTTGGAAAGCACAAAACGTGAAAAGTGGATATATCGCACTTTGATTTTTATCGACACACTTATACATAACATATATACTTTACTTTACACTGTCTAATCAAAGGGGAATTTTAATAATAGTGATTTTTCTAATTATTTATAATACCTCAAACTAAATATATTTTTTCCGAATTCAAATATAATTCGTTTAGAATGCATATTATCTAATATAATGAAAATTATACAAATTTATAAAATAAATATGCAAATTCATTTAATTTATTAAACATATAATTGGTTAGTTATTTTAAAAAATGATTTGTTTTATGTTTATACAAGGTATTTGAAACTATCTTCAATCACGCAAATCCATTAATTTTAAAAAACAAATATTTGAGAATAAATTTTTCCATTTTTTCTATTTAATTATAATACAATTTTAATTAATAATAATTCAATAATTCATCATGAAAATATTTCCAAAATTATAATTGTCTATAAGAGTTTTTAGTTATTGAAATTTTACTGTATTTTTTATAATTTAGTTAAAATATATATTTTTCGTTATTGAAAATACTTATATATTTCTTTTACATTTATTAATTTTTCGATAACGAAGAATATATTTATGTATGTCAATCAAATATGTTTACTTGATTATACATTAATTATTCTTTACTTATCCTCAATATATATTAAATACAAAACTTAATAGACGGAGACATATTAGGAAATTTCTATTATTATTAAATGCTAGAACTATGTAGTTTTTAAATATTGATAAGTAGGTACTAAATCACAAATTGCTAATTTTGTTAAGTTATGTTTAAAAAGTATTTTAAGACATTTTTAATTAATTTAATTTTTTTCTTATTTTTCAGTGTCAACAATTTTTTATTTCTTCTCTAACCCAAAAATATTGGCGTATTTATTTTTTTTCTATTATTTTTGAATTGGGTAAAAAAATATTTGAAAAAAATAATAATACTACATATAATAAGAATAGTGTGATAGAGTTTATTTATTTTAACTTGATATATTAGGAATATCATCATCAATTCAATTTTGCCCCCAAGGTAAGAAAAATTATTTATTATTTTTTTATTAAAATGAATTTATATTATAAAATTGTAAGTTAAAATTAGAAAAATTTGCCTAAAAAACTATAATCTTTAATCTACAATAAAATAATGTGGTATCATCACGAAATTAATGAAATTTTTGAATATTCGTCATTCAATTATTTATTTTTTGACGTATGTTTTATGTGCACCAAAATTATTTCGCTAATTTTTATATATAAAAAAAAGAAGAATATTATATACTTTTTTTACGTACATATGAAATATAAAAAAATGTAAATATAAATAATTTTTATACATATATAAATAATAAAATGAGTGTGATAAAAATCAATGAAGGTCATTGCCAAAATAGTATAAAACTCTTAAAATCAATTTTGGATAAAAATTTTTGGAGTTAAATAACGAGTCAAGACTAAAACTATTTTTAATTTTTATATAAGTAATAAGAAGAAAATTTTTGAATGATAAACGAATTTATGATTATAAAAAAAAAGTTTGTTATTTGTATTTTTTTTTTAAATAAATTTATTTTTTATTATTATTACTAGTAATGTAGTAATGGTACTGTACCGATTCGTACCGGGTTAAAATAATTGAAAATATATTATTATATATTTTTTCATTTATTTTGAAATTATTTTATAATCTTTATTTTTTTCTTTGGAAAATAAAATTTTCGTTTTGATGATTTATTTATGTAAACGAGAATAATATAATATTTGTTAATCGAATTTTTATTATTTCGGTATATATAGATATATTGAATCTTTTCATATTCCTTAGGGTATCACTCCGTTTCGGAGGTTGGTCAACATTGAATGTACGGAGGAATAAACCAAACTAAACTTTAAGGTTTATTAACCAGGTGATTCTTTTTCTATTTCTGCTTTAAGTGCCTATGATTTTGTCTTGCAAAACCAATTATAAAATCCCATACTTGTTGTTCCTATTAATATGGGCCCAAGTAGGTCAATTTTCTTGCTTTTGCAATGAATGTTAATGATACTTATGTATCTACGCAAAATCTCTACATTAGTAATTCTGTATCTCCCCGTTTACTTTTAGAATTTTTCTGTAAACCAACAACTCGAATGAATTTATCTTGTTGATGTCAGAACTCCGTCGAGTCCACATTTCAGCGCCATACAATAGTTTATTGGCCAAATATATGATTTCATTATTCTAATTTTTAATTTTATCTCATTTTTACAAAACATACCATACATTTTCCTGAAGACAACTCTTAGCCTGTTCAATCTCTTATACACAATTTTATATTATTGAATACATTTTTAATTAATTCATTGTATTTTCGTATTAATTATAATGAAATACTTTTGATTATAATTTCATTATAATTAATAATATATTTGAGAAAAAACTAATAATGAAATTATTTATTTAATAGTAACCAAAATCAAATCTTAAATAGAAATATTATTCTATAGGAAATAAATTGTGGTAAAGACATCTTATCATATTTCTTTGTTATCATAATATTAAACCAAATTCTTTCACAAAAATGTATAAATGATAAATAATGACCATAATCTATTTACGTATTCCATTAACGTTGAAAGTTGTAAATTATCATTGAACTTTATATTACTATAATATCATAATTTAGAACTGAAATTAATTATTAAAGAAAATTTATTACGAATTTATTAAAAAATCAATTTTTATTTCTCTAATTTTGTGGCTTAATAATAATTATTATATATACATACGTAACCATTGAATGACACATAACTAAAATTTATGGTTCCCTTATGTCTATTAAAGTTATTTTACATAATGAATATATTTACTATAAAACAACGTGGTAAAATTATAGAACAAATAATTGATTATTTAAAAGTTTTTATTTTTGAAAGTTTTAAACGTGAACAATTTATCCGTACAAAATAAATTTTTAATTTTAAAATATAAAAGGGAGCTATATACCTGAATATTTTATTTATGTACATATTATAAATAAGAAATAACAACAAATCAACATTTACAATAAAATGTATTCAGCTTTTATAATGAAATTTATTTTAATAATATTATAACTACGTAAATTAAAGCTTATTCGTACTTAAATAAATTTTTAGTTAAATTATTTCGGTTTTTTTTTTTGATTTTTTAAAATACAATTTAAATAATAAAAGTTTTCACTTTGCTGAAAATCTTTTTAAATTATATTTTATTAGTATTTTTTGTGTTTCTATGTTGGTTGTATCTGTGTATGTTGTATCTATCTATATTTTTTTCACACTGTGTGTAAGCAAAATACCAGCAAACCAGCTGACTCTGAGCCAAACATTATATTATTTCCTAAGTTTAAGTTTATTTTTAACATTTTTAGCGGACAGACGGATAAGTTCGCGATCGTTTTATATTATTTTCATATATTTTTTTTTATTATTCCTCATAAAAAATTCTTTGTTCGTCGTTTGGCTCTGGTTTTGCTGAATTTTTTTTTTTAATTTTTTTTTTTTTGAAAATATCTTTTATTTTTTTTGTGTCTTTTTCTAACTAATTTTGGAAAATTATTTTTTTTACAAAAATATCTTAACTTTTTTTTTTTTTGAAAACTCGTCATTTTTTTATGTGGTTCGTTTTAAATTTTTTTTTGTGTTGTTGTTTAATTTAATTATTATTTAAAAATATAGGAAAAAAAATCATCTCAGTAGAATTTAAACTTTAAAATTGTTCACAACAAAAATTTAAATTGAAAGTTTATATATTTAATTATTTTGATAAATATTATTGTGTAATTAAAAAGTAAAATTAGTAATTTTTTTTTATTATTTAATTATAAAATTAATTATTATATGAAAATGGTTCGATAAGAAACTAAATTTAATTTGAATATCTAGAATTTACTAGAAAAATTTAATAACTATAAAATAAATTGTGGAAAAAAATATATTTTAAATTTATGTTTGGTTTGAATAAACTAAACGGTTTAATTAAAAAAAAAATTATGTGATTAATGAAATATAAAAAAAAATTTCATTTCAATTTTTGAAGAGAAAATTTTAATTATTAATAAAAAATGATAATTATTTTGTGATAATCAAGTTTTTCATTTTAAATAAAAAATGATGGGGTTTTGTTATTAAATTTATAATAAAAAAAAATTAGTTTTTTTTTTGTGGTATTTAAAAGAAAATTTATATTTAAATTATAAAATAATTTTCTTATAATAGCCTGGAAAAATGGATGAGGTGAGACTTTGTGGTTTTTATTTTCGTTTTATTTTATTTATATTTTCATAATTGTGTGGACAATTTTAACATAAATGAAGTAAATTTTTACATAATTACACAAAACATTATAAGTGTATATAAAACCTTGGCGAGGGTTTTACATATTTGAGGTCTAATGAATATTTCACTTTGCATATTTCAATAATAGTTGAAAAGCTCATAAATAATTATATGAATTAAGGATAATTAAATTTCGTATAATTTCTGGTTAACGAATTAATGTTCAGGAAGGTTTTTTAAAATGAAAAAAATAAATTATATTCATTCGATATCGAAATTAGTTTATTACGTAATCATAACGCAAAAATCTAAATGAAATATGTATATATATGTATATATTTAAAAAAAATATATATTTTTAAGTTGATTGACATGATAGCCAATCTATTTAAAGTTTCTTCATCTTTTATATAATTTATTTATTGATATAATGTACAAAATTCACCATACACAAAAAATCCAATTTCATTTTATAATATTAATAAAAATAAGTATATAATTTTTACTTTCAAAAAGTTTTCATTTACAATATTACTTTTGTATTACAATTAATGATTTGTAAAGTGAAATTTCATTACAAAAAAAAATATTACTATTAAAAAAATCAGAGTTTTGCAATTAATGCGGTCCTCGAACTCAGTTCAAATTTACATTTATTGTTTGTAAAATTAATTATATAAATACTAATCTTTTAGTATAGAAATATAAGATTTGATTATTCCGACTTCTGTAGAAATTTTATATTTTCCGAGCTACAAAATTGTAATGTTAAGAAACTGTTCGAAACCAATTGGACATTAATAAACATTAGAAACATTTAAAATACTATATATCTGTGTATGAAAAGGGCCACACTGTTAATTTACAGAAAAAGGTCAACAGCCACTGACCTGAATCAATAAATTTCTTTCTCTATTCGTTTTTTTATTTTATGAAAAACGAAAATTAATAATTTCCTTTCATTATTTTTCATATTTAAATTACGAAATTTCTATTGTTTTAACTAATCAAGGTATAAATAATAACAAAATTATAGGAAAATTATTAAAAAAAAAATTAGTGAAATTTTATGTAATTTTCTTTTTTTTTTATTACACTGTCATTTTCAATTTAGTTATTATAATTTTGTTTGATGAATAAAAATGATAAATTTTTATGTTTTGCTTCTTTTTTTTTATGATGATTAATATTTAACCTTCAAATTAAAAGTTTCTTTTTTTACATGTTTCTTTTCTGCACATTTTAAAAATAAAAATATTAGTTTCTTTGTTATTTAAAAACGATATTATTATTATTTTTACTTATACCTTGACTTTTATATTTAAAAAATAAGAATTATACAATTTTTTTTTTTTTTCAAAATAAAACTTTTATTAAACAAAAGTTTTCTTTGGAAACTTAAGTATACTTTTTTCCAATATATGTATATAGATAGTTACTAAAAAATTTCTTAATTACTTTAAATATTATTATATATATACTTAAAAAGGTACTAATTAACGCAAATTGTATATAAGAAAACATGAAATTTTAAGAAAATAACATAATGTATATTTGACTGTGTCATGGTCAGCATTCTCTGTTAAGTCTATATAATATCATTGGAGATTTATAGTTTGTAGAAATTTTTTTTGTTATCTGTAAATTTTGTTGAATATTTCAATATTCAATATACAAACAAATCAACCTAAATTAGATTCAATATTATTATAAATGGCCTTAGGCGAAAAAGACGTTAATTTAAAAATTATTTTGCTAAATTTAAATGAACTCAAATTTTAATTTTTGAGAATTATACTCAATTTGATATGCGGAAAAAAATACCTTTTGTAATTTAAATTTTTATTGGTAAAAAAATTATAACATATCTTATACCTTAGCACATTGGTTAACAGTTCAATTAACAGATACTTAACAGTCAATTAACAAATGTTTAGTTCATATTTAAATAATAATTTTATTAAATATAATATGAAATTAAAAGATAGTTAACAGCTAAGTAACATATCTTTCAAATTTACATATCATAATAACAGGTATTAACTGTCAAATAAATTCAAAATTTTGATTTTTTACAAGAACTACATTTGGCTTACACGACGATCGGACTTATACTAAATCATGTGAAGATGTTATACGTCTGATTTATAAGGTTAGAGGTTATACAATTCATACTTCTTGTTTACCAATCATATTTTGAAAATAAATAATATTATTACAATAAAATGATTTTACAAAAATCCGAAACTGATAATTTTTGAATTTTTATATGTCCGGTTTCGATTGAATTAGTAAATTTATGATTTTAAACAAAAAATTAAAAAAAAATGTTTTTCATATTTTTAATGACTAATTATTTAAAATTGAAACCATATTTATAATTCCTGGAAATAAGAAAATCATGACAAGTGCAAAAAAAATAAAATAAAAATAATTAAGAGTTCAATAAAACTTTTTTTTTTGCAGTACGATGCCCCTTAGGGGGGGAACAAAATTTGAATTAATTATTATCAATCGACCTTGAAATTAGCTTGAAAATTATAATTTTTTCTAAGCAAAAAATCATTGAGCTCTTTTATTTAACAAAATAAATTTTTATTCCATATTTTTTTATTGATTTATAATTAATTATTTAATTGAAATGTTTTCATATTTCTGGTGTATAAAATATAATTTGATGTAAATTATTAAATAATTTTATATAATTTTATATATTAAATTAATTGTTTGAACTCTCCTTGTAGTTTTTACGATTTATTATTGAACTTATATAAATAATAAAATAAATTTAAATAACAATTAACACTGTCAATTACAGATAGCATATAATTAATTGTCCAGATTTCGATTGATAATATAATTTATTAGTTTGTTTTATCGACAATTTTGAGAAAATAAATCAATAAGGACTTTTACGAAAATAGAGATGATCTTTTGGAAAAGGACAAAGTTGATTTTGTAATTGATAAATTTTGATTTAGTAAATCAAATTGACTTGTGTAAAAAGACTAATTTAAAATGATATTTTTTTACAACGTAAAATTTAATTAATTTATTTAAGCTAAAATTAAAAAATCATTATAACGTTGTATTATTTTAAATGGAAAAAGTCACATCAACTTTTGCTGTTTTTTTATAATATTTAATGTAATAAAAGACAATAATATTAATTATTATTTAACTACATTTTTTTTTCGTTTTTTCTTTAAATTATGATAAAAGAAATGCTCTTTTTATAATAAGAAAACATACAAAAATTCATGTATAATAACGGTTGACGTTGAACATTATAAAGGTAAAAAACATAATACAATCTTTTAATGTTGTAATAAAAAGCTTTTTTTCTATTTATTTCAACAACAACAAGAAAATCATAAATGCGTAAAGCATAAGAAATGAAAATAAAATTTCATAGTTAAGCAATGCAATAACATGAAAAATTAAAAAAAAATTATAAATAGTTTATTTTTTAGAAAAACAAAAATCCAGCAAAAAAAAAAAGAAGAAATATTGCAAAAGAACAGTTTAAAATATGTGGGATTTATTAAATACCTATTCATATAATAAAATACTAATGATGTCGAGTACTTTTAGGGGTTAATCACAGTTTTTTTTCAGTTGGTAGCTTCCTTATTTAAATACAGAAATTGTTAATCGAATTTGATCCAATGAAAATGTCAGTGCTATCCGAAATCGAATTGTGAATGGTATTTGGCTGATTTCCTAATATATGTCCTGTAAAACATCAAATATATTTGAAATATTCTTCATATTCAGATTACATAGGGATGCGCGACATAAATCCATGTGGAATTTTTATTTTCAATTGCCATGGGCTCATATGTCTCCAATATTTTTATTATATACTGTAATACTATCTTTCAGTATATAATTCATTATCGACTTTGTCAGTTATCGTCAGTGATTAGCCCCTTATATCTTGAAATGTATAAACATATTTTTTTCTATTTTTTTTTCGGAATGCTCTAGTATTTTATAGCGATAAATGTTTTTTTACGTTGTATAAAATCATGTATTATGCTTATGCTTTTAGAAAATCAGAAACTGTGTAATTATTAGTAATAGTTTTATAAATTTAACATTATTACTATTATAAGGCTTTCAGATACATAAATATGTATACGTATATATAAAGATTTTCTTTATTTTCATAAATTATGTTTCTCTAACATAAAAATGTAATAAGTTCTGTTTCATATAATAATAATAATTTATTTCTTAAGATCTATTTTTGACCAGCCACAATATTTATTTTAATTTACAGAATAAAAAATTTTCTGGGTGTTTCAATTAATACTTTAAAATAGAGATTATTTAAAATATGTTAAATAAAAGGGAGGTCTGGACTCTGGACATTGGACATTTGAGTGCTTCAGTATTATTTCTGTCAATCAGTAAAATTGGCATTTTTTTAACATAAGTACCTATATAATGTATATAGTTTCTAATTTGCTCTTTTCCTCGTTAAAGTGACACTACATATCGCAGAGAATTTGAGCTTTTTTTCTAATTAGTATTGGCTGTGGCTCCAATAAGTTACACATTACATTATATATTCTCTGATACAGAATGACATTCTTTTTCGGATATCTATTGACCCCGGATATTCGAAATATCAAGATACCTGTACAGAAAATAATGTAAAAATTAAATAGTTTATTTTTTATTGATAATAAATAACAATATTAAATAATGTAATTAAATTAATTACGTCTTAGTTGAATTTTTATTTTTAATTTGTGTCTCTGTAGTTTTTTTATGTTGTGTAAATATCAAAATTGGATCTACAAATTTTTTTTATTTATCCTCTATCTATATCTATAATCAAACATTACTAAACTTTTTTTTTAAAAGAAAAATTTCTCTTTATTTCCTTTAGGTTTAATTTTTTTTTTTTTTTGCAATCCATTTTGTTGAAACTATTCCAAGAAATTTTTACTGTGCTATAAAAAAGGTTGTTGGCATTTACTTAAAAAAAATATATCTATAATACTCTTTACTATATGTATATACATATTATAATTTTAAAGTTCTCAAACACTTTTACAAAATTATATACAACGAATTATAAAAAAAAATATTAAAAGAAAGAAAACTTTCAAAAGTAATTCCATTTCAGAAAAAGAATAATTTACTTACATCTTGGAAAGAATACTTTTGTTACCGGAATCATATTTTTTTTTTAAACCAGGCAATTGATTTTCAATATTATTATAAGTTTGCTTCTTTATAAGTGCTAACCAGACTTTATACATAATGTACATATATTATAATTTTAAATGAATTAATAATGTAAGAAAAATTCTATTAATCTGTTCCGGGGACTGTAATATACATTTACTAGTGTCTATAACACTTCCAATTCCAATATATTCTAACATGGCTATTTTTACTCAAGTGATTTAGTTTTGCTCTTCTGGTATCACCAGGCTTACTATTTCTTTGTCGACTATTCTCTGTCTGCTTCGGTTAGACTTACTATTCTTCCAAACTTGAGTGTAGGATGTTTCAATTTTGATGATTTTTTATTTGCTTAATATATTTGGACAAAAATGTAATTTATCAAAAGTTTCTTAAAAATATTATTCATGATTTTAAAAGTGTCATTACATTATAATAAATTCTCATTGGGGAAAATCATTTATAATGTTGATTCATTCTCTATTTTCTTTGTAGAATCTTTTACATTATTTTCTATAGAATCTATGTAATCAATCCCGTTAAAAATTTCTTGTTTTATAGTAAATGATTCAGTTAACAAATCCGGTTTTTTTTAATCATAAAAATGAAGAGTTGACATTAAATAAATTTTATAGATTTTTCTTATATACTTGTGATTGTGACGATTGACAGGAAATATTATATTATACTATATTTAATATACTATATCTATATTTAATTAAAGTTCAAATTATATTTATTCGTTTCGCAGTAACTTTATAGGCAATGTGTAAAATTTATACTATTCGTACTAACTTCTTATTTTGATTTTTAAATAACTAAGTCGTTAATGGTAGCTGTTAAGTAATTATTAATGATCTGTTAGATAGTCACCACAAGCAGAAAATCTTTATTATAACTTACTGTTAAATAACTGTTAACGTCTCTGTTAGATAGTCCCTCAAGCAGATAACTATCGTAGCTCACTCAAACAGCTGATTATCGTTATTATTTAAGAAAATATGTATATCGAATAAAACTACACAGAATTCTTCTAAAAATTATAAATTATTCCATTTGTTTTTCCGTTGAGTTGCGTCGAAAGTAAACAAAATAACTTAAATCCGTCGTTTGTAAATTCCAAAACAACGCAATTCGAACAACAAAATGTACATTACTTAGATTTAAATATTTGGTTTGTGTTTACTTTTATAAATAAAAATTGAGCTAATATAGTTTAGTAAAAAAAAAAGTATTTCCGCTGTAAAGACAAAACATTACCACAATAGACAAAATGACCATTCAAAAATAAAGTTATTAAATAAAACACTTTTCATGAACAGGTCAAATAAATTCAAAAAAGTGAAATAAATATTTGCCATCATTTTTATATAAATAAAAAATTTTAAATACAATTTTAATGGTTCGTCAATAAAATATTTTTATTTGTGGTATACATATAAAATATTTGTTTTGGTAAACAAAGAATTTGTTTTTTTCCTTTCGTTTCAAATTAAATTTATTTAAAAATATAATTTAAAATTATATATTTTCTCATCTATAAGCAAAAAAAAAAAATTAAAATTGTATTTAAAAAAAAATAATAAACATTTTTATTATATTACAAAATGACAATTGAAATTATTTCAGAGTTGATACACGAACTTCAAAGATATTTTATATTTAAAAAAAAAATTATACCATAAAAATACGGAAAAATTAATTTTCATATTTTCCGCATTTATTATTTTTTTAAAAATAATAATATTAAATTATTATTAAAAAAAATAATATATATTTTAAAATTATAAATGCGGAATTTTATCCATAAAGTTTATTGGCTTTGTATAAAAATGTAAATGAACTTTGTGTGGTATATTTACAGATTATTATTCATATATGTATATATACATAGTACATATATATATTCAATAGAGATGGTGTGGGGGATTTTGGTATATAAACCACACTTGTTCACATATACATATTTTTCATGTTTTCTTTTTGTTTTTAAATTATATTATTAGTGATTTTGTTTATTCAAAAAATTTTGTCTTTATTAATATATAATATTAATAATTATTTTGTTGATCAAATTTTAAAATAATTATTTAATTTTTTTTTATTTAAACTTAAAAATACATAAATGAACATTAAAAGTTTAAGTTCATTAGAGGTAATCAAACTTTGTACATATATGTAAGTGAAAAAAAAAGTTACCAAGTAATATTTCTTTAATTAAATTTTCTTTAATATGAAAAAGTGCTTCTAAAATCAATAATATATGAGATTATTTACTCCATCACGCAATTACGTTAGCTACATCATGTAATGTATGAAATACGCTTATTTGTCGATTGTATAATAGTATTTAGTATTTTTAATAAATTTTGATGTTAAACGAAATTGTTATTTCAAATGCGGATACGTTACATATACACGGGAACATGATATAAGAATTATAAAGGGAGCTCTTCTCGTACATATAATTTCGTTTGATTGTCGTGAAAAAACAGGTCGTACATTTGAGTAAAAATTTTAAAAATCCGACAGTTAATTAACAGATTCCTGTTAACGAACTGTTAATCATATGTTATATCTCTGTTAACCATATGTATCTTTGACTTAGCTACATCATATTACACTATAAAGCTTTAATTAGTACTTCATGAGCCTCAACATAAAATCAGTCCCCTCAGTATGGCCAAAACTAGTAAATCAACTCAATTAATGGTATACTAATTTTAATGTTAGCAAACAAAGTTTTGTAAATCTTTTTCTTTTCCATCAAATCATAATTAAAATCACAATTTAAAAAAACTAATTTAATTTTGATGATAATTAGAATTAATTATTTCTTTTTCTTGTCTAGACCCAAACAACAACTTTTAATTTGCGTTCAAATTTAAATTAAAATCTAATCAAAATATGTGACAAAGTTTTATAAAGCCCAAAGATCAGTATTGTAAATTAATTTATTTCTAAACATTGATAATGAAATCATTTTTTATTGATATATAAATTAAAAATTCCTAATTGTTTCAATTTTAAACACAAAAAATTTCATATTTTCAGTGTTCGTTTTTGTTAATCAAAAAAACATTTCTTTAAAATAATTGTTTTGCTTTAAAAATTTAATCAAATTTTTTAATAATTTTAAATTTAAATTTTCATTAAAATTTATTAATACATATTATTAAATTGCAAAGAAACCGAAACATAAATATTGTTCATAATATAAATTAATACAATTAATGGAATATTCAACTTAAACTTGTATGTATTTAAATTTTACTGGTGGTATTTATGATTCATAGCAATAACATCTGAGTATTAATTTTTTTTTCATCATTTATTTAAATAAATAAAAAAATATATGAAGCAAAATTATAATTTAAAAATTTACGGAAAAGATAGATTTCAATGTCAAAGTTTTATGAGTCTCTTTTATTGTGTGTAGGCGATATAAAATTTTTTTAGGAGTTTTTAAAGATAAAATGCGCAACTTTTAAAATTTATCCATAAAGTGAACAGAATATTTTTTTCTGTTTTGATTAAAAGTTATTAGAGCAAAATGAATACCAGCTTAAAAAAATTTAAATTAATAAACTTGGAAAGATAATGAAGAAAGGAATATAAATTGTGTTAATTATAGACTAAATGTGTGTAATTTAGGTAAGAGAGTTTATTATAAAAAAAAATTAATAGAAATGAGTTCTATGAAATAGTAAAAAAGTACTTAAAACTAATTATATAGGTCGAACTATAAAATTATACTTGGGATATAAAATCTAATTAGTGGAATTATGTGCTGACATAACTTGTATATTACTTTATCTTAAAAATTATATTTTGGTAGCGAAATATATAAAAAGTCTAGAGATAAGATTGATTTACTACTGAGTGGGTTAAAATGCGTACTGAGCACTTAAAACTTTACACTGCAAAATATGTACTCAGCACTAAGAAATTAACATTGCAAAATATGTACTCAGTACTCTTAACATTGCTTCTTAACATTGCTTTCTAATGAACGAACAAGTCTGACAAATTAAAATTATTATGATTATTATTATTTTTTCTTTTCAAATTTTATTAACAGCGTAAAATTTTATTATATTTTAAAATAAATTTTAAGCAAAAAAATAAAATAAAATAAAAAACGTTTTTTTTACAACCACACGTACCTAGTTTCTTTGTTTTCATACAAATTAAATTAAATATATAATTGCGTATTATTTACATTTAAAAATTTATTATGAAAAAACAGAGTTTATTTTAAACGTTAACAAAATAAAATTAGAATAATTTATACTAATTCTGTAAATAAAGATTGATTCCATTAATCATAATTTCAATTTTAACTGTTTTAAAATAAAATTTATAATTTAATCACGAATTATATATTAATCCGAATTAACAATTGTTTATAATTGTATAATTTTTTTTTTACAGAATTTTATGTATCATGGAATTTCCATTCAATTTAATTTAAAATATGTCACAAAAATATTCTTTCTCTCTATTAATAGTTTTGGATAAAGACTCATAAGAGTGAATACGATTGTATTCCATAATTACTAAACACGTGCTCTGTAAAATATTCTATAACAAATATTTGAATTTTTATTCTGTTCATCATCCACAAATTATTTTTTCAACTTTCTATCATCAATATTAGTAAACATCTATTATACTCTAAATTGCTTTCTCAATAATGAAATTTACTTAGGCTTATGCGTGATAGTGTGTAGATGTATAGATAGATCATTCGTAAGATTACAAGCAGAAGGACAACAGAACGTTCAATAGTGTGCAAATAAAATGTCAATTATTGGCCATTTTGTTTGTACTATTACAGTACAGCTCCACTAAATTTTACATAACGAATTTAAAATCTTATGTCTTTCTCATTTATTCAATGAGTGGAGCTGTAAATTTACGTCTAACATCCGTCTACATCCATAACAATGAAATAAAAAATTTTAAATAAAAAGTAATTATTGACCTAATTCAATTTGGTAATCAATTTTGCACAATCTTTTTTTTCTATAATTTTAATTTTGAGTTTACAAAAAAGAAAAAAAATCTTTTAACACATAAGTTTAATAAAAATATTTGAAGACCTTCTATAATTAAAGATAATCTTTTTTCAGTAGTTTTTGCGTACCTAATTGCTATAATTGAAAATTAATAAAAAGAAATAATGCATGGATTGAATTTTGAAATTATTTTTAGATAAATTATATGATGTACAAGGTACAACATATGATAGATTTTTTTTTATTGTGAAATATTTTTATGGATTATAAAATGTAAAGGGAAAAAATATAAATTTTTAATTTATTACAGTTCATGCAAGACTATGTGTAGTATACATGGAAACTTATGTACAATTTTAAGTTTTATTTTTTTTTTCATCAAATTCAAGTTAAAATATAAATATACATATTGAATAGTATATTCAGTGAAATAGTTCAATGTTGTAAATGAAATAAGTACATTCAGCTACCAATATAATTATATAATATGTTGTAACTATTTTTGAAATTCCAATTAAGTCTTTTTGAAACAATGGCCCATATTTTTTTTAGTATACAAAAGATATAATGTAGTATAGGCCTATTATACTATACTTAAAAACTGACTTCATCTTTGGTTCATTCAAAAGTATTACGCTTGTAATATATTTTTAATCTAAATTACAATTAATTATTTTTAAAAATATAAAATAACCCGCCATTATATTCTTTTTCCCGCCATTTTATAAAATTTCACTATTTCATGAAGTTCCACCATTTTTTTATTCCTCCATTTTATTTAAACACCATTTAAAATTAAGTTTTCCTTCAACTTTCATGTTCAAAGGAAATATTTGAATATTTTTAATATTTTCTAAGATTTTCATCTATTACTATAAATTTAAAAAAAATTTAAATTTTCAAATATTCATTCATACTGTTCCCCTCAGTACAATTAATCAAAATTTATTTATATACTAGAAAAAAAAATATATATCAACCTAAAAATAAGTTTTTGACAGGTAAAAAAATAAATAAATAAATAAAATACTTTTTTTTGGCAAATTTCGGTTCAATTATAACAAAATTTACAAAACGCAATCAAAAAATAAAAAATAAAATTTTTAAATTATGTAAAAAAAATAATCAAACAAATTATAAATGCACAAACAAACACAAAAAAAATAGCTAATGGTCCAAATATTTGAGTCTGGGAAATTATTTATTTTTTTTAACTAAACCTTGTTATTAATTTAAAATAGACCATTTTTTTTTACTACAAAAAAAAATTATATACCAATTATTTATTTTATTTTATTATTATTTTTATTTTTTTCATAATTTCTCTACCCAAAAATAAAAAAAAAAAAATAAAATAAAAAACCTTCAAGATGGGAGACGTTGATCCAGAAACACTTCTAGAATGGTTATCTATGGGTCAGGGTGATGAACGTGATATGCAATTAATAGCACTTGAACAATTATGTATGCTATTATTAATGTCCGATAATGTTGATCGATGCTTCGAAAGGTAAATAAAAAATAAAATTTAATAATTTAATTTTTAACTATTCTTTTTTTTTTAAGTTGTCCACCACGTACATTTCTCCCAGCATTATGTAAAATTTTCCTTGATGAATTAGCACCAGAAAATGTTCTAGAAGTAACAGCCCGTGCCATTACATATTATTTAGATGTATCAGCTGAATGTACACGACGTATTGTCGCTATTGATGGTGCAATTAAAGCCATATGTAATCGTTTAGTTGTTGCTGAATTATCTAGTCGTACTAGCCGTGATTTAGCTGAACAATGTATTAAAGTATTGGAATTAATATGTACTAGAGAAGCTGGTGCGGTATTTGAAGGTGGTGGTTTAAATTGTGTATTAACATTTATACGTGATTGTGGATCACAAGTACATAAAGATACATTACATTCATCAATGGCAGTTGTATCACGACTTTGTACTAAAGTTGAACCAAATAGTCCATGTATACAAAATTGTGTAGAAAGTTTAAGTACATTATTACAGCATGAAGATACAATGGTAGCTGATGGTTCATTAAAATGTTTTGCATCTGTTGCTGATCGTTTTACACGTAAAGGTGTTGATCCAGCACCATTAGCTGAATATGGTTTAGTACCGGAATTATTAAAACGACTTGGCAATGCTGGTGGTAATAATCAACAGCAAGGTTCAACATCAACATCAACTGGACATAATGATAGTTTAAATACAAGTAAAACACAAGCTACAGATGCTAGTCGTTCATCACAATCGATCTCAACAACAATATCATTATTATCAACATTATGTCGTGGTTCACCATTAATAACACATGATTTATTACGTTCAAAATTACCAGATTCAATGGAAAGAGCATTAAAAGGTGATGAACGTTCAATCTTAGATTGTATGCGATTAGCCGATTTATTATTGTTATTATTATTTGAGGGAAGACAAGCATTAAGTCGTATTGGTATTGGACAAAATGGTCCAGGTCAACCAGCACCACGTATCCGACGTAATGATTCTAGTGCTGAACGTACCCATAGGCAATTAATTGATTGTATTCGTAGCAAAGATACTGAAGCATTAACTGAAGCTATTGAAAATGGTGGAATTGATGTTAATTGTATGGATGATGTTGGTCAAACATTATTGAATTGGGCATCAGCATTTGGTACATTAGAAATGGTTGAATATTTATGTGAAAAAGGTGCTGATGTTAATAAAGGACAACGTAGCTCGTCATTACATTATGCTGCTTGTTTTGGTAGGCCTGGAATTGCTAAAGTTTTACTTAAACATGGTGCATATCCAGATTTACGAGATGAAGATGGTAAAACACCATTAGATAAAGCAAGAGAACGTGTTGATGAAGGTCATCGTGAAGTAGCTGCTATATTACAATCACCTGGTGAATGGATGTCATCTGGTCGTAATGACGGTAAACATTGTCAATTAGATGAAATATCAGCTGAACCACGTGGTGATCCCGAAATGGCACCAATATATTTAAAATTCTTTCTACCAGTATTTTGTCGGACATTTCAAGGTACAATGTTAAGTAGTGTCCGACGTGCTAGTTTGGGTTTAATTAAAAAAATGGTTCAATATGCACAACCGCATGTATTAAAATCACTTTGTTCTGAATCACAACGTAAAGAACAAGAAATTATTATAACAACAACAACTAGTGAACATATTTTAGCAACATTATTGGTAGAAGTTGTTGCAAGTGTATTAGATAATGAGGTAAGTGTATTTTTTAATATAGCTTTAATATATCTATAAATTCCTAGAAAAATTAGAAAAAAAATTATTGACAAAAATTGTGTAACAAATTGCACAACAAAAAGAAATTAAAAAGGAAAATTAAGAAAAAAAAGTACTTAATTTTTTTTGTTTTTGTAAAAAAAAATTTAGATCAGTTACAGTTGGCCATCATTATCGCCTATTGGTTCTCCAACTGATTATCCTACAAGTACACTAACCACAAGTACTGTTGTTCAATCACCAGCAGCTGCTGGCTCTGCAAATCCGACTACACAATATTCTCCTGCTACTAGTTCTGCCACAACTACTACTACAAATCCTGCCACTACTAAACAGCTGCCAAAATGTGGTGCATTAATACAGACAATAAAACAACAACGTTTCCAAAATGCACAACGTTTTATTTTACCACCACCAAAATTTCATAAATTTTCGGTTGGTTAATATAAATTTAAAAAAGAAATTAGTTTTTGTTAGCTTTCGTTTTTTTTAATGTTCGTTTTCACTAACATATTTTATTATTATTTACTTTGAGTTATCGTAAGTTTTATCGTAATATTTTGGTTGTATGTATTAAATTTATAGGAGTGTTGCATAAGAGTTATTGTTAATTTTTTTTAAATGTTTTAATAAATTAATTCAGTTTGTTCTCTCGCTATTCAGCATATATATATTTAATTAACAAATCCAGCATATATGTAATTTTTTGATTGAAAATAAGCTATTTAAAATTTAATAAAAAAAATATTAAGTATTTCAATTAATTTTATACGATTTTGTTTAAATGAAACAAAAAAACGGATAATTACAACATTTATGTCAATAATTTTTTTTAAATAGTATATCTTATTTGGAATCAAAAAAAAAGAAGGAACTAACTAACAAAAAAGCATCAAAGCATGGATGGAAAATAGCATCTATTCTATAGAATTTAATAAAAATAAATTGAATTTACCTACTTTTTTTGTTGTTGTAACAGGATGATGAAGATGGCCATCTTGTTGTATTGACAATTATTGAAGAATTAATGTCAAAAACTCAAGAAGAATTTTTAGATCAATTTGCTAGATTGGGTGTTTTTTCAAAGGTGCAAGCATTAATGGGTGATGAGAATGACAATAAAATTATAACTGGTACAATTACAAGTGAATGTAATAAAACATCAAACTTATTAGCTACAACTATTGATGAACAATCAATTACAACAATACAACCAATTGAAATTGAAGGTGCAATTGTACCTTTGAGTAATATTGTTACCACTTCAGCTTCTGGTAGTAAATCAAAGGGTAAATTTTATTAATTTTTTTCTAATACTTTTTTCTATAATTTATTATTAATTTTATTTGAAGCTGCTGAAGATTCATTATTAGAAGATGCTAAAGAAATATTACCAGGAAAAGCATATAATTGGCGTGATTGGAGTATTTGTCGAGGTCGTGATTGTTTATACGTTTGGTCAGATTCAGCTGCACTTGAATTATCGAATGGATCAAACGGTTGGTTTCGTTTTATATTAGATGGAAAATTAGCAACAATGTATTCAAGTGGTAGTCCAGAAAATGGAAATGATAGTTCCGGTAAGTAATTATATATAATTAAAAATAAATCAAATTGCTTTTTTATGCTTTTTTTTTCTTTTTATAATATTAGTAGTAATTTTATACAATTGTAGTTTATTTGATTTTTATTTTTGTTAAAATTTTATAGTTAAAAATGGTTGAAGAAATATTTTTTTTGGGTAAAAGAATATTTATATAAATGGTTTTTGGTGTCAGAGTAATTATTACTTTTCTATAATTTGTTTTTTTTTTTTTTTTTTTTTTTCAAATCTTTATATTAAAAAAATTATTATTTTCTAAGTTAATGAATTAATTTCATGTATAAACTAAAAAATATTTCGGATATATAACAAAAATTAGTCATGTCTCCCAATAATATTTTTATTATCAGCTAAAAGTTTTTTTGTCAAAAAAAAAAATAAATTATTACAAAATTCTAAATCATTTTCATTATTATATCATATTGCATTTATAAAATTCGAAAATAAATTTAAGATCGTAAAATATTAATAAAAAATCTATTTAATTTTGCTAATTGTAAAAAGATAAGTAAAAATTTACTTAATGTTAATCATTAATTTAACAAATGAAGGAATCAGCGCAAAAACAAGATTACTCAATTTTTTCAAAAATAGCAAATTTTTATTGCAAAATTAATAAAAATGAATTCCACATTTTTCAAGATCTATTATGTTATGATATAATTCTTATATATTCCTATTAACATATTGCTTATTATACTATTTAATATAAATTTGTACAATCTTAAAGCCTTTAATGCCTTATTGACCAAATCAATAAATAAAAAAAAATAAATAAGCAAAATTCTAATTTAAAATATTTCTGTAAATATTCTAGTCTAGAAGATATGTGTTAAATATGCAAGTTTCTCTGAGAAAATGGGTAAATTTGGGTATTACAAAGTTAGTGAAATTATAAAATAGATCTAAAATATATTGATAAACTGATTATTATTCCCAAATGTAAATTAGTTTTCTTTAATTTCGAATAACAAATCATTTATTATCAATATTAATGTTTCATTGTAGCCAATAATATTTCATGTACTTCTCAGCCATAACAGTTCAATCCTAAAATAATAAAATGTGTATCATTCAATATAATTAAGATCACTTCATCGCTATTTAGTTTAATTTAATTAATAATGTAATTATATTTAAATTCATCAGTTAAAAATTATATTAATCATTTAATTTAATAATTTCACTTTAATTTACATTAATTAACAAAAAAAATTGAGCAAAATTATTTTTAACCATTAATCCTACTATTTTCATCAAAACACATTTTTGTGTGTTTTTCTCTTTTTATTTTTCTGTTTTATTCGTAGGAAAGGGACGTGGCATGGATTCTGTTACTAGTGAAGGTGAGATAAGTTTTATTTTTTTTTTATTTTAAAATTATAATTTTAAATTAGTTTATTTTATAATGCTTGCAAATATTTATATATTTAATTTTTTGTAGGTTTTATAAATATAATTTTTTTTATTTATTATTTAGTTTCGGTGTTTTTGCTAAGTGTATAAAAAAAGGTGTTTTAGCAAAAGAGACAATTTTTATTCAATTCTCAAATATTTCATTTAAATTATTTAAATAACAATTAAATCTATTATTTCTGTAGTAATAAAAAATATAAAAAAAAGTAAAGATTTCAAAATTAATTTTCTTTTTAATTTCAAATTTTTTAAAGAAATCTTTTTCCAGTATTTTTTTTTCTATCAAAGAAATATAAAAAATAATTTTTGGAAATTTTCTTTTTTCTTTTTAGAAAATCGTGGTGAATTTTTGGAGAAATTACAACGTGCTAGATCTGCTGTACGACCTGGTACACCATCACAACCAATACTTAGTTTAGTTAGCTTATTACGTTTAGTTGTTGGCAATTGGGTATTACAAAGTCAAAAAGATAATCAATTGCATATACATAATACGGAAGGACATCAAGTAACAATATTACAAGATGATTTACCTGGTTTTATATTTGAAAGTAATCGTGGTACTAAACATACATTTACAGCTGAAACAACATTAGGCCCAGATTTTGCATCTGGTTGGTTAGGTACAACTGGTACAACTATAAATAATAAAAAGAAAAAAATTAAAACAAAAACTGAAGTACAAAAGAATCAAGTTAAAAATTTAGCACGTGATATATATAATCGTTATTTTAAAGCAGCCCAAGCAATACCACGCGGTGCTGTTGCTAAATTAACATCAATTGTTAAGCAAATTGAATCTTCACTTGAAGAACAAAGTTCACAAATGACAACAACAACAAATAAAATTAATGTTAATAATAATAATCGGCAAACAAGTGGTGGTTGTTTAGATAATAATAATAGTACAATAATAATATATAAAAATTGGCAAGATAAATTAACAAATGCATTAAATGATTTATCAAATTTATTACATGAAGATGGTGTTGTTAGTGCATATGAAATGCATAGTTCTGGTTTAGTACAAGCATTAGTTGCTGTATTATCAAAAAATTATTGGGATAATGGTTTATCACGTAATAAAATAAATAAATTACAAAAACAAAGAATATCAATATTTAAAAAATGTATATTATCTAATAAATGTGATTTAAAAAATACAGCTGGTATATTAGTACAAAAATTAGTATCTGTATTAGAAAGTACAGAAAAATTACCAATACATATGTATGATGCACCTGGTTCTGGTTATGGTTTACAAGTATTAACAAAACGATTAAGATTTCGTTTAGAACGTGCTGCTTGTGAAACAACATTATTTGATCGAACTGGACGTACATTAAAAATGGAACCATTAGCAACTGTTGGCCAATTAGCTAAATATCTATTAAAAATGGTAGCTAAACAATGGTATGATATGGATCGTATAAATTTTTTATATTTAAAAAAATTAAAAGATTTTAAACAAAATGGTTTTATATTTAAACATCAATATGATTTTGATGAAAATGGTTTAATATATTTTATTGGTACAAATGGTAAAAGTACAGAATGGGTTAATCCAGCACAATATGGTTTAGTACAAGTTAGTAGTTCAGAAGGTAAACAACTACCATATGGTAAATTAGAAGATATATTATCACGTGATAGTGTTAGTGTTAATTGTCATACAAAAGATAATAAAAAAGCATGGTTTGCAATTGATTTAGGTGTTTATATAATACCAAGTGCATATACATTACGTCATGCACGTGGTTATGGACGATCAGCATTACGTAATTGGATGTTTCAAGCATCAAAAGATGGTATAACATGGCAAACATTAGTTACACATACTGATGATAAAAGTTTAGCTGAACCAGGTAGCACATCAACATGGCCAATTGTTTGTACAACGGCAACATCAACAGCTGATGATAATTTAGGTTATCGTCATGTACGTATTCAACAAAATGGTCGTAATGCATCTGGCCAGACACATTATTTAAGTTTAAGTGGGTTTGAGATATATGGACGGGTTGTTGGTGTATGTGAAGAAATGGGTGGAAAATGTACTAAAGATGCTGAAGCAAAAGTTAGACGTGAACGTCGTCAAATTAGGGCACAATTAAAACATATTACAACTGGTGCTCGTGTTGTACGTGGTGTTGATTGGCGTTGGGAAGATCAAGATGGTGGTTGTACTGGTGAGGGTACAGTAACTGGTGAAATTCATAATGGATGGATTGATGTGAAATGGGATCATGGTGTTAGAAATTCATATCGGATGGGTGCTGAAGGTAAATACGATTTGAAATTAGCAAATTGTGATAATTTATCGGTATTAGAAGGTGGTAATTCTGTTATACCATTATTAACATCATCACCATCAATGTCATCAACATCATCAGCTGGTATTACAACAACAACAACTGTTGGTGCTATTGGTAAAAAATTAGAAAAATGTGGTAGTGCTGGTAATGTATTAACTAGTCGAAAATCAATATCAACACCCTCATTACCAGAAGCAACTGAATTAAATCATCGTTGTAATAGTAATACAAATTCTGTAGCTGCATCAGAACAAGCAGCATCTGCTGATAATTTAGCATGGAAACAAGCAGCTGAAGCAATTGCTGAAAATGTATTATCATCAGCTAAATCTGATATTGTATCAACAATGCCAACAGATTGTAGTTTAAATAAAGATTGTGCTAGTAATTTAATTGGTAGTAGTGGTCAACATTCATTAAGAGAACAACGTGGTGAAAATCATATTGATTTATCATCTATAAATAATTCAATGCAATCAATAAATAATACAAATATATCAGATTTAGCAACAATTACAGAAAATTTAGCATTAAATGATAATAATATTAATAATTGTGGTCATAGTAATAATATGCTAAAAAATAATACATCAGCTGCTAATCATTTATTAAGACAATTAAGTTATTCAGATGATAATCAAAAATTAAATACATCAAATATTGAAGCAAATAATAAAATGAATGCTAGTAATTCAGTAAATAGTATAAGTAAAAGTTTATTAGTTAATTTACGTGCAGCTAGTACAGCTGGTACACGTGTAACACAATTTTCTAATGAAGCAATGGATGTTATTGATAAAATGAGAGAAGGTGTTGATATGATACGAAATAATACAAATAATATATTATCATCTGATATTTTATCAATACCAACAACAACAAATTTATTAAATAATTCTGTTAGTGGTGGTGGTAATAATGTTAAAATTACATTACCAAAACATAATGATAATAGTGGTAATAGTAGTAGTGGTGTTATATCAAAACACATACCACCACCACCATCAGCTGGTGATGATAATGTTTTACATTATAAAAAACGTTTTGTTGAAAAACATTTAGATGAACATTGTGGTACTGGTAATAAAGATTTAATTAAAAATACATCTGAATTATCTGCTGCTGCATTATTATTACAACCAGATAATGCAAATTCACCAGGTGGTGATAATGATATTATTGATAATCAAGATAGTTGTTCATCTGTTGTGCAATCAAATCAAATGAGTGTTAGTGTACCAAATTTAACAACATCTGTTACTGAAACGGTTATAAATAGTGGTGGAAATATAAATAATAGTATTGGCGGACATCATCATCATCATCAGAATCAACATCATAATCATCATCATAATCAATCAGATAATACAACTGCTTCTGGATTATTAGAAACATTTGCAGCAATGACACGTCGTCGTACATCACAAGGAAATAATTATCAAAATAATCAAGTTATTAATCATAATGCTAATTCAAATGAACGTAATAATAGCGGAACTGGTAATAATCAAAATTCTGGTAGTGGTAATAGTTTCTTTCCACGTGGTCCTAATTCTGTAACTAGTTTAGTTAAATTAGCATTATCAAGTAATTTTCATTCTGGTTTATTGAGTACAGCACAAAGTTATCCAAGTTTATCATCATCTAATAATTTAAGTAAGTAATAATTTTTCTGTTATTTTATAAATTATAATTTTAATAATTTTTTATTAGCTAATAATGCAGCAAATGCTATTGGTGGTAATAATATTACTGGTGGAAATTCAGTAGTACCATCATCTATTAATCCAGCATTAACAATGAGCTTAACATCAACATCTAGTGATAGTGAACAGGTATCATTGGAAGACTTTTTGGAGAGCTGTCGGGCACCAACATTACTTGGTGATTTAGAAGATGATGAAGATATGGATGAAGATAATGATGATGAAGAAAATGAAGATGAATATGAAGAAGTTGGTGTAAGTATTATAAAAGTTTTTTTTTATTTTCCGAAAAAAATGTGTTTTTTGTTTTTCGGAAAATATAATTTATAAAGAAAAAATTATTACTTTTGAAAGTGATGGCATAAAGATTGGATAATTTCAATATTTTGGATTTGGTATTTAAATTATTTTGTCCCATATTAAATGCTTTTATTAAGTATTTAGATTTTAATTTAAAAAAAATTATAATAATTTAAAAAAATTTAATTTTTCCTCAATTCATAACATGTAGAATACACTTCTTCAGGTAATGGTATCCCGCAATTTACTTACATTCATGGATGATGAAACACTTGAAAATCGTTTAGCTGCTGTTGGTAAACGAAAATCTTGGGATGATGAATTTGTATTAAAACGTCAATTTTCTGCATTAATACCAGCATTTGATCCACGTCCCGGCCGTACAAATGTAAATCAAACATCAGATTTAGAAATACCATCACCTGGTTCTGAATCTGAAGTTGGAAAATTAACAGAATATATACCAATACAACAACCAGCATTATCATTAGTCCTTAAAGGACCTGGAATTGGTGGTGTACCTGATATTGAAGTTGAATTAAAAAATCCCGAATGGTCTATATTCCAAGCCGTCCAAGAGCTAATGCAAAATACACAATTAAATAAACAAGATAAATATCGTAAAATATGGGAGCCAACATTTACTATAATTTATAAAGAGGCATTACCAAATGAATCAAATAGTTGTGATGATGGTCCGAATACACCAATTGTTTCATCAAAAAGTGGTGCATCAACATTATCACCAAATTCACCATTACGTGGATTTAACAATATTACACCAGCTGGTTATGTTGGTAATGGTTTTACAACATCTGAAAATATTAATTGTAGTGTTGATGATGTATTACAATTGTTAAGCCAATTAAATGCACTTAATCAAAAACAAAAAATGATCGAAGATCAAAATGATAATACATTGATAAATGAACAAATTGATATTTTTAGTGGTGATATATCAAAATCATTATCATCAAATAGTTTGGCATTTGATATATTTATGAGTAAGAAAATTACAAATAAATTACAACAACAAATTCAAGATCCATTGGTATTATCAAGTAATAGTTTACCAGAATGGTGTGAAAATTTAAATCAAACTTGTCCATTTTTATTCCCATTCGAAACAAGACAATTATATTTTAGTTGTACAGCATTTGGTGCATCACGTTCAATTGTTTGGCTTCAATCACAACGTGATGTTACATTAGAACGACAACGTATGCCTGGTTTAAGTCCACGGCGAGATGATCAACATGAATTCCGTGTTGGTCGTTTAAAACATGAGCGTGTTAAAGTACCACGTAATGAAATGCTATTAGAATGGGCAATGCAAGTAATGAAAATTCATTGTAATCGTAAATCAGTTTTAGAAGTTGAATTTGTTGGTGAAGAAGGTACTGGATTAGGACCAACATTAGAATTTTATGCATTAGTTGCAGCTGAATTACAAAGATCAGATTTATGTATGTGGTTATATGATGATGAATTTAATACAATTGATGGTGATGAAAATAATGAAAATGATAATAATAAACCAATTGGATATTATGTACGTCGTCCAGATGGTCTATTTCCAGCACCATTGCCACAAGATTCAGAAATTTGTGAACATGTTTCAAAATATTTTTGGTTTTTGGGTGTATTTTTAGCTAAAGTCTTACAAGATGGTAGATTAGTTGATTTACCATTATCAAATTCGTTCCTACAATTATTATGTCACAATAAAGTACTATCACGTACATCAACAACAATACAAAATGTTAAAACATGTGATGATTTAATGATGTCAAGTCTTATATCTGAAGAATCATCTGAATTAGCTGATACATGTTCAAAATTATTAGGTAATGAATTTCCCGAATCATGTTGGTATGATGGTGTTTTAAATCAAGATAATTTTAATGAAATTGATCCAATACGTTCAAAATTTTTAAAAGAATTACAAGATTTAGTTGCACGTAAGCAAGCAATTGAACAAAATTGTCAGTTAACAGCTGATGAAAAACAATTAGCAATAGAAAATTTAAAATTAATAACAAAATCAACAATAAATCATGGTAATATAGATGAAGAATATAATGAAGTTAGTTTAGAAGATATGTCATTGACATTTACATATTTACCTAGTTCAAAAATATATAATTTTGATTATGCTGAATTAATACCAAATGGTGGTTCAGTTGATGTTACTATTTATAATTTAGAAGAATATTGTGAAATGCAAATAAATTTTTGTTTACAAGATGGTATTGCTAAACAATTAGAAGCATTTCATAAAGGTTTCTGTCAAGTATTTCCATTAAATAAATTAGCAGCATTTAGTCCAAATGAAGCTAGAATGATGATATGCGGTGAACAACATCCACAATGGACCAAAGATGATTTAATTAATTATACTGAACCGAAATTAGGATATACAAAGGATAGGTATATTTAAAAAAATAAAATGATTATTATATTTATAATTATTATAAATAATATATACAAATATTTTCCATTTTACAGTCCCGGATTTATACGTTTTGTTAACGTATTGATGAGTATGTCTGGACCAGAGCGTAAAGCATTTTTACAATTTACAACTGGTTGTAGTAGTTTACCACCAGGTGGTTTAGCTAATTTACATCCACGTTTAACAGTTGTACGTAAAGTTGATGCTGGTGAAGGTAGTTATCCATCGGTAAATACATGTGTACATTATTTAAAATTACCAGATTATCCAACTGAAGAGGTAATGAAAGAACGTCTATTAACTGCAACGAAAGAAAAAGGATTCCATTTAAATTAAGCTGTACATTTTTTTTTTAAATAACAAAATTTAAAACAAAATTTAATTAAACAAACAAAAAAAAAACATAAAAATAAATCTTAAAAAAAATATATATTTAAAAAAAAAATTAAATAAAACGTTTTATTTTCATAATTTTTTTTTTCATCAATGAATTGTTGAATTTTTATTATTATTACATTAAAAAAAAATTATTGTTATTTTCTTTATTTATTTAGACACACCATAAAAATATAATTATAAAATATAACTGACTAACAATTTTGAAATCATAAATCAAATATAATTTTTATTAGTTCTTCAAAATATAATAAAATTACTACTAAGCATAGTCAAATACAGAGAAAATATTTTGTCAAATTTGGAAAATAGATTGCAAATTTAATATAAATAAATAAGAAAAAAGTAGTACCGTTTAACTCATAAACCTAAAACATATAAAAAACCACAAATAATCATGGTTTTCATTTTCAATAGTGGAAATAAAATTTAAATGATAAAATTTAGAGCTTTAAAAACAACTCTGAAAAAAAAAATTCTTAGATAATAATTTATATTAGAAATATATAAAAATGTAAAAAGAAACAAATGTGAGAAAAATAAATATATAGAAAGCATAATAATAATAAGAAATATATAAAGGAACTATAAAATAAAAAATATATTCAAGAAATAATTTATTTAATAAGAAAAATTATCTATATTATATAATGTTAAAAGAAATAATATCTCTTCAAAAAAAAAAAATTATAATATATTAATAATAAAAAATAAAATTCATTTATATTTTAATAAAATTTTCTTATATATATATATATATATTAAATCATAATTCTTAACTATTAGAAATTTATGAAACCTGTGCTTTTAAGGAATTAATAAATTTGAAAAAAAAAAAGAGTTAAAAAAATCGCATAAAATTATATATCAAAAAATAATTATTATTATTATTAACTTTAAATATTTAATATACAAATTTATAAAATAGATCACCATTATTATTATTCTATTATTTGAATTGAATTATGATTTTTAATTTATTTATATTATATACATTTAATTAATTAGATCAATAAGGATTTTTTTTAGTGTATGCCTTGCTGCTTGGATAATTTCTTTTTTTTTCGTTTTGTATTATTTCTATTATTAGAAATAATAAAAAAAAAAAATATTTGCTAGCCTTTGTGAATTTAATTAAATTCTACATTTTCTATTGGAGTTTTTTGAGGGTGAAATCTGGATCTGATAATAATTAATAATAATAAATAGCTTTTTCGTTTTTTAAAATTTTTTTTTTTGTTTAAATGAATTATATAAAAAAAATTGTTTATTTTCCAATTTTCTTTTTTTGCATTATTTTTTTATATCTAATTATTATGAATAAAAAACATTAATCAAAATAATGTTAATACAATCCTTTAAAATGAATAAATTTTTCCTAAATTAAAAATTTAATTAAAATGTAAAAAAAAAAAAATTAATTCTTATTGTTGAATTTCATAATGTATAAGTCAATAAAAACACTGATAATAATAAAAATTTATTATGATTTTTATTTGAAATTAATTAAGAAAAAAACGTGTAAATTGACGATGCTGTTGTGAGCATAGATTGCACAATTTATATAAGATTGAAAAAAAATAATATAAATATATATATATTTATGAAGCTTATAAAATATCGTTATATTCAGCGATTTGCTGAATTAGTGATTTAGGAAATTATGAAGTTGATCTCACTATTTTTTTAAGCAATAACTTAAATAATTGAAAATTCTAATTACAATATTTGTTATTTACTTTATAATGAAATTATTATAGAACTATTATATAGAATTATCATCTCGAATCATTTTTTTAAGGATTTGTCAGAATTCCGCATTTCAAAATTATATTATTTTTTTCGCTCAGTACCACAGCTTTTCATTCTTTTGTAAGCACACATTCCACAATTGTTTTAATAATTTTCTACTTTATCAGCCTAGTTTAGAACGTTAATATTTATCAACAAAGTTACGCAATTCATCATATTAGATATTACAGTATTATATTATTTATACATATATAAAATTAAGGCCTAGTTAAGGTCTAGACTTAAAACTGAGATGTTTCCCGCGTTCGGTTCCCGGGTATAGGCCTAATTAAATACCGGGGTCTGTTAGGCAAAAAAAGGTTCCATATAAGGATAAGCAACTGATTGGTGATCTTTTAAAAAAAAGGTTTATATATATTAAAACTTTAATTTTATTTTCTAGCTTAAAATTAAACATTTAGCAATGGCTACACTGTTAAATGTCAATTTTTCATGAAATGTCAAAAAGAAATTTTTTTGTCGATTTGTAAAGTGGCGGAATAGTAATAGAATCGAAGTGCATTTAAGAACATTTGTGTCTATTTGTCTTTATTTTTATATAAATTTTTGTAAGCATTTATATTTATATAATTGTTTTATTTTTTATTATTACTTCACAATAATAATTAATATCAAAATGGTAAGTAAAAATTTATTACAAATATTATGTTTCCTGAATATTAAATATTTTTCTTAATTAATTTTTAACATTCATTTGACCTTCATCGTCATCAGCTTCAGCTTTCTTTTTTTTCTAAACCGGGTCATTTTTAAGTTTAATTATGGAGTGATTGAATATTTTAGAATATTATATTAATTAATAATATATTAATTAAATACACTCAATAAATCATTGAGAAAATTATTGCGTAACTTAATTGATTTTTTTTAGTGGATGTAACATTTAAAAATATAAAATATAAATATTTTATTATGATGGAATTTAGCCGGGGATCAAGAGTCATTTGATAAGTAAAGAAAAAACAAGAGGGCAAAGCTAAAATAATAAAATATTTGCCGGAAATATAAAAAAACAAACGAAATGAAACAACTTTGCTTGACTACAAATTAATTATTGTATATACACATAATGACATAAACTTTACTGTGAAAATATAATTTGATATTCTTTTATATTTAAAAAATTTACATATTTTGTT
Source organism: Empis stercorea (assembly GCA_949752835.1). Classification (NCBI taxonomy): domain Eukaryota; kingdom Metazoa; phylum Arthropoda; class Insecta; order Diptera; family Empididae; genus Empis; species Empis stercorea. The sequence continues at coordinate 42,295,407 of OX457089.1, forward strand.
CATTTTTCATTCATTTTGGTTGCTTTTCTAAATTGAAATGCATTTTAAATAAATTTTATTCGTCTTGTGTAAATTTTTGGGGAAAGGAAAATAATGCAAAATTGTTATGGTTTCTTATATGATTTGGCGATTTTTTTTGCAAATCCAAATTAATTATAACGATGATGAACTGAAGAAAAATCATTAATAGAAAATTTAAAATAAGAGAAAATTTAAATTTTGATATTTTTAGACCTGAAATTTTTTGCTGAATACATACTTATTTTTATGCTAATAAATTAATTATCACTATGTTAACGAGGACTACAACTTGCATAGTATATAACAATTTATAATATTTCTACATTTATAAATATAAAAACAGGTCAATGTAAATTGATCTTAAAATTCTAGAAATAATAAGTTATTTTTTTACTATAGTCTAATTGTTTTATATAAACATTTTAAAAATACATTAAATTTTTCAGTGTGACAAATCGATTTTGGAACCGATTCGTGTTGTTGTTACTGGTGCTGCTGGTCAGATTGCCTACTCTTTACTATATATGATTGCACGTGGTGAAGTTTTTGGTAAAGATCAATCATTAATTTTACATTTACTCGACATTCCACCAATGCTTGGTGTATTAGATGGTGTTGTTATGGAATTAGCTGATTGTGCTTTACCATTATTACGTCAAGTTATACCAACAGCAGATCCAGCTGTTGCATTTAATGATATATCTGCAGCATTTTTAGTTGGTGCAATGCCACGTAAAGAAGGTATGGAACGTAAAGATTTATTATCAGCCAATGTAAAAATATTTAAAGTCCAAGGACAAGCACTTGATAAAAATGCTAAAAAAGATGTTAAAGTATTAGTTGTTGGTAATCCAGCTAATACAAATGCACTTGTATGTTCACATTATGCACCATCAATACCAAAAGAAAATTTTAGTGCAATGACACGTCTTGATCAAAATCGTGCTACATTACAAATAGCTAATAAATTATCAATACCAATTGATGCTGTTTATAATGTTATTATTTGGGGTAATCATTCATCTACACAATTCCCAGATCCAAGACATGCTAAATGTATAATTAATTGTCAAGAAGATACTGTTTGGAATGCTATTAATGATACCGATTATTTACAATCTGAATTTGTTACTATTGTACAAAAACGTGGTGCTGCTGTAATAGGAGCACGTAAAATGTCTTCAGCTATGTCAGCAGCAAAAGCTGCATGTGATCATATGCATGATTGGTGGCTTGGTACAATAAAAGGACGTTTTGTATCAATGGGTGTTATATCTGATGGTAGTTATGGTGTACCAAAAGATGTTATTTTTTCATTTCCAGTTGAAATTGTTAAAAAACAATGGAAAATTGTGCAAGGCTTACCACTTGATGATTTTGCTAAATCTAAATTAGATATTACTGGTAAAGAATTATTGGAAGAAAAAGGTGAAGCAATGGCTGTATGTTCTCAGGATTGACTAAATCAAAATTCAACAGAATCGAAACTATAAAAAAAGAACAACACAAAAATTATTTCACAAAATTAAAAAAAAGCTCATAATAATTATTTACCTATTCCTCTATGTATGTTTTATTTAAAAAAATATATTTTGAGCATTTTTTCATTATTTCAATTATATAATAAATATATAAAATTTGTATATACATATATTATTTGTTTTTGAAACAAACAAAAAATGATATTAACAAATAATGTTATTAATTTTTTATTATTATATACTAGTAAATAAATATCATATTTTGTAGATGGGAAAAACAATAAATAAAAATAAAACCAGAGAAAAAATTTAATCGAGTTAATTATTTTATCTTAATTTAATTATTTTAAATAATATAATAATTATTTTATATATTATTCCATAATCAAATTAATTCTATGTACGCCATCGAATTTTACTAATACAATTCATTTTGAATGTTTTTATGAAATTTTAAAGGAAATTTCATTATAATTTTTTTTTTAAATAATTTAAGATAATTATCATTTAAATATACTTGTGTGATTCATTTTATTGACATAATTTTTTTTAATGTACTGTTGAAAATTTATAGAAAATTTGAATTTTATACGCTAATTAAATAATTTGGAAATTGTTTTTTTGAGATAAAAAATATTAATGAGAAATACTTTTTTTCTACTTTTTAGTTTATTTGAAATTTTCAATTCATTATCAATAGTCTTAAAAATCTATTAATAATATTACTAAATAAAATATTTGTTGAAGATTATTTTATTTTTAAAGTCTTTAAAACTGTTTTTTTTTTAATTCAAAATTTCGTACATTGAGAAACGAAAATGAAACACACATCTTTAATAATTATCTCTATTGACATTATATGAAAGTAAATAAAAAATAATCAGCGTAATTTTAAATTTCTCAACTTCTGAAAACTTTTGGAAATAAATGTTTGTTTAGCTCAGGTGAATATTTTTTCATCGATAAGAGAACACACATTCATTATTTTATAATTTTAATTTTGTCTGTTTGATTTTTTCCCCCCATTAACATTTTAAATGAATTATATATTTAATATTTCAAAATTTAAGTAAATATTTTATAACAAATAATTACGAATTTATTATAAATAATTTCTATATACCTAATTGAACTATTAAAAATCTCATTGAAAAAATTATATTTAAAATTTAATTATTTTCGACTTTATCTATACTATATTTGTTATAAAATTTATCATATTTAGTTAATATTTTGTTTTAGAATTATCTTGAATTTATCAAGAAAAAAATTAATGAGTTTTAAAATAACTATAGAATAAGATTATAACTGATATTTTATTCTTCTTCTATTCAACACGTCTCTTTTAATATATATAATCATCAATCACGTGAAAACTTACTATATAAAATTTGATGATATATTTAAATTTTTATTGCTGAATTTAGTAAAAAAAAAATAAGAAAATATATTTTAACTGAAAAAATATAATTTTTATTATAATACGTTATTATTATTATTACATTTTATATTAATATATTTATATTATTTTTTATATATATATATAAAAAAAAGAATACAATAGGTAAATTCAAAAAGAAAAATTAAATATATATTCGAAAATTTTTGAAATAAAAATTAAAAAAAAAAACACTTTTTTTGTGACAAAAACAAAAATTATAATTTCTAGTACAATTATAATTATATAAAATTAAATAATAAATTGAAATAATAATAGTAATAGTAAAAAAAAAATAGGTATATTAATATTATCTGAATTCTTTCAATGTTTTACATATAAATTTTTCATATTGATATTGTTGTTCTTTTTCTTGTTTATGTTGTTGTTGAGTAGTAGTCTTATATATTATATTTTGATGATGTTGATGATGATTTATATTATTATTTTTTAAATTATAAATATTTTTATTATATTTTAATAATTTTTGATATCATTTAACTTCATGTATAATATTATCATCTAATTTTTCACCATCACCATAAAATTTTGGTTCATCATATTTTTCTTGTTGTTTTATATTATTATCATCATCATCATCTGAATCATCATCACCAGAACTTTCAATTGTTGAATTTTTACTCAATTCAGCTGTATTATTACCACCAACACCAGCAGCATTTGTTGTTGTTGTTGTTGTATTATTATTACCACCAACAATATTACCACCAATTATTGTTGTTTTATCCATTTTATCTTTATTTAATTTATCATAACAACCTAAACAAACACGTACCGGCTTATTACTTTGCTGCGATAATAAATATTTTTTAGATGAACATGGTCCACATACAACCGAACCACAATTACGACAATGATGTCGTCTATTTAACATTGTAAATTGTGTTTTTTTACAATGCATACATATATTTGCTTCATTATCTGGTACCCAAACAGCAGCATGATTTTCAACTGGTTTTTTACCACTTTTACGTAATAAATCTTCAATACATTTACTAATATGTGCCATCCATTCTTGTTTTTCAGTACTTGTTGCTGCATAAACAGCAAATGATTTTGTTGTTGTACGTATTAACCAACCATTACGATATTGTCCATTATCTTCTAAACCTTCTAATTGTACTTCTTCTAATGGTATAACATGTTGTTTATTATATTTTTTTTTACCAATAACAATATTGCCATATACTAATATATCATTAAATAAAAAAAATTGACGTGATTTTGGTCTTTTACGGCACATTTTTGTTAATACACCTTCACCAACTAATACACGACCTGGTATTGCTAATGGTTGACCAGATGTACCAAAACATGATTCAACCATTGATATACGACGTGCATTTGCTTCACTATTTACTAATCGATCTACCATTTTATTATTATTATTATTTATTTCTTGAGCTGTTATATTATTGTATATATATCGTAATTTCTTTATATATTTTTTTAAATACAAATTTACAAAATGCAATGAATAATTTAATGATTAAAAAAAACAAATAAATAATATAGTTTTTCTTTTTTTGATTAAAGAAAAATGTAACAAAAAGAAAGAAAATTGCAATTATATATGAGATTATTCTGTTTCGATAATGATTAGTCACAAAATTAATCACTGAAAATATAAAATAATTCTTGCGAACAAAAAATAATATATAATAATGTTCAGATTTTTTTTTATGTATAGTTATTTTATGTATATACTTTCTTTCCGGATAAATGTATATACTTTTTTTTTTATATATAAGTAGGCTCAAGTTGATTGTTGTATTTAAAATAGCAGGTAGAGAAGGCTATACATATATATTTAGATATTTATGCTGGCGTATACACCTTTTTTTGTAATATATAAATTATTCCTGCTTCGCACTTTGGAACTTCAATGATTTAGAATTTTTCTTTTTGATATTATTCCCCGATTTTTTTTCTTTTTTAAACAATTACCAAATTATATTTTGAATATTATTTTAGAAAGCAAATATATGAAAAGAAACTAAATTAAATTAAAATTCTTTAAGGCGTAACTTTTTCTTTTCTTTTTTTTTTTTTTTGATAAAATAATAAGTAAAAAAATCGTAATCGACCTTAAATGAAATATTTCGGGATGTCAACAAAATGACATATATAAAATGGAAAATTTTCAGTGTTCGGAAATTACGGTTTTTTTTAATAAATATTTTGGGTAATTTTATAAAAAAGGGAATTTTTTGGGATTTTTTTTATTAGTGTCAAAATCTCAAAAGAGACTTAAAAAAAGTCTTGCAAAAAGGTTCGTGAAAAAAGACTCATACCATACATACATCCCATATGCACTACCTAGTAATGAATCAATCGTACACTGTCACTGACAATAAGCCATGCAATAAACCACAGGATTAAACGAAATCATGTTTCTACGGAATACGGAATTCAACTAAAGTTCAACCTAATGACTAACATATCGTACGTGTAAGCCTTCGGATACGGACGTATACAAAATTTATTCATCGATGTGAAAAATATTGTACTACAGAGAATTTCCTCCAAGGATTTTTTGTTTAAATTTCATTGATTGATAGTACTCCTACTCCTACTGGTACTACAATCTTTTTTACTAGGATTGAATCAAACATGTTTGATTTGATGCCAATCGAACATGTCAAACTCTTTTTGTTGAAATGACATTTCTTTTTTTTTGCGACATCTGTACCGACTATAGAAAAAAATTGATACTTTTTTGCCGTGCCGGATTTAAAATATAATTTATTGGGGTGTAATACTTAATAGTACTGTGTTTGTTTTTTAATTATAAAGTCTAAAGTTCATTAATATAAAGTAATGTCTAATACGGACACTGGTGATACAATTAATGATCATAAACCAGAAACGACAATATTACGTGAATCCCTTATAACAACTGCTGTAAATTTCCTTCACAATGATAATGTTCAACATAGTCCAATTAATCAAAAGCAAAAATTTTTGCGATCAAAAGGTTTAAATGAACATGAAATACAAATTGCATTTGAACGTGCTGGTGTTTTTACAAATGATCCAAATAATACAATATTAAATTTAGGAATAAATTCAAAACCATCATCAACAACAACAACAAAAAATCTAGTCATCCAACAACACCAATATCTATTCCCAATAACATTATCAAAAATAAAAGATTTTTTAAGTTCAGCTGCTATTATTAGTAGTATTATATATGCTGTTTATACTGTTTATAAAAGATTTATTGAACCATTTTTATTTGGTCGGAAAAAGAGAAAACCATCTATTGAAGAAACATTAGAAAAAATTGATATAAAAGTTGAAAAACAAATAAAAAATTTAAATAATGAATTAGTACGTGTACGTGAAGAAATCCAATCTAACAATCAAGTAGATATTATTAACCGTGAATTAAATAATTTTAAAAATGATTTAGATGCAATTAAAGGTTTATTATTAAATAGTAAACAATTTGCTAGTGGTTTTTCAACAATAATACCACCATCAATACCAGCATGGCAATTAACATCACAACGTCATACAAATGAACAAGATAAAAATGATGATGCTGATGGTTCTGGTTCTGGTTCATCAGAAACTGAAGTAGTAATTAAAAATAGCGATAGTAGTATCGAAATTATGTAAGAAAAACAAAACAAAAGGACAAAAGAAATGGAGACCACGAAATATTTCTCTATTTCAAACCGTGTATTATAATATAAATGTTCAGACGAATTTCATAATTATGAAAATCACCAAGATTTTTGTTATTTCAATATAGCATATATGGTATGTGGTTTTAATTTGTATATTGTAATTTTTTTTCTGTATTTATTTCTTAATAATTTTTATTTTAATAACAATATTCAAATATATACGTTAAAAATTTTTTTGTTTAAATAAACCAAAATGATAAGAATGATATAAAATAAATAAAGATTAAATCTGTAATTTAAATAATTTAAAAAAAAACATTTACTGTGTATTTTAATGAAAACAAAACATTTCAGATAAAATAAATATACGATCATATTATAATTAAACTCGAATATGAAAATAAATTTATTTACTTTGATTTCTTTTGAATTAAAAATATATCTAATGTAAATTAATAGTAAGAAATTTTGAAATTTAATTTTTCAATTTTTCTACCAATTAAATATGAAATAATTATTAGCCATGGTCGCTATTGTGCATTTGTAGAATAATAATTTACTATAAAATAAATAGCTTGATCCAAAATAATTAATAAAAAAGTTTTCTGTAAATTTTTACTTGATTTTATTAATTTTTGTTTATAAAAGTTTTTTTAAAAAAAAATAAATTATTTACTTTTACGTTGTCGACATTTTCATAAATTGTCAACTCTATGAGATTTCTTAGCCCGAAATTTATATATACAACTTTTATTCTTTGTTACCTTAGCAGGGAATTATATTTCATCAGCTTCGTAATATATTTAGTACTTAAAATAAAATTCGTTCAGAGAGAAGTCTATATATAATTTATAATAATACATTTCAAATTTCGTCAGCTATTTTGAAATACCACTTCAACTCTTCAGCTTTCTAATAACACTATTTACTTTAATGAAATACGAAGTTATAACAAAAAAAAATCTTTGGTAATCTAATATCACAGTAAAATTATTAAAAACAACAAAAAGTCACTATTTAAAAATCATTTTTATTCAATTTTTTTTTCTAAATTAAAAATTGTATAAAATGTAAGTATTTTTTTTTATAATAATATATTATTTTTATTTTAGTTAAAATGCTTTTAGATCTGGATTTACTCTAAAACTTTTTTATGTTTTAAATAACATTTATTTCAGTCTGTGCACTTTTATGAACTAAAATATAAATTGAGAAATTTTATATATAAAAATATTTTTAATGAAATGTAAAAAACAATTAAGCGTTTCTTTTCAATTTATTTTTTTTTTTAAAAACTACATTTTACTATTTTTATTTTATAAATATGTAAAATTATAGTAATTTTTTATTTATAAATTTCAAAATTTAAAAAAATAATGTACTAAATTATATTAAATATTTAGGATTAAAGATTCATAACGAAATTTTGTATGTTCGTTGTGTTAAAATGACAAAAAAAATGATTTATTTAATTAATTTATCAAAAAAAAAAAAAAAAGAATTATAAGAAAAGGATAGGAAAAGAATTTTTTTTATTTTTTAACATATTAGAGAAGGAATCTAAAAATTTCCATTCTTTTATTATAAATAAATTGTTGTTTTTTTTTTGTATTATTATTTTTCGTTTCATTTTGGATATAGAATATCATAATGACCAGGTCTATACAGTAAATATACTTTACATTCTATACCTTCTGGAAAATCATGTGCAACAACTTTACCACCATCACCACGATCCATATATTCAACACGTACACCAACATTTAATGCTGTACATAATGCAATAATATGAATATGATCAGATTCTTTATACATTGGTTCAACTTCTTGATGACGAAATTCCTCAATTGTATAATTACCTTCAATAAAATTTTGATAAAAATCAGCACCTTCTTGTAATTGACCAGATGTTATTAATCTTAAATAAACAACAACATAATCAGAATATCCTTGTTCATTAAATAATTTATGTAATTCATCTTTAATAGAATCTTTATCAGATGGTGCAACACGATTAATTACTTCCATAAACTAAAATTCAAATCATAAGAAAAAAGAAAATTAGAAATTATTGTTAACCCACATAATTTTATAGTTTGATAAACAAACCGTTTCATGAAAATCTTCCAATGTAAATTGTGGAAAACCTAATTGTACCAATTTATCTTTAGATTTTTGGGCAAGTTCTTTAAATTTATTATAATCATCTTTATTACTAACTAAATATTCCAAATATGCATATGCAAATGCACGGAAAAAACAATTACCATCTGGTCTTGTTCGACGAATTGATTTATATTTATCACCTAAATCAATTACTTTTGATTTATATACCATATCATCTATATACTCTACATTTAAAATATCAATTTTTTGTAGTTCACTTATTAATGGAATTGATTCGCATATCTAAATATAACAAAAAAATATTTAATATAATTTAAAATGTATCTGTGTGTAGTGTCTTATGTTATAACATTACCTCCTTTTCAATTTGACGTTGTTGCTGCATTATTAATTCATCACGATTTACATTTTCAGGTTGAACCGATTCCATTTTGTTTTTTTTTTCTCTTTTTCTTTTGTTTGCTATATAAATTTTTATTTTTAGAGTAATTTAAAGTTTTTCCTTATTAATACTAAAAAAATATTTTAATAAAGCGACAAATTTGCAATTGATAAAAATTGGAGTATTCTAATTTTTTTTAAAAATGTTTTTCTGCGATGGCTTGTCTTGTCGCTGTCATAATAATTTGTTTTTTTTTTCGATGGTTTTTTTTTGGGTCTTTTTAGTGATGCAAACTATCTGCTAACAGAAAATATTCTTATTGGGAAATTAGGGAATTTTTATAATGTAAGTATATTTTTTATTTTATGTATTTACAGATTTCAGGAAACGGGTAAATAATTCCAGTTAGCGCCTTCGCTTTAACAATTGATAAATTAATAATACCTGGTCTGGCCAGTTATTGATATTTTTTCAAATTAAAATATTTTCCATATTTTTAATGATTCAACGTTCAGGTTTTTATTTTTAAGGCTTCAACGTAAAATTTCACTATAAATGAGCTACATTAGAAATGTATAAAATATTACGTATATAATTAAAAATAAATTCCCATTAAAATTAAAAGATACTAATTATAGAAGAAATGGAATTTCTTTAAAGTTAGTATCACTAAAGATTTCATATGCTTATTTTCCTTTTCTGAACGCCAACCAAAATGTCGTAAATGTCAGAAATTACCCTTCTCTTGAAAATCTCTTTCCGGTCGGTGCCGTAACGTGTAAGTGCTTCGAATTTTTAGGTAAAATTTAATTTTTAATCATCCCGAAAATTAATTAAAGAATATTTATAATATTTGATCCATTAGATGAATGAATGTTTTAAGTTTTAATAAATAATTTTAGTTTCAAAAAGATAATAAATTTAGTGTTTAAAAATCCGATAGAATATTTTGTTAGATCAGTTTGACAGTTCACCTATGTTTACTTTCAACAAACCATATAATTGCAATTAAAATTTATTTATATTTCTTAAATAAATTTTAAATTCTTATAAATTAATGAAATCATTTTTAAATAATGCATTCAATTAATTTACAATCTATAAAATTTCATCAATAAAATTTTTGAGGTTGTGTAGTGTGTACAGCTGGAGAAATGTCAAACTACTCGTTGTGAATGGCCGATTTGGTTATTCCAATAAATATTAAATATTCTTTTTTTATCAATTTATAGGCAAAATGAAGACCATTAATTCAAATCAATGCGTTAAAATCCCAAAAAATATCACAGCTTCTGTAAAGTCGCGTGTGGTTAAAATTGCAGGACCCCGTGGTATGTTAAAGCGGAGCTTTAAACATTTAGCCCTTGACATGTACATGATAAATCCACGTTGTTTAAAAGTAGAAAAATGGTTTGGTAGAAAAAAAGAATTAGCTGCAGTAAGAACTGTATGCAGTCATATTGAAAATATGATCAAAGGTAATTTGATTTTGTTTATTATATATATATATAATATTCATATATTAAATATTTTTTTCTAGGTGTCACAAGTGGATTCCAATATAAAATGCGTGCTGTATATGCTCATTTCCCAATTAATTGTGTTACATCTGAAAATAATACAGTTATTGAAATTCGTAATTTCTTGGGTGAAAAATATATTCGTCGTGTTGTAATGTCACCAGGTGTTACAGTTGTTAATTCAACAGCACAAAAAGATGAACTTATTGTTGAGGGAAATGATATTGAAGCTGTTTCAGGTTCAGCAGCATTAATTCAACAATCCACAACTGTTAAAAATAAGGATATCCGTAAGTTTTTGGATGGTCTTTATGTTTCAGAAAAAACAGTCGTTGTAAAAGATGATTCATAATTTTATAAATAAAAAAATAACGAAAAAAATAAGTGAAAATTTCAAAAAAAGAAGAAAAATGTTTTAATTTATTTTACAACCAATAAAAATCCGTGATTATTTTCTAAAAAAAAACAAATTAGTGTCATATTGTAATTCACAGTGTAGTTTCAGTATAATCCCCAAAATGTGAAGTGATAATTTTTATATTTTGCAAAATGAAATTTGTTGTGATTTGCTTATCAACTAATATGGTATGGGTACATCAATATTGAAATAACGTTTCAAATACTTTGCTTGGAAAATAGGGAAATTGTAATTAACTTCAGTAATGTAAAGTATATGATGGCCCATATTAAAATTAAAATGAATAATTCACCTTAAATTAATCTAATTCTGTTATCAATAATTCGAATTATGGAAAATTGTCGTATATTTTGAAGAGCATCTTTTATGCACTCAACATCTATAAAATATTGCAACATTTTCAATGGTTTTCCATAAAACGATATTTTTTCCAATTAGTAGTTTCTTGTATGGATAAACAACGACACACATCTATAGGCATCATAAATTTAGTTTTATTAATCTGTATTATATCTGATAATATAAACTGAAGAATCAAAAAGTTCTTCAGTTTATAAATCCTTCGTGATTCATTACTTATACCCCGAAGTTTAATATAATGTCCGCGACATTTGCTTATTTGAATTGTTTTTATTCTGAAAAGTGGAAGACCTATAGTTTATTATTTGTAATAAGTTAGTCAATATCGGAATAATTAGAAAACGCACTATAGTCTATGCTATGTCTATAGTGTTTTTGATATAATGAAGTGATTATAGTGAATACCTCCCTTAAGAAATCTAGTACAATAATAAAAGTGTTACCATTGTAACATAATTTGATTTGTTTACGCGGGCTGTCAAATTTGGCAGTTTGTCAATGTTGCGCGCAATCTCTACTCTACTATACATTTATATATAATTAATATAAGTTTTTTGTGCTCTCATTTATTAACCAATTAATATTCATTTAATAATAAAAATTTAAGTATATCTAATACTAATTTATTAAAAAAAATAAAAAATGTCTGAAAATCAAGATATTAAATTAAATGATGATAATGCAAATCAAGAAGAAATCATTCCAAGTGTTACAATGGTAGATGTACTTGAACAAGAAAAACAATTAGAAGAAGAATCAGCAGCTGTTTTGGGTGGTTCTGATGAAAAATGTTGTACCTATTCTCAGGTATATATAATAAATTTGATAGCATTTTCTTGTTTATTATAAATTGTGATTTAAATTTAAATTTATTTTTAGGGATACATAAAACGTCAAGCTTTATATTCATGTTTAACATGTTGTCCAGAAGGTAAAACGGATGCATCAAAATCATGTGGAATTTGTTTGGCATGCAGTTATCAATGCCATGAAAATCATGAATTAATTGAATTATATACGAAACGTAATTTTCGATGTGATTGTCCAACAGATCGTATAATTGGATCGAAATGTAATTTTGCAAATAATATATCAACAACAAATAACATAACATTACCGGGAACATCTGCTACAACAAATGTAAATAGTAGCAATGCTGATGGCAAATATATAGAAAATAATAAAAATGATTATAATCAAAATTTCACTGGAGTTTATTGTATTTGCCATCGTCCATATCCAGATCCAGATGATCCAATACAAGATGAAATGGTTCAGTGTATTGGCTGTGAAGATTGGTATCATACACGTCATTTAGATATGGATACAGATTTACCACAACCAACTGAATATTCAGAAATGATTTGTGGTCAATGCATTGAAAAATATAATTTTCTTAAAGATTATATTAATTTTTCGGTACAAAAAATTGAAACTACTACTAATGATGTTTTCAATGAAACAACAGCTAATAATTCTGAAAAATCTGTTAATGTTCCAGAAATAGATATAATCAATGATGATGATAAACTTAAATCTGATTTGGATAAAAGTATTTCCGATATAATGAATATGACTGAAGCTAATAATGATAAAACTGTAGAAAATAATGATAATGAATCTGAAGATTGTAAAGAACCAGATGCTAAAAAAATGAAAATTGAAGAAAATCTAAATAATGATGAGAAATGTAAACGACCAACATTGATAAATGAATATAAAAAAGGTAAATTTCATAAAATTTTTACATTGATGATTAATTTTTTAATTCATCAAAATATTTTATTTGTTTTAAGGGGCAATATTTTGGCCAAATGATTGGCGTAAAATGTTATGTATTTGTTTGAAATGTACTCAACTATATGATGATACAAAAGCATCATTTCTATTAGATCCTGAAGATACGGTATTATTTTATGAAGAAAATGGTATGAAAAAAGTACGTGAATCGGATTATGAGCGTGGTATACGGGCACTATCATCAATGGGTCATACACAGCAAATAGATGCTATTACTGAATATAATCGTATGAAAGAGAAATTAAAAGAGTATTTACATACATTTGTTGTTAATAATAAAGTTGTTACTGAAGAGGATATCAATACATTCTTTCAGGGTATGAAAAATGAGAAAAATTCTACAAATTTGGGTCAACAGTCACATTATTGTCGTTAAAGTTTAAATTTATATTTTTATTTTTCTAATAGATTTGTATAAACAAAAAAATATAATTATTATATCCTATATGTAATTGCTGTTTATAAATAATCAGTAATTAACTAAAAAAATAAATCTATATTAAATTATTCAATGTAAAAATATCAGTATTAGTCTGAGAATATAATATATATGCTCTGTAATCTCATAATTTTATCACACAAATTTTATAATTTTGTTGTAACAATACAAATAATAATAAAAAGAAAAAAATCAGAAAAAAATATTTAATAAAAAAATAGTAAATTTTTGTCGTACAAGAGAAATATTATAAATAAACAAAATATCAAACTTGAAAATGTAATTATTATTATTTTTGTAGCACATGTTAAATAAAATTAGATAAATTGTAATACAAATCCTTATCTGTAATAAAATTATCATTTTTCTATGAAATAACATTTGCTGTGTTTGAAACAAACAGATTTTTTATAATTTTATATGTACTGCCATCTGTTTATCCATATCCATACTAAAATCTATCCAGGACTCATTCCGCTGACCCTGAGAAATAGTTAGGTTATGTTAAACTGCTATTAGGGGAATTAATTTTAGAGAAATTGCTATTAGGGAAATTGTTGTAAGGAAATGTTCCGGTTCTTGAAAAATTGAATGTACCGGTCCTTTCCTTGGAAAATTTACCGGGAGTGACAATGCATAGTGCCTTTACTAAATAGTGGTAGCGCAAATCTTTTTCAGTGAGGATTAAAACCAAAATTTACCGGAAGTCACAATCAATAGTGCCTTTACTAAATAGTGACTGCTCAAATCTTTTTTGACTGATGATTAAAACCAAAATTTACCAAAAGTCACAATCAATAGTGCCTTTACTAAATAGCGGTACGCTCAAATCTTTTTTCAGTGAGGAATAAAAACAAAATTTACCAGAAGTCACAATCAATAGTGCCTTTACTAAATAGTGGCAGCTCAAACCTTTTTTCACTGATGTTTAACTGAAAAATCTTTTAATTTGCCTAAGTTATAGAAAAAAAAACCTAGAATAGATTTGCAGATTTCTTTTTTTCAAATTTTTTTTCTATAACTTGGGCAAATTAAAAGATATTTGGAATTGGTTTGGATATTTTTAATATGATTAAAATACCCCGTCCATGGACACCAAATTTACCTATATTGGAGAATGTCGATGTTTGACGCCAAAAATAATGCAAGTACCCAATATTAAGGTATTAAGAACTAATATAGTATTTTTCTATTAATGATAAAAGTAAGTATGAGTTGAGTATGGATATACTCATTACCATCTACACGTATACTATTTGAAAATGTAGGTATTTTAATTACCTTTAGTTCAAGACAGTAAACGTGTCCCTGCGACACTCGTAGTCCATACCCAGTCACCACATATATAGTATTTTTCTTAATGATAAAAGTAAGTATCAAGAAGATTCTTCTTTTAAAAATTTTTGGCGTAGTACAATGGCGATTGTTTTCAACCTTTTTCAAAAAAATTAAAAAAAGAAATAAGAAGAAGGACGGCTTATTGCTGATAAGAACGAATAATAATGGCGAGAATTTTAATTTTTCCAATTCCAATTATTATAAAGTATATATTATTAATTATGTATGTATATTAAAATATAATAAAAACTAAAACACTTTGATTTGTTATTCTAAAATTTAATTTTTTTTTATTTAAAAAAAAAGGAAAACAAAACATTTTTTTTTAAATATTTACAAATAAAACTTAATTATTATTTACTACAAAAAAAAATTTATGTGTCTTTTTTTAAATTACCAACTAAATAAGAGAACAAAATGATTTACGTAATTCAAAATAAAATTATATATATAATATAAAAAAAAAATAACTAAGTATTATACAAATTTTTAATATGTATATTTTTTTTTTTAATTTACGATAACGATAAGCCACGTAATTCAGCTGAATTTAAATGTATCAATTGTTCACTATCCATATCAAGTAAACTGCTTAAATTTGGTGCATCACCAGTATTAACATTACCCAAATTAATTGAATTTGAATTTGATTGTGTTTGAATTAAATTACCATTTTGAGTATTATAATTTAACATTTGAATATTTTGTCTTAAAGCTGTTGATAAATTCCATTGTTGTTGGTGAATGTCATTATTATTACTATTATTATTATTACTATTATGATTATTAGTATTATTATTTGTTGTATTAATATTAAAATTTGTTGGATTGAGATTATTATTATTTGTTAGATTATGTTTTTTAATATCTGATGGTGTTATATTAGTACCTCCTATAGCACCATTATCATTATTATTATTATTATTCCATGAATTATAATTTAAACCACCGAATTGTGGTTGTTGTTGATGAAATGGATTATAATCAGGTAAACCATTCATTGTTAAATTTGGACTTATATTACCACCATTATTATTATTATTGTTATTATTATTATTATTATTATTATATTGATTATTTGGTGAGATTAATTGTTGATTTGAAGCACCAACACTGTTATTATTATTATTATTATTATTATTATTGCCATTACCATTACCTAAACTATATGGTGATGGTGTATTATTATTATATATATTTTGTGGTGATAATAGTGGTTGTGGTGATGGACTTTGATCTGGTATCCGATATTGTGTTGATGGAAATAAATATGGTGATGGTGAAGAATCTAAAAATGATAAATAATATTATAATTTATATGAAAAAATAATTTAAATTTTATTTTTACCTCTTGGTTCTAATTTGACTGTACTTTGATCAATATTTAAAAAATGATTTAATAGTAGCGGTTGTGATGATCCTGAAAATAAAAAATAATATTTTAATATTAATTCAATTTATTAATTTTTTTTTTTTGAAAAACAAACATAAAACATAAATCAATTAAAAATTATATTAATAAAAAAAAACAATTATGGTTATGCAAATGATATTAATGGTATATAATTTCATATTAAAGGTTTAACAGTGCAAGAAAAGCTCTACAAAATAATATTATGCCCAACAACATATTAATTGTAAAAATTATTAATTTAACTAATATATTTATTTGTTTAGTAAAAAATCAATAATAAAAGTGAAAAATACAGAAATCAATATTAATTATATAAATATAATAAAATTATTAAATAAAATTAAAAATATGTGTTTATAAAATTAGTATTTACCACAAATTTCCCATTATTTAATATAAATATAATTAATTTCTTGAAAATTTTTCCATGTAAAATTATTCTAAAATAATAATTTAAATTTAAAATTATAATACAACACGAATTTAAATAAAGTAAATATCAATGTATGATCCATCACAAGCAACTGCCAAGTTATATAGATCTACTATCTATTTAACTATTGTTTGGTATCTTAATTAAAAGTTTTATATCATTTCCACTTATTTTTATGATATTTTAATTTTGTAGTCAATAAATTTTCCGATTTTCTATAAACACCATTCCATATTTTTATGAATAATTTAAAATTAAATATATTAAATAAAAATTAAAAAGTTTTAATAAAAAAAAAATCATAATAATTAAAACCACCATAATATTAATTTTCGTTTGCTTTTTATATCGAAACAATTACTGACAAATTTATTACTTAATTTTTATATTTATTTTTAAACAAATATAATTTAAGTACATATACTATTTAATTTTATATCTGTTTCATAAAAATTACAAAAAAGAAAAACACAATTCATCCTACAACAATCTTAAAAATTAAGTTAACAATTTTAATAATTTTTTTAAAAATCTCATTTTCCCTATATATATAAAAAAAAAACAATTTAATTTTTTTTTACTTATTATTTACGATATTTAAACTAATTTTTAATTTTGTTTTTAAAAAATAAATTTTCTTATATTTTTAAAATTGTTATTTACCAAAAATATTATATTTAATAATTCAATGAAATATTCCAATAAAAATGTTCAAAACTTTTTGCTTTAGATTTTTTGTTATTTTGAAATATTTTTTAGTTTTTTATTTTTTTTACTAAATTTTTTAATATTAATAAGTTTTTATTTCATTTTGATTTAACAAATTTATATAAAAAAAAATATATAAGTTTTTAATTAAGAGTAATTTTGTACACAAATATTTTATAAGAATTTAGTAGATTTTTTCATTTGAATTTTAAGTATTTTTTTTTTGGCGGTTACAACAATTTAAAGTAATTAAAATATTTAAAATTTTATTTCTTTTTTTATTTATATAATTTAATTAAAATTTGTGACTAGATTAAGGACAAAGATTTATTTATAGATTTTAATTTAAACATTTATTTATTTAACAATTTTATAAATTTAATTTTTTTTTTTTAATTTCATTTAAATTTTAATGATAAATTTATTTAAAAATTATTTTATTAGTGTACAATTTAGCTTTTATTTTTTTTAATTGTAAATATTAATTTCAGAAAGATTTACTTTCACAAAAAAAAATCTAATTTTAGATTGTCTTGTTCAGCATACATTTTATTTTAATTAAAATTACTGATTGACAATATTTATTTAAGATTTTCAAAAAATTTAGACTTCATTTTATAGTCACAAAAAAATTTATGATTTTTCTTTCTTAAAAGGCAAAAGTGGTATTTTATTTTTTTCAAATTTTCAAAATAGTTTTATACAATTTTCTTCTTTTTTTTTGTTTTATTTAAAGGGTTTTTTAAAAATATATTTGACCCAATATTCTATAATTTGATGACCCAGACAGATTGAAAACTATAGACATTAGAAATCTAATTTCAAAGATATGAATATGATCATAACAAAGATTTTAAGTGTAAATACAATATCAAATAACTCATTGCCGCTGTTTTGATTTTATAATACAAAAATTGAAATGACAAAAGAATTTAACTAGAATTTAGATAGAAATCAGGAGTTGTTCATTTATATCTAAAATATAGATTGAAATCTCTCAGATTCGTCAATTTTTTCAAAATGCATATGAAATGATTTTTCTAATTAAATATTGTGATTCAAAAAGATTAATATTT
Organism: Empis stercorea; assembly: GCA_949752835.1. Taxonomy (NCBI): domain Eukaryota; kingdom Metazoa; phylum Arthropoda; class Insecta; order Diptera; family Empididae; genus Empis; species Empis stercorea. The sequence continues at coordinate 42,314,021 of OX457089.1, forward strand.
ACCATAATACCATATGAAAATTTATGAATCTTAATGAAAATGTTCTAATCAAAATTATTTGTAATATCAATTTAATAATGATAATAATATAATACGAGATTATGAAAAATAATATGCCATCACCATTTATTTTATAATTAATAATATAAAAGAATTTTCAGGTCAAATTATAGTCTTTTTACAATTAAAATTGCTCTTTTTTTCAAAAATAATCATTTTCCAAATGGAAAATTTGATATATAAATGTGAAAAAGAGTTATTTTTAAATTGTAATCAAAAATTTGATCTGCTAACACTTTCATAAATAATAAATAAAAATGTTTATCTAACTTACTACCATCAATATGATTATGGTTATTTTGATCTAATTGATAATCCACACGATTTTGTTGTTCATAATATTCTGATAATTTAACCATTAATTCACCACCATTTGGTTTTTTTCGTTTTAGCTTTGGGTCTACTAAAAAAAAAAATATAAAAATAAATTTTTTTATTTTATGTTTTAAGTTTTTTTTTTTCAAAAATTTTTAATTTTTTATATTTTCTACCAATATTATAAATAGAAGTTTCCTATAATGTATAAATATATAAATATTATTAATTAATAAATATTTTTTGTTATAAAATATATTATATAAATATTAATCTTAAATTTTTAATTGATATGGGAACGACTTTTAAATTTTTAAATAATGTCGTTATTATTATTAATATTATTTTTTTAAATATAAAATATATAAATCTCAATAAAAAATATTTGAGATATATAGTACAAAATTTTACTTATAAATATATTTTAAAGTGAATTGTAAAAAGGACGACAAGTCTTTACTATTATTTTGAAATTCCTGATACATATTTTATTTAAAACTTTTATCTCAAAAATTTATAAATTTTGGGTGACAAAAGGAATGTTTTTATTCTTTTAATTAAGAATAAATTATTATCCACAAAAAAACTATATATATTTATTTCCCCAAAAAAAATGTTTTTTTATATAATTCCATAGACAAAATTTTGATAAATTCACTTTAAAACATATTTAAAGCTTCCAAATATAAAATTTTCATTTCATTTACAAAAAAAATTGTAAAAAAAAAAATGTATCTGAAAATTGAAAAACAATTATTTCGTCCTATTATAAATTAATAATAGTTCAAAATTTTATTTTTATTTAATAAATTTTTCAGACTCCAAAGAAAAATGTATGAGCATCAGTACAAAGGAAAAATATGCTTTATTTCAAGAAAAATTGTTTCTTTAATGATCGCCAATTAATGGCATCGAAAAAACCTCCTGATGAGTTTTTCTATATAGTATATAAATTGCTATTCAAACAGTCCATTTAATATTTTCAAAATAAATTTTTTTATTTTTTATTTTCGTTGAGCCTTTTTGCCACCTCAGCTGGTGTTAATATTTCACCAGCATCAACGGGTGCATAATAACAAGATGTATCATCAAATTCACTAGCTGTTGCTTGTGGTGCTATACTAGTATATAATGCAAAATGTTCAGCTTCAGTTAAATCAACACTTGGATCTAATTGTACACCATATTGACCTTCGCATAAATTTTTTAAACTTTGTGCATCAGCAATTGCTATTAATTCCATATTACCATCTTGTAATGGTAAATTAGCTAATTGTAATGCACTAACAGTTTTACGATCTAAATTATTATTTAATGTTATTGTACTAGCATTTGAATATTGTTCATTCATTGGTAAACTATTATAGCTATCACCTTTAAGTGGTATATGAATAATATCTGGTGTTAAATGTGGACGTTTACCAGATACACTACTAACACTACGACCAACTGGTTTACCAGTTTTTATTTTACCATCTTTTGTTGGTGATATTGTAACACTAGTTGGTTGTAATGATTTTAATGAACGTAATGATGAACGATTTGGATCTGTTAAATTAAAATGATTTATACTTGGTTCACGTGATAATTCAGGGCTTGCTTTTATTGGTGAATTACCACTATTATTATTTGTAACAACAATTGGTGCAATATTATCAGTACTGCTATTTGTTGAATTTAAATCAGATTTACTTTTACGTCGTGAAAATAATTTTGAAAAGAAACCAGGTTTTTTTTGTTTTGGCAAAGTATTATTATTTGGTGTTGTATTATTAGTGTTATTAGATGGTGTTGGTGGTAATTTTTTTGTTGGTGGTGATTGATCTGGTGTTTTCATAATAATAATTTGTGATTGTGGACGACCAGATGGACTAGTATTTGTACTACGACATTTTAATGGTGATGATGCTGTTGAATCAATAATTGGTCGATTTTCAATATTATCTTGTTTTTTAACCCGTTTTGGTGGCAATGGTGGTAATTTCTCTTCTTCACGTGACATTATTTCACGTTTTAATGATGCTGCTGCTGCTGCCATAGACATATTTATTATTGGTCCAGGTGGATTTACAATTATATCTACTGGATCATAATGTTGTGTATCATCAGATTCTAACTGTGATGATGGTGGTGTTGGTGGCATTTGTATTGATATTGGATTTTTAAATGCTTTTTGTAAACTAGTATATGTAGCAGAATCATCAAACATTTCATCTAAATCCATTTGTTCTGGTGTATCAGTTTTTGGTAAACAATTATCAATACCAGCTAATTCATTAGCAATTGTATTTTGAAATGTATCACGTCGTAATATATGATCTGTATAAATTTCATCTAATTCAGCAACTTGATCTAATAAATCATTTAATGTTTTATCTTCATCTGGATTTAATAAATTTGGTCCAGTTGTTATTAAACCAGTATTACTTTGTATACTATCAGTTCGTTCGAATTCGCTTGATTTTATCCATTCGGTGGTTTTATCGTTCGATATTTGAGCATTTATTGGTGTTGTTACTGTTGTTGTTACTGCTGATATATCATCATCTGGTTGATTACTTATTGGTGATGATAAATTTTGTTCTTCATTTTGTTGTTCAATTTCCATTTCTTTAACAATTTCATTAACAATATTATCAACTTCAGATTCAGATTTTCTTTTAGCATCATCCTCATCATCAGTTGGTGTTATTGTAGTAACAACAATTGGTTTTTGTTCATCTGATACTGGTGTATCTAAATTAATAATTTCATTTGTTGATTTATTTGATAATGGTGATGGTGTTGGTGTATTTTCTTCAATAACTGTTGTTATTGGATTATAATTTTCAGTTGGTGTACGATTTAATTCACTATCAACAGATAGTATTTGACGAAATAATTCCAAATCTGGTTTACCTTTAATATTTGAACGTAATGACCAAAATGTACGCCTACCTGAATCTAATGGAAGAAAATCAAATGGTAATGCTTCACTTGTAGCACCATCCGATGGTCGTCTTAATTGTATAAAAACCTGAAAACAAAATTAAAAGAATTAACACATTTTAATTGATTCAATATTAATTTTTTTTTAAAAATTTAATATACTTTGACTGGATGATTTATTTCCAATGTTCTATAACTTGGTGTTTTAAATTTGATGGCAGTTTGTTTATGTACATCGGTATGCTGAAAATCACCATAACCTTCCCATACAGTTTGACCGTCATGTTCTTCAAAAAATCTAATTGATATATCTTCTTTAGCAACCTATAAAAATATTATTATATATTAATTTATGAAATTATAATAAATTTAAAATAATTTTTACCTTCTCACAGAGAAGTATTATTTCCTTTCCACCAGCAACAGTGCTTGAACAACTACATAATGTACAAATAACTAAATCTGACATTGCTTTTCGATCATAAATTGGATCAGATACAACTGGCGGTAATGGAAATTGAAATCTACCCTTTTTATCATTTTCAACAAACACTTGAAAGCATAATCTAACTGAATTTAAATCTAAACTAGATGGTTGAAATCGATGTGAGAATCCAGCTATAAAAAGAATGAATTACATTCTTAATTAAATATTAATTTTTTTTTTTATATTTACTTTTAAATGGATCAACACGAATTTCTTCACGTACTCGTAGGGCACCTTCAATATCCCTCTTTTTAACACATTGTATTCCTAAATTACTAAATACTGCTCGCATTGTGTCACTTTTTATTTCAACTGTACAAACGCCTCTTTTGCAATTATCTTTTCCCACTAAATTATGGGGATGTGGTCTAGAAATATTTAAGTAAAAAAGGTTTAATGAAATTTTATAATTTTTATAAAAGCTTTTACTTCAAAATTTATGTTTAGTTCTATCACTTTTTTATATAAGTTTCATAAAACAATTTAGTACAGTTTTATGAAACTTATAAAAACTTAAATCAATTTAAAACAATCGATCAAAAATATAATTATTCTGATCCTGAATGAATCATTAATGGAATATTTTCACACCAATAATTCTAATTATGATTCATTATTTCCAAAAGTATTATTATTAATTAAATTTAACATTTTCAACTGATCCATATTATATAAATATACGATATGAATTTTTTTTTATATAAATTTGATCTCAATTTGATCAAAACAAACATAGTACTTCTATGATATCGTATAATTTAGCATTTTTGATCGTAAATATACTTTTACTTATAAAATTACAACCTGGATAAATCATAAATAACTTTACCTATATGGTTGATCCTTTGTTACACATGATACAACAACAACAGCTGGTCCTTTATAACCAACAATTTCAATTGTTGGAAATGTTTTATTTTCTGGTGTACTTTTAACACCTGGTATTGAACCAGCTGATCTACCTTCACATAAATAACGAAAACGTAATGCTTTACTAGCTGGTTGTTCAATTATTTTTACATATGCTTCTTTTTTAATTCTTTTTAATTCATTTTGCTTAAGCTGTTGATATTGTTGCTGTTGTTGTATTTGCATTTGTTGTGATATATCACCATTACCATTATATTGTTGTTGTTGTTGATCCATATTTATTATACCACCATTATTTGATACACCGCCTCCACCACCTCCACATGCTCCATCAATTCCTGCAGCACTCGGAAACATTACGCTTGCTGTTGGATCTGTTGTTTGAATAACTTCAACTATATAAATGAAACGAAAAGAGATATATATGAAATACGATATAAGAAATAAATGAAGAAATTATAAAAATAGAATTTTACATAAAAAAAAAAATTTGTAATTACAAAAATTTGAAAAATTAAAATTAATTTTTTTTTAGTAATTTTTCTAATTTAAATTTTTTTGAGCTTTTCAAATTTACCTTAAATTTTTGTGAAATTATAGAATTTTTTTTTTAATAATTTTTTTTGTTTTAAATAATTTTTAAACCAAATTATTTATTTCTGTTTAATATGACGTGAACGTTCACAAGTTCAGCAGTACAGAGACTAATATTTTCAACAAAAAAAATATTTAATATTTTATATTACGATATTATTTGCTTTTGAAATATGAGTAAAAATCTAAAATAAAAATTTTCAGTGGTTTTTCATTATAAAATTTTCAGTCAATGGTAAAAGAGAAAAATGAAATTTCTTTGAAATGCGGTTAACAGCATATATGAAAAATCTTTTATTTTATGAATTTTATATAGAAAATATTGAGGTAATTTATTATAAATTTTCTATGATTTTTATAAAATTCTCAGTTCAGAGAATCCTGCTAAAAAAAAATTAATGATATTTATAGACTCTCCGTTTTCTTTTAACTTTTATTTACGTTCCACTAAAGAAGATATATTAGCGTAATAGACCAAATATTCTATTTTAAAAATAAAATTTGCGTAACACATAAAATTTGTATTGTATTTTTTTAAAATAATAATTTAATAATACAGGGTGACATTTTCTAATTTTGAAATTAATAAACGCAAAAAGAATACAAAATTTAATCATTTGTGAAAAGGTCAAATTAATTTGGATACTGTATAGGTTTAAGGATATATATATTCATGAAGATAAAATAAACAAAATTTTGGATTAAATTTAATGTGGAAGTATATAATAACACTTTTTTAATATATATACAAAGTAATCCCATTGATTCACACCCTTCATTCACACTATAGTTCCTTCAATATTATTAAGGACATTCAATATTTATTGTCAATATTCGTTACTTTACATAATTAATTCCCCTTTGAAAAGTTTTAAATTTATGGTAAATAAATTTAAAATAATTTTACATGGAAAATTTTCCTTCAAGTTTTCCCAGGAAAATTAATTGGAAATTGGAAATGAAAATGTAGGAAAATTAATTAAAAGCGCTAAAAAAATTAGATAAGCCATAAACGTTGCTGTAATATAGTAAAATTTAGTTAGAACCATTTTTCTGATACACTTTGTATATTTCTATTACTACCAGAAACAACATCATGGACTGTGGTCTAATTTTGTATATTTTTGGATCATTTTTAGCCGTTTGACGTAAGTGAACAGGCTTTTTAAATATAAATGGTGCTATTTTTGATCATTAGACATTGCCGCCTATGTAATTTTTGAAAATATATTTACTGCCTGGTGAGTTCCCAATAGTGTATTAAATATATTAATTTTATTACAGTTTCATTTTTTTTTCTATCTATTTTCAATAAATTCAAAATCCCAAGCAATAAATCCTCTCGAGTAGATAGTTTTTTAAAGTTAATTTTAATTTACTTCAATTATTAACAAATAAAATTATAAATTTTCTACACAAATATATTAGATTTTACATCGTCAGTTATAAAAAAAATTAGATTATGACTCAAAACAATTATTTTGCACAAAAAATAATAAGATCACTAAATTAAATTAGAATGATGACATCGTTATTTTTTTTTGTGGTTGGATGTCGTTGATTTGTCTGAAATGATATTTTTTACGATAATGTATATTTTTTCTCTGTTTTGTAAATCCCGGAAGAATGAAAGTGGAAAATTTTTGTCAGGATATTTAATGTCGTCAGTATATTATAAATATTATCACATCATTATATTAGAGATTTTCTTTTTTTCAGCAGCACATCATGAAAAAAATTATATGATAAAAGTGGGCGCCTCAAAATTTAAACTTTTTATATACATACTGCATATAATTATTGGATGAGAATAGAACATTTTGTGTTTGGGCCAAAAAGCTGACTCTTAAATGTTTGTTTAAAATGTTTTGCTTTTTTGCAATATCATTAACATTTTTAAACTAATAGAAATAACTAATAAACTGTCTATGCGATTAGTATTTGTGGTCTAGTTTATTATGGACATTAAATCCTGAAATTTATTGTGGGATTTATTGATATAATTTGCAACAATGTTTTAGAATTTAAATTTAATATTATTAAAAAAAATGTAATTTCTTAAATATTTATAATTAATTTGAAAACCAATTGGTAATCACATTTACTAAATATAGAAATTACCATTTTTTGCGAAAACTTGTCAATTTTATTATCAATTTGTAAATTTTTCTAGTAATTATTCTCAATATTCACAGAAAATATTGGTAATTTTCTATTAATTACAGTTTTTATCAGCAATCTTAAATCATTTTTCATAATTACATTAAATTTCCAGGAACTAAATAAAAATATAAGTATAAATTTTCGAAATTGAACCAAAAAAATTAAATTAAATTAATTTCTTTGTGGTTACATTTAAAATTCAATTAGTTGGAATTCAGTCTACTAACGCATTTATCGATGTTATTTTTAATATTAAATTTTTTTTTTAACAGTGTAGAAAGTTTTAACAGCCCCAGGCAAAATCTTTCTACAAAAGTGAAATATATACTACTAGAAGGAAAGAACATTTAAATAAAATAAAAAATATTTTTTTTTGGCACAGTACTTAATTTTAATATGTTGGCAACTTGTCAACATTTCTATTAAATCTTTTTATTTTTCCATATGTTATTCGAAGCAACATGTTTAATTTTTAATAGCATATTATAATATAATTTCGTAATTATTTTTGACGAACAAATAAATTTATTTTCAGTGACCAGAAAATTTTTTTTATAATAATGTATATAAAAAGATTTTTATTTTGTACATATATACGCAAATTTTGGTATACAATGGTATTTCCGGTACGTTTATATATGTTGTATTCGAATAGATACTAAGGTGAGGTGTTAATAGATAAAAATAACAATTGATTAAAAAAATATAATTTGTATACAAAGTTTAGATATTTTTTCGAAATTATCGTTAAAATTTAGTAATTTTATGTTCAAAAAATATATTTAAAATTAAATCAGTAATTTAGTTTATTTAAATTAGTGCAACAGATAATCACAATAAATTTGCTATTTTTTAAGATTATAAGGTTGAAATTTCTATCCAGAAACTCGGGGATACCTCGAAGAAGTAAGCCTAGACTTACATTGGACTGTGAAAGCAAGAAAAAGAGGATAGAAGTTGATCACTTTCAAATAAATAAATTGATAGAATATTGATCGTACAAAAAACATTCGCAATTTTATGTTTAAGAATTGGTTCTAAGACTAAGCAAGATAAAATTGAATAAAGAAATATAAGGCAAATTTGATCGAGCATTTTCTCATTTGATTCAAATATTGCACAGTGGCAATTTAGAAGTTTCATTTGTAATTTAACTTTGTTTACATATTCAATTTAAAATTACGTTTCCAAAAAAATTAATAATCATAAATTTTTAAAATTATTACACCTTGGACAGTGTAAATATTTATTTATTTAGCCCTGATGTAATGATTTAAATAAAATTTCACTTTTCATAATAACAGTCCAATAAAACCACAGCCGAAAAAAATTTCCTATATTACAAAAGCTAATTCTAAAATGCATATTTAAATTTTGTATACGATATTGAATTTATTATAAAGCAGCTAATAGGAATTTTTATTTTGTCGCACGTGAATTTACCTGCGTATACGCAAAAATATTTAACTATCCCACAAACGTCATAAAAATATATAAAACTATAAAAAAATATTTTTTTTGTATTTAAAATTTAAATTTTTTGAAACTCTCTACTAGACAGAATTTATGTTTTAACAAAAAAAAAAAACTGGTTATATATTTTTTTATGTTTCATTTATTTCTAATCTGTTTTCTAAATTAATATATAAAAATGGAAATTTTAAATTCCAGTTAATACTAGTATAAAATAGTATTATTAAAATTACGCTATATCATTTGGATAAATAATTTAAATTATCATCTTTAAAAGTTAATTATTATTAAATTATAAGTTTTGTAGTTACAACAAAAAAGATAAATTTTTTGATCATAAAAGACACAATATTTTTTTGATTACTTACTGACATCACTTATATTTATTTCAGAATGATCATTGTCTTGTAATTGGCAATCAGGAGCATCTAATATATTAGCTGAAAATATAATTACAATATATAAATATTATATAAATTTTTATTTTTTGATTGTATAAATAAATAAAATATCTTTTAATAAAAATAATAATTATAGAATTTTATTTAAATATAAATATTAAATGCGTAAATGCGAATATTTTATGATTAATATTTTATTCATTTCATTAATGAATATATATTATAATATTAGAAATTTAAATACATTATAAAAATTATGAAATAATTAAATACCTATATATTTTTCAGATTATTCATAATTATTAAAAAGACGACCGAAGTATCACAGAAAGCAAAAATTCTTGAAAGAAATTTTTTGTTAAATTATTAAATATAAAGATTTTTAGTATATATTTCAATTAGATGGTTGGAAAGAGGAACTATATACAATTATAGTTCATCTATATTAATCTCATATATAGATATGTAGATACTAATTGAAATTCTTTATTTGTATATTTAATTTGAAAATTAATCATACGTCATTTGAATCGATTAGTTAATAAAATATTCTAATATATTTATTATCAATATTTTCCCTCATTTATACTTATATAAAATAATTATTCTCATCATTAAATATTAATTATATAACAAAAATTTTCTCTGGAAATCAAAATTGAATAAAAATGTCTAATGCAAAAGGAATGTTAATTTCTACTTTTCTATACTTTTTTTTTTACTTCATTACATTTAAATTTTCATAACTATTGAAAGGATTCCAATTCCTACATAATAAATTTTATTAACTTTTACATATAAACCACATTAATAATAATTTTTGGATCAAAAATTGGATTACCATTTATTACTCTAAAAACATATATAGATAAAATGGGACTTTGGAGGGTTAGAGAAGGAAAATCAATAATGAAAGAATTCCAAGAAAAGTTTTGTTTAAAAAAAAGAAATTGGAAAATATGTTGTCACAGTTTAATTTTGATTTTGATGAACGTCAGAATCTAAAAAAAAAATTATTTTCATAATAAATAATTTATTCATAACCAATCAAAATAGAGAGTCCATTACATATACATGATGGCATAATAAAAATCAATGAAAATCAAATTTTTATATTATCCTTTTATGTATTTTAATAATAAAAGGTTCAAATTAAAATTGCGTGATCCTTAAATATAAAAGTTTACTCAATTATATAAAAAACAATTTTTTTTTGTTGGATTGTTTATAAAAATGTAATATTAACACTCTTTCTTTACTCTCTACTAGTATCTGAGAGTTTTCACAATAAATTGGTCTTTTTACAATTCAAATTGGTCTTTTTGCTATACAAATTGGTCACACAATATGTTAATTGCGCCATTCACCCACAGGATAAGAAATAAAATTAATGAATATTCAAAGTAAAATTTACTCTCATCTATTGAGTTGCATCTATATTGCAAATTGCTTGCAAATTTTGAAAGCTGGAAATGTTTATTCAAAATTGAAAAATATTTTTATTTGAATTTACTCAAACCTTATATGTATAAGTACTTAAATCAAATTCGTCCTTTTCCAAAGTTTCGACTTTATATTGGGAAAAGACACAAATTTTAAATTGTAAAAAGACTAATTTTATCTGAGAATTCTACAAACACATTCCAATGTAGTTGCTTTGTATAGGGTAATTTTTAGATTTTTATCGTTTCGTGTTTTACTATTTTTTTGTTTTGTTAGAAAATTTCCCAACATTAACACAACATGATTGCCAAAAACGAAAAATTATTAAAAAAAAAAATTACATAAACATAAATAAATCTTATTTTGTTTTAGGTAAAAAAAAAAATTAATATTTTGATTTTTTTTCTTCTGTGATTTTCTCGGAAAAATTTTCAATCACTGAAAATATAATTATTAAAATTATTTCTCGTATTTTTACCAAAAAAAAATATCATCACTGTGGTCATAGTGCTGCTGTACTATATCTGTGGTATGACTAATATTTTTGTCTATTATTTGAATAAATTATTTTAATTATTTATACTAATATCTTTCTATAAAGAAATCTAATATACAAATATTCGTTTGTACAATTTTCACAATTGAAAAATTTCAAAAATTTAATACATAAAAAAATTCAAAAAAATTAAATAAACAATTAAATGGGTGAAAGATTAGTTGAAAGAAAATACTAAAATAATAATGGTATGTACAAAATGACGACTGACAAATGTTTCGATTGCTAGAGGTATCTTTTTCATCACAAAAAGGATTTTGCTTTATGACATACTTCATTTTAAAAAAAAATTTATTATTATAAATTACTGTCCTTTATAGAATTTATTCTTGATAATAAAATTTAGGCTAAAAAGTTCCTTAACATTAATTTTAATCAAATATTTATTATTTACATATAATTCCATATTTCAATTTAATTAAAAGAAATTTATCTAAAAAACAACAACATTAATTTTGATCTGTAAAATAAAAATGACTAATTTGTAACGAATTTCTTTCATTTTTATCAAATTTCATTTAAAGTATTTCATATAAAAATGTAAAGCAAAAAAAAAAACATTACGAATTACGATTAACTTAACACCGGAAGATAAATTCACCCCCGCACAAAATAAATAACTCAATTTTTTTTTTAGAAACAAACAAAAATTAAATAAATAAATATTTTTTGGTTTTAAATAATTTTTTAAAGATGATTCAGTAAAAAATAAAATAAAATATGTTTATAATATTTACTTAAAATTAAAATAATATTTTGAATGAAATATTTTAATAAAAAATCAGAAATTGTAATTTTCAATACCCCGGGAACTAATGGTCAGGATACATAAATTAGTTTTCATCGATTTGGTGTATCCGTAATTTTCGTGATTAGCTTAATGATGCGCCAAGAGGTATGCAGGAAAATTATGGTAAAATTCTAGTGTCACTTTGTGGTTAGTTCGTTTAATAAACTGGAAAGAATTGGCTACAAAAATCAGAGCAGTGTTATCCCTGACCAACATCGGACACTACACACTTTCATAATTTCTTTGCTATTGAATATTTAATTTAATTATAATATAAATGTTTCTTTAAGTATTTGAAAATTCAAATCTTAAAATTTCTGTCGTGTGTCGGTTTATAAATTAAGATCATTTCCTCTGATCCCAAAAAAAAAAATTGATTTCCGAAATAAGGCATTAAACATTATTTCGTTTTTGGTATTGAGCCAGAATTTTTCAAGAAAACCCATTTTTTTTTATTATCAAGAATATATTTTTTCTCGGAAATTCTTATAAAATTATTATTAAAAAAAATCTTTGACGGTCAAATGGTCAAATAGGAAAACTCTTTCATTATAGAGTGAAAGATATAGATTAAACTTAAATTTATTTATTATAAATAATAATAATGAAATTCTTATTCACCGATTAAATAAATAAAACATTTTTTTTTTCGAAAAACAAACGAAAAAATGCGCATAAAAAATATTTCATGTTTTCATTTTGGTAAATATTTGAAATATTTTGGCACCAACATTTTTTTAAAATTAAAAACACCTCCAAAACGAAAATCTGAAATATTTTTTTTCATTTAACATGAATGAAAATTTAAGAAAACAACAATTCTTGGAAAAAATAATGAAATTTTCTTTTTTGAATTATTATAAACATAAAAAATATGTCACGTAATTTTCGCGTGGCAATTATGAGGATATATTTATAATTTTTATATTGATGTATATTATATATTTCAACATTTAGAATAGAAATAATATGATTCGATCTAAGTTCAATTACCTCAATGAAATTTCTTTACAGATAAACACTTTTATTCTTTAAATTTATTTTTTAAGAAAATATTTAAAATTATTTTATATATTAAATTTTTTTTTTTAAATAAATTTTCCATTTATTAAAATAGTAAAAAAAATAATTGGATTTTCCAAGCTTTTAAATATTTTAAATACTTAATCAAGAAATTAATCTGTAATGAATTAATGACACTTTTAAATTATAATATTTAATAAGTTAAATGTTAAACCATTAGTTTAATATGTTAATGTATTTTAAATAATTTCCAATAAAATTTTATATCAATTTTTATGATTTCTAGAAATCCTCGGATAAGGAAAATAATGAAAATTTTGCGGTATTTCATATGATCATTCATTTACTGTCTTTTAAGAGGGAATTACATAGCAATTTTAAGAGGGAATTACATAGCACTTGCAGGCTAAATTAATCTTATTACAATTTAAATAAATATTGTGGGAAATCAAATGGGTTTTTTAGAAATATTTTTAATTCATTATGTACACTTAATATATATGCTTTTTCAAAATGATTCGAACAGATAATTTACATTTTAATTTGATCAATAACAGGACAACGAAACTTTAGAATATGGGTACTGGTACAATATGTCTTCTGTCGACATAATAGGAAATTATCTTCATATAGGAGAATTTTGACTCAATTTTACAAATTTTGAATGTTGGGATTTGAATACAAATTCTCAGATGATATAATTACTGATTTAGTTAATAGCTTAATTTAAATTTCACCTAAATTTATATATACTATTATAATGGTCACTATGTTTATAGTGCACAAAGTAGCAAATTCATACATAAGCCCTAATTTTTAATATTGAATATTATAATTTCAATTTCAAATTAATTTAACCTATTTTAATACACATTTTATAATCATTTTTATTTTATTTTGCCAATAGATTTTGATAATATTCAAAATAAATAAAATTATATCTTACAAAATAAAACATTTGGTCAATTTCATCTCATCATAAACATAATTTATTTTGTAATTCTTAAATAAAAATTCTATAAATTAAATAAATTGTTGCTATATGTCACAATTCATTAAATCTTTAAATATTCTTTATAATAATTTAAATAATAAAATTATTTTTAACAAAATCATAAATTGTCGAAAAAAAAGAATGGCGAAATCTTAAGTTTATTTAAAGTTCTCGCTTTATTTATTGCAAAATCAATGTAACCGGAATATTTTCATGGTCATCTACTTACATACTATATACAATAATGACTAGAAACCCTTTTAACCTTGACTAAACATTTTTTTGTATTAAAATTTAAAATAATTTTGCACTAAAAGATTTTTATTTAATTTATTCTTTATTTTATATTTTTAATGTCGCAAGAAATTTAAAACTTGATTGTTTTTTTTTGTTGTTGTAGTATATCAAAACTAATTAAAATCGAATTAAGTAGCTAAGAATTTAAATATAATAGAACTTAACTTTTTTTATAAAATTTTTTATATCTTTTGAGGGTCAATAACTAAATCACAAATAAATAATCATCAAAGCTTTTATTGATTAAATTTTTATGATGATTTTGATGCTTGTATATTATCCATAATAAAAAAATCTTGTCAAAGGTCAAAAATAAATTTCAACATAATTTTTTATAATTTGAAACCTGATCGAATCATTAAAAAAAAAATACTTGTAGCATTTTATGATTAGACATTTTTTTTTCTATCTTTAATTAAATATTTTTAGTAAATTTTTTTTTTGGTTAATTTTATAAACCAAGAAACTTTTTGAAGCACAAAAACTTTTCGACAAAATGTGAAAAATTTGTCCAATAGAATTTTGTTTATTTTCGTTATAGTGAAAATAATAAATTTTTATGCTATGTTTTATTTTTGCGGTGAATTATTGAAAAGCTATTAAAAAATCAGCATCTGGAAATTTAAGTTTCTGTTTTTCTTTGTTTTAGTTCCTTTTAGTGTTTACATTAAAATTCCTGGGGGCCACAAAAAGAAAAACAGGAATAAGAAGAAAATATATTTATTGGTTTTCCATCTAATATAAAACTAATTTAAATAATTATTTTTGTTTTGTATGGTTTAAACTTTTTTTAATTACATTGAGAATTAATAAAACATTTCTTGTTTTATTTCGATTAAGCATATAAAATAAAGTAACATTAAAAGTCTAGAAATCTTGGCGTTCTACAAATTTAAATTTACATGATTTTAATTATTTTTACGATATTCGGGAAAAAATTATCGTTTTTACGTTACTACAATGTGAAGTTCACAATTTAGTTAATCAAGTTTATTCGGCTGGGAAGAAGAAACAATTACATTTTCTCCTTCATAGAAATTTTTGATTTATTGGAAAATCTTCAAGATCTACTAAATGATATTTACATGTCCGGTAACTATAGTGTATACTAAATTTGTCAGGTCCAATTATTAGCTTGACTAACTGAAAAAAACAATTAGCATTCTATATGCAGCGAAGTCTGTTAAAAAGTTTAACAAATTTTAATTTTAAATTTTAGACTAAAAGCTCAAATTTTTATTTTTTAATATAATTTTTTTAAAAAATTAGCAAATATTTTCAAGTTGTTGCTGATAGTGACAGTAATTCGTTTTATATGAAAAGATCTGCTAAATTACTTGGAAAAATAATATGTTTATCTCTGAAATGTAGACCTTGACATTGGGCGGTTGTTGAACCAAGAGAAGAAGTTGTCATTCTAAAATATTTTACAGATCATTTTTAAATGAAAATATGTAGTTTCAATATTCAACTTTTGATAAAAAGTAATCTAGCATTAATTAGCTAAGGCAAGAGCCAATTAAATTAAAATAATAATGATCAATGTTAATTACCAGACCCATAAAACTCTCTGCAATTATTTAGAAAAGATATAATACAAAAATTAAACTAACAAATTTTTTCTACCTAAAACTTTTCTATTTACTCAACCTTTAATAACCTTTAACGCATTTAATATACGTTTCCAAATTCCATGGTATATTAAATTGTTATATAAAAAGCTACAAAGTTCGATTATTATGCATAACAAAAAAAATCGTTTTTTTAATCCCCTCAGAAAAATAGAAAAAAAAAGTTATTTTTAATTTTAACAAGAAAAAATTATCTAAAAATAAACTTAATTTTGATTGTTCTTTACTTAATTTATTATTTAGGTACACATTAAAATTACTTTCATTATAATATACTGTGATTAATTGGGTTACTAAAAAAAACAATGTATTTATTTTTTGAGACAATTTCAGTGGAAAATTCAATAAGTTAATCAAGTGGAAATTGTGTCTTTTCGAAAATTTATCTTTTTGGTTTTATGTCGCATATAATTTTTGTTAAAAGATTTTGTTTATCTTTATTATTTATTTATTTAGAATTAATTAATTTTGGTAAAATTAAAAGAATATAAGTTTTTTCCTATAGAACTTTCAACCAATAAGTAAGTTGAATTGGAAAGTTTTCAATTATGTAAATGATTTTATTGCTGTTTGATCGCTTGTAAAAATTTAACAGAGTTTACGCACTAGCTTTGTGCAATGATTTACTCTAGATTATTACTATGTAGTAAAAAAGAGGAGAAATCTAGAATTCATTTACAAATTTATTCTGGTTTTGGTTGCCCTTTGAATTCCTCTTTCTTGCGTTCATTCATTTTCTACTTTACTACACATTATACTCATTGACAAATCTACTGATGTAAATACACATATAATATATATTTGTGTCCTTGCAAAGGAAATATTGAAGATTTTCAAGGATCACTCGAATTTTAACTCAGAACACAAACTAATTTACCCCCAAAATTGATAACTGACCTTAATATATGATGGTGAAGAGTGAAATTAAATGGACGACGAGAATTTCAGTTTTTGATACTGTATTATGAAAATAATCTTGAAAATTCAAGTATTGCACAGTAAAATATATTTCTACTAATTCTTAAAATCGTATTTAACATGGTAAATAAATCTTGCTTGGTATTAATAGTCTACAAATAGGTACCAAATCACTTCAAAAAAACCCTAATAAATATTAAACTATTCCGCATTACTGTCACTATATTCAATATTCAACCTTATAATTTAATAATCGTACAAAAAATAATTCTATAAGTTTATTCTTGGAAATTAATTAAAAGTAAATTATATATATTCTAATAATATTTTCTATCCAATATTGATTTTATAGCTATTTCTTTATACTGTATTTATTTTTTTATCTATTTACACACATAAATTGTTCTATTTTTATACCAAAATATAAAATAATGAAGAAGAAATTAGTAAAATTAATAAAGTTTAGTTAGAATGGTAAAAAAACATTTGTGTTTTTTTTTACTCTGTATATTAAATCGATTTTAATTTTGTTTTGGATGAAGTCAGTAAAATTTAAAAGGAATTTTTATATTTTTGTCTTTTTTTTTACTATCTGGGAAATTTATGTAAAAATATATTTTACTATACAGAAAAACTAAATTGCATGCTAATAATTTTTGTTTATTATTAATTTATTAAACTAATAAAAAAATTATTTTTAACTTTTTCTATAAAAGGAAATTTTTACTATATTACAAAATATTTCTAAAAATAAACATAAATTTTCTTCTTAAACTTATAATAAAAATTTTGGTTGTTATACTATAAATAGAAATTAATGGCCATGATAAGTTCAAGAGAATTATTCGAAGAAAATTATGCAGTTTCTTTTATATTTAAAAGAAATGAAATGAAAATTTGTTATTTATAAAAATGTTATATAATTTTGCCGACAGCATAAAAGAATACGTGGGAAAAACATTGTATATACAAATTTGAAGAAATTTCAAATTTGATCCTTTAATTTTTTTAATTATACATATTAAGAATATTGATGATAAAATTACTTAATTATAAGAATTACATATTTATTTAGTCCAGTGTTGAAAATCAACTGAAAAAATATATAGTGCAATATAGCTACGAAGTATAATTTAAATCCTTACATAGTTAGTATCCATTATATAACGAAAAATTTATTGATTTTTAAATTATCTACAATAAAAGTCATATTCAAGGATTATTCAATAATTTGCATAAAACTACAACAGTCAAATCAAAATATTTAAAAATAACAGAATTAATATTTACATAGTATATAAACTTCTGATTCTACCACGCTTACGTCACGTGAAACTGCAAACACTATTCATGATTTTCTGTAGAAATCAAGAATTTAATTATTATTAATTGATCTTTTAATTGGTTTTTTATTGTTTATGGTGAGTAACTTTATATACGTCAGACTAATAAAAATATTTTTAATTATTAAAATTAGCAAAAATGTTTCTTCGGATAAACTAAATGCAAATGAACCATAACTGTTTGAAAATTTAATAATAAAATTGAAGGATATTCAAATATATATTGTTTTTATTTAGGAGTCTAGTGATACTGAGTCGTTTAAGAATAAGTTGCACTTATAATGTGATGTATTACATTAATGCTACTCTATATGTTTATTTGTACTAGGGAAAAATATGTCTATAATAAATATCTTAAGACTGACAAAATTCTAGCGATTGAATTCAATTATTAAGATGACATTAAATTGTTGTATAATTAATATAGTTTATCTCATACAAAAGAATTTATGGTTCATAATCAATGTAAAATTACTAGGTTCAAATGGGACTAGGATGGGACTTGGCAACCATTTGACTTTTGAGCCAAGAGAAGAACTTCAAAATGTTAAAAACCATTATATAATATATGTTCATACATTTTGGGGTAAATTCATAAGAAAAATCCCCTAAATGTTGTATCTAAAAAAATCCCCATATTTTGAAAAATTATTTTTAATTTAAACAAAAAAAACTTCATTTACTACTTCTATTATTTCTTTTAATGTAATTAAATTTTTTTATTAACTTCTAGAAAACTTTACATATATTTCCATTTTTAAAACAGGTTTTCGATTTTTGTTTTGTTAAAATGAAAATAAAAGCGAAATCTTTACGTACATTAAAACAAAATTTAATTTGCAAAAATATATAAATAATAATAAAAACAAAAAATATTGTACATAAGTAATATATTTTTAGATTGTATATCTTGCATGTAAAAAGATTTCAGATAAAAAAGATGTTTTTTTTTCTTCTCTGGTGTTAAACAAGTTTATGAATCATTCAACCAACCTATTTTTTTTTTTCATACAGTGAATTTTGATTGATGTCCAGCTGCATAATTTTTGAAGCTATTTTTAAATGTTATTGTACTTTTGACTATATTCTACTATATTTTAATAGTTCAAAAAACTTTATAGCTTAATTAATAATTTTCATTAATTTTTGGTATACAAAAAGAGTGTTAAAGCATCGAAAAATATTATATGTTGGAATCTGTAAATTATTATATGATCTGGGATGGAAATGATAATTATATTAAACAGACAAAATAGTATGAATCAAAATATTTTGGTAATTAAATGTGCTAATTTAAGTTCGAAAATGGAATTTTCTGACAACATTTTTTTTTCTATAAAATTTTTATTTAAAGTTATAAAATTTTTATTTAAAAAATAATTCTAGAGTAAAATTAATTATTAACTAAATTAAATAAGAAGTACAATAAGGTCACGGTTCAATATGTTATTGTTGGCCATAAATTAAGAATTTTGGTAAATTTTCACAAATTTTCATGATTTTTTTATAATTTCAATAATTTTTTTTTTGGAAAATTTTTCAGACAATTCTGATTAGTTAAATTTGCTTTAAAGCTAATAATTATTTGTGCCTCTTTTTGATCCAATAATAAATAATTATTTAATATTATCCAATTTTGTTTATAAATTTATATAATTTTAATTGTGGTTTACCAAAATTCATCATTTTATTTTTAATTTGTAAAGATAGTTTTGCGGTCAAATTAATTTTGTTTGGTCAATATTGGTTATTATGTAAATTGACTGTTTTGATGAATAAAATTATTCGTAATAAAATTATTTTATTGTCACTTGTTTTTATGTGTAGATAAATATTTAAATTTAAATTCGATACAAATTTAAACTTGAAATTTTAATAAATAAAAATATAAATTATTTAAATTTCAGAAGACTTTGGAATAGATCATAACTGCAACAGATACTACATAGAGACATTAATCATGTACCAAGTTTAATATGGTTTCTATGTCTTGGATCTGTTATAACATTTTAAAAGACTATTTTTATTTGAACCGAAATCAAATCAGCAAAAATAAAGACAACAAAATTGAATCAAAAATAATTATTTAATTACAATTTTTAATATATGTACCTATTATATCATCTGTGTCCATTTTTAAAGATTTAATAAAATCTTTATTTTTTTATTTACTTTTTTAGGAACCAAAACTTTTATGGAACTTTCAAATATAAACACTTTTTAATTATCAGATTTAAAATTTGTTTTGTTTTTATTATTTAATTAATTAATTTATTTATTTATGTTTGCAATCACAAATTAAGTTTTGTTTATCACCAAAAATAAAATTAGTTTATTCATATTTTTTTAAAAATAAAATTGATTTGTTTCTTCTGTTAATTCAATTTTGTTATTTTCTAGACAAAATTCTGAAATATTTTAATCAACATATAAAATTTATTTAATTGCAGTTAATTTGCAGCATTTTTATAAGTATATATGTATAGAAAAATCTTGTTTTTATGCGCTAAATAAAATTCAGGTCATTTTACTTGTGTTAAATAATTAATATTGGATTTACACTAGAAAAGCTTAATATTAATTTAGTATTCTTAGATTCCTTTATCCTTCCTAATTGTGGGGTAAAGTAATATAGTAAGTATATTTAAGTTTCAGTAATCTTTCTATTGAAAATTAGTCTAAAATTTAGTTAAATATTGTAAAAAATGTGATAGTTTCTGGAATTTATGCAAATACAATCGGTAATATCGAAAATATAACTATGTTAATGCTTCAAGATAAACTAAAATTTAACATAATATGAAAACATTACCAAACTTATTAGTGTTTAACACTTTCGTAGTGAATACCAGATAAGGATTTTTTTGTACTTAAATAATTCATTGAACTATGTGCAGATTACAAAATAATCTAGAAATTTTAATAATTCAGACAATAAAATAGCATATATACTTAATTTTAATTTGTCTGCAATTACATATTGTTATTAATAAATTATTTTGCAAAATATTTTGATAAGATTTTTCTATTATCATAGAAGAATAATAAAAGTAGCAAGATGAATAATTTATAGAATGTAAATATTTGTCTATTACATAATCGAAAAACGTCATGTGCAACCATGTTTACGTTTCTATTACTTTGATGCCATTTAATAAAAAAAAAATTACATTTTTTAATTTTATATCAAAGCATATGAAAATTTCGTATATAAAAATAAGCTTTCATTTCCATTACGATTTATTTTAATTATGATCTTCTTTTATCATTTTTCTATTACTTGAAAATGTAATCAAACAAAATTTGCCTCGTACATTATCTTATTCTTTTACTCCATTTCAATTTATAGTAATTGGCTTCTACTATCTCTGTCTTTTTTGAAACTAGTCTTTAAAAAAGGTAAATTATTTTAATTCGTAATAGAGATAAAAACCACTTATGAGACTTTTTCATCGCATGAAAGAGTGAGAGAGAGTTTAATGCATTTATGGCCCGTGTATTTAATTGATTTGACCATGTAATTGATCTTGCTGTTAATATTATTATTATGTACTTAAAGTTATAGCAAAAAATAATAATAACTTGTCTTTGATTATTATTAATTGTATATAGGAAATGCTATCAGTTAAGGTCACTTGCTGATAACGATGAAATGTTTGTTTGTAATTAAATCCAGTTTAGCTAATGCAAACAAATTTTTAATAATATATTTAATTGTAAGAAACATTTTATATATACTAATTTTATGAATTATTCAAATTTTGTACTAATTTTATTAATTAATTGAAATATCAAATTTAAAATTAAATTCATTTTATTAAAAATTGAAAGTAGAACTTAATAAGTTGCAGTTCTAAAATCTTATTTAGGTAAAAATGGATTATCCTTTAAAAAACTAGAAAAAGAAACAAAAATAATTATTAGTTTTATATTCTTACTATTAACGACAATAATAAATTAAACAATTTATAATTAATATAAATAAATTGCTAGGAATAATTAGCTACTATTTATACAAAAAACAAGATTTTTCTATAAATGTTTATATAAATGATCGTAGGTAGGTTCTTTATGTATAAACAAATCCATAACAAGTGCAATTCACTTTTTTATTAACTACTTAAATATTTTTTTTGCTTCTCAAACTATAATTAATTCGAATTAAAATTAACATTAAAATTTATGTTAATATTTGTTGTTTTTTTTTAAATATTAATAAATAAAAAATAAATTAAAATCAAAATAAAAACAAACACACTTAAAGTTTCGCAAACACATTCAAATTTCAAATTAATTTTTACTATAGTAAAACAATTTTTTTTATTATGTAAAAAATGAAAAATTATTAGATAATTATCCATAAAAGCAAAACACGCAGTGAGAAAAAAACAATTATATATATTTTTTTGCAGCATTTTCAAGTCAAATTGGTCTTTTTGCAATTCAAATTGATCCTTCAATTCAAATTGATCATATTAGTAAGGCAAATTTATTCTTTCCCAAATGAAATTCGTCCTTTTCCAAACTAAAATCATTCATTTCCAAATAAATGTTTGTATATATTTTGGCAAAAAAGACTAATTTGTATTGTAAAAAGACCAATTTAATCTGAAAATGTTTAATTAAGTATATTATGAATAAATTTAGATATAAATAAAATAAATTACATAAAAAAAATTATTTGACATTTGAATTTAAGTAAAATTTTTAACTACGTTGTTAAAGATAATTTAAAAAAAAATATCAACAACAAATAATTACAATAAAATTTAATAAATTTTATACATTTATGTTTTATGCTTTTCAGAGTTTAAACAAATTATTTATACGGAAATGAAATTCACATTAAATTATTGAAAAAGTTTTAAGATATAAAAGTTTTTTTGAATAACATAAACAAAGACAAAAAAAAATTTAGTTAGAAAATTTAATCATTTTTTTCTCTTTATTTCAGATAAATTAATGAAAAAATTTTAATTAATTTTTCAATAAATTAAAAAAATTTGTAGAAAAACAATATTTTACAATAACATTTTTCACTAAAACACTAAATTTTTTTCACGCGCGAACTTTTTTCTGATTATTATTATTATTATTTGTCGTATCGTTTGTCACGTCAAAGTTTATAAAAGTTTTTTTTTTTTCATGTGAAAAATCAAGATCTAATTGCGACTTTAAATATTTCTTTTGGTTAATATTATTATAATTTAGTGAAATTTTATGTATTTAAATTATTATTATATACAATATTAAAAATGTTCGATTTTTAAAACTACTAAGCCAATAAAATTTGTTTCTAACGAACCGCACGCGATCAATTGAATTTGTAAACTTCACAATGAAATGAAATATTTTATTTCACTTCTTCTTGTTTGTAAAGACACAAAATTTCAATTTAGAGAGAAAAAAAAACTAAACCAGAAAAATAAAATAATATTATATAAAAAATTAAATATAAATTTTTGAAAGTAAAAATAACAACTAAGCAAAAGTTAAAAAAAAAGAAGTGAGAGATTTTATTTTAATTTCATTGTAGTGGTATAGATCATTTATAATTGTGTTAGTTAACATATACAACACTAATACATTTGATTACCAATTCCAGTTTTGTTTTTTTTTGTTATTGCTGTTACGTATCGATCATTGGTATATGGATGTGTGTTTAAATTATTTTGATTAAAATCATTAAAATGGTTTATAATAGTACAAGAATTTTAAGAGTTTTTGTATACGATCACTTATTGATCACTATTTAAATATAACTGATCCAGTTTAAATTAACATGATGAATTTTTTAATTATCTCTTATTTCAGTTATTTCCAGTTTGGGAATTTTTTTTTTAAACTTTCGATCATTTTGATTTTGAATAATCAATTTTTGATCAGTTCCAGTTTGTGTCATTTAAATTTTTGGGGAAAAAATTACATATAATTTAGATTACTTCCATTTTGGGAAAGTTTCAGGATCATTTCAATAATATAATAATATAGAATCATTTAAAAATTTGGTATTTGTAATACTAATTAATAAACATAATATTTATAAGTAAAGATAAATTTCAAATTCAATATTATACATAATCATTATTTTTGTGACTAATTTATAGTACTTATTTGATCAGTGATTTTCTCATAATAATGAATTTGATATAATTTTCTTGAACTATAATTGAAAGAATATGTGTATAATTCCTGATTGAAAACTATAAAATGAAACTTAATAAGACTATGAAACAGAAAAGAAATAAACAACACCAAACTTGTATAAAATGTTGTTTCTTTCAAAGTTTTATATTTACATATTGAAAGATTATTTTTAAATATATGTATTTATATTATGTACACCGAAAATATAATATATGTATATAAATTTTTTTCTGCTCTGTAAATAAAATACAAGAGAAGAACAAGAAAAATGAATAAAATCATAAGTAAAACTGACAATAAACAACACAAGTATATTCATTTATAGAAAACTGCAAAATTGATGAAAAAAGACAACGTTTTTTAATAGTTGGACATGATTTTTATCATAATTCAAATTCACACTTGTTGATGTATAGATTTAATTCATATATTTTAATTTTGTAGTTTCTCCAGCAAAATGTACAAAAAATATATTTATAAAAGAAAAACTTTTTTAGTTTCCTAATTATGATTAATGTTTTTAAGATTTAATAGGTCCCAAATTGTAACCTAATATCGGGTAGGTCTAGCCCCACATCGGGTTGTTAAGTAAAAGTAATAAAAGTAGAAAAATATAATTTAAAATTTATCAGAATTTGGTACATTCACTTAAATTTTATTTCTAATTCAGTAATTTATTCCATAGACTATATAATTCATATAATCATATAGTCAGATTATATGAATTTGATACTTTTGATTGGACCTTATATTATATACCATCCAACCTATTGGAGCTACAGATACATTGACACGAAAACCAAAGAAAGAAATAATGATTTCTGAGTATAAAATGAGAGATACAACAAAATAACTAAACTTTATATTAAAACTATTTGGTATAAAAATTAAACAAGGCACACGCCACGCCACGAATTCTATCAGTGATCGTTCAAATAAAATATTTCTGGATATATCTTGCTGCTAAATATATAAATTTGAATAATTTCGATTGTATCTTTCAAAAAAAAATATCTATAAATAAAAACTATGATCACTAATACAAACTGAAACTGAAGAGAATTTTTGTTTCTTTCTTTAATTTCCAGTAGTATAAAAGTTTTAGTATACCAAATTCGTATAATTAAATATTAATTAATTTACTTTTAATAACAAATTATTTTTGAAAAATTTATTAAGTTCCGAAAATATATTGAATAAAAATATTTATTATTATAATTCCAAATTTTTGGTGTTTTGGGTATAAAGAGAAATTAAAATTAAAGCTAAATAATTGAATTAAAGCTAAATAATTTAATAAATATCTTCAAATTCTCATCAAAGTCTTAATAAATATCATAAAAATTATTATGCAAATTATATTTACAAATTTATTAAATTTATAGTTAAGATTAATTTTGTATAACTAAGAGAATGAATAATTTTTCTAAGTAAATTAAGAATTTTAAATTGATATAGAATAAAATTGATTTAATTGTGCATTTTAATAACAATTTACTGGTATATAAATATTATTTTCATTTAGCTAAACTGATAATTATCACGTTTTTTGTATGTATTACATTTGGGATCTGATTATTGCTATGGGGCATCTGACCATTTGCTACCAATTAAAATGATATTAATTGTTCGATATTCAGTAACTTTGTTTTATCTATCTAAGATAAAACATCCAACTCAGATTAAATAAAAATCCAATTAAATATTAAAGAAATTTTGGTTATCAATTAAAGGAAATTTCAATAACATGATTGTTTTTTTGACTTAAAGTAATCAAAATTTAATTTTGTATTAATAAATTATTAATTTCAAATAAATCTGGAATTAATTAAGTATATATACATATTTAATTATGCAAAATAATTTAGTTTTGATTAGTAATATTTTCTTTTCTTATCAATATTGATTTCCATTATTGCTTTTATAAAACTGCATTCCTAAGCAATTAAATTTTTCCCCATGAATCATCATTCATACTAAATAAATAACTTAATTTAATTAAAAACTTAATACACAATCAAAATTAATTAAAATTATATATAAAACAAATTAAAAATTATTATAATATTATGCAATTAACAATTTGTTATTTTGGATTTGCTAAAATTTATAATTTAATTTTGAACTTTAACTAAAAAATAAAAATTCTGTAACGTGTGTTAATTATAATTAATATTGATAAGTGATTGTTTTTTTTCTTCTCATATTTGAGGAAATTGATTATTTATAAAAAAAATTCTATAATAATTGATAAGATGCAATTTAGGTGTAAAAAAACCCCATACGACATAAGAAATAATTATATAATTTACAGTCAAACTTCAGTAATTCGAACTTTGGAAATTATCTGTAAGTCGAAGCAATTATCTGATCGATTGACGATCGTCTTTATTGAAATTAGTTTGAAATGGGTTTTGGTACTCGATAATTTAGTCGGCAAGATTGGGAAATTGGTTTATTATATAATTTTTTGAAGGAGATAAATATGTTTAGGAGAGGGTTACAAATCATCAAATTACCTATCCTATGTAAACACGAAGTTAAAACTGAATTTCTTTAATTGGAATTTTCTCTACTATACTTTACACATTCGACTTATAGAAACTTGACTTTAATATAATAGTATAGATACATTTAATTAATTGATTTAAATTAAAAATTTACTATGTCAGAAAATCAGAAAATTTAATAATATAAATAATAATAAAATAATATTGAAAGTAATATGCTAAAAAATTTTTTTAGTAGTAAAAGACGTATGGGTATTTCCCAAACGACTTATTAATATTATTGAAATTATAACATGTGCTTCAATGTTGTTGTTTAAAAGCATGGATTCTATTTCATTATAATAATTTTTTTTTATGAAATTATGTAAGAAAGTTGTTTTGTATAAACAATTTTCATATCTCGACGATTATATTATATTTTTTTTGTGCCTATGAACTGAAATTTTGTTGAGGTAAAAAAAAATTGTGTAATTTCTTTAAAAAGTATAACAAAATCCGAAATTTAAAACTTTTCAGTGGGTCATTTCTGTTATGATTATTGAAAGATGTTTTTTTAATGTTGTGTGCAAGGTCGTTTAGAAGAGTTTTTTTTGATGAAATTATGGTAATAAAATAAATAATGAAAGATAATTATATACATACATATATATTTATCTTGTCGTAAAGATATATTTATATTTTTTTTATTGGAATCAGATGATTCATTTTTTGTTCCGGGAAATTATATTTTTTTATAGTGAAAGCAGAATATTTAAAGTTGAATTAAATTATAATTAAAGTTTTTTAGTTAATAAGAGTTAGTAAGACTATTCTCATTGAATTTTATCAAGAAAAAATAATGATTTTTGAATTATAAATGAAGTTTAGAACTTTGTCGTTAAATGACAATATGGAAAATTCATTGAATCAACTTTAGTTATTAACTACATTGAACTTTTCGATTAGTTGATATTGTTGACAATGTTTTAATCTTCAACTGAGATTTCATAATTGAATATTTTTAGTTACCAATAAATATTATATTCATTAGTTATCACGATCTTATAGTCAGTCGTTATCATTTATCTACAATTAAATAAACTATTCTATTTAATGATTTTTTGCGAAGCAATTATAGTTGCCGATTTACTTTACAACAAAAAACAATGACGATCGAGCATATACGAACTACCAGTTGCAAAAGTTTTTATAGTTTAAAAATAATGTTAGAATCATAATAATTAAGGATATTAAGGATACATAAATAATGGATAATAGATAAAGGATAAATGAGAAAGTTCAAGTTTAGAATTGTGAAGTCTATTTACTATTTGATTTACCAAAAGTTTACAAGTTATATGACCTTGTAGTAATTAACCTGGATTAATTTAGTTTCAAATTATTTTTTTTTGAATTTTTGAATCAACAAATTCTGTTGTTGTATTTTAGAATTGTAAATATCATAAAACTGAAAAGACAATCAATATTAATAAACTTTAATTATATCTTCTTTTTTTAGTTTAGGTTGTAAACTATCATTAACTTTCATTTAAAAGTTTTAAAGTTTGTTTATTATTTACATAACCGACCAAAAAAAAATTGACTTTATAGTAAACAACTTTAATTAATTGATGTGTTGAAGTTAGAAGAAAAACAATCTGCAAATCATAAAATATTTTATGTACATATATAAATATAAACATGGTGGCTTGAAAAATTTATTAACACTTTTACAAAAAAATAAAATAAAATAAAAATATTATTGCGAAATATTTAGTAGAAAAACATTAATTTTTTTTTGTTAAAATTTATTAGAAGTTCATTAACTCATTAATTAATTTATTTACCTATATTGTATTTAAATAAATTGCTTTCCAATTTAATAAAGTAAAATTAATTAAATGTTTTTCAAGTCTCTATGGAAAAGTAAAAATAGAAGCCTTAAGATTGCTTATTGGTATAAGACTTTAAAAGCTTCTAGGTATACTTGAATTAATAATTAAAATTCTATTAACCTTATTTTACTTAATAACTTTTTTATAAGTATACATTTTAATTTATAACATTTTGTGGTTAAATTAGTATTTTTACAATTCATATTTTTCGTCTTTCAAATTTAATTTTGTACTTTTATAAATAAATGTCTTCTTTTTCCAAATAAAATTCAACCTTTTCCCAAGGTTCGTATTTATCTTAGAATATGACCAATTCTATCAGGAAAATATTCAAAATCATTAAAATTTTACAATGAAGTTATTGATAAAATATACTAAATTAAATTACTATAAAAAAATAGGAACATATAAGTTAAAATCGAAATTAAAATTAAATTCATTTTTATTTTGATATTTATTTTTTCTTGTTAATTTTATTTTAAAAATAAATATTTTTGAATATGTCATCTTTGCGGTTAACCACAATTGGTAACATAAATAAATTCTTGTTTTTAATTTAATTTAATTTTAATAATAATAAATATTTAGTTGTAAAATGTAATGTAAATAAATATGAACAACT
The DNA here is from genome assembly GCA_949752835.1 of Empis stercorea. Classification (NCBI taxonomy): domain Eukaryota; kingdom Metazoa; phylum Arthropoda; class Insecta; order Diptera; family Empididae; genus Empis; species Empis stercorea. The sequence continues at coordinate 42,343,460 of OX457089.1, forward strand.
AAAAATACGAGAATATTTTAAAATCATTAAAAATATAAAAGAAACATTATTTATTAATCTTAAACCTGAATTTTGTAATTTGAAGCTTGATTATCGATTAAATAAAATTCAAATAAATAATTGAATAGACACTTCACAATATTTTACATAAATTTTTATATATCTTGTATTTCTACTATTTGGTAATATTGATGAATAATTATACAAATTTATATGCGTAGACTAATTAATTTATTACTGTGATCGGTATATAGATAATTTTGAGCCTCTAGGTACTAGTTTTTGGTATACGGTATATTAAATAATAGGTAGTATAATTTGACATATTATAAAACTATTATCACACTATATATATAAATTTTATATTTAGGTACGCAACAGTAGCAAAACTGCCATCTTTTGACAAATATGAAATATATTTTTGGATTTACAAAAATGAAGTAAGTGAGAAATATATAATAAACAAGATTTATAATTGCAGTTAACTGACTGATCACTTTAAACTATAGAGAAGATATTACCAACTGATCATTTAAGAATTGATTATTAGCTGATCATAACATTTAAATATACTGATCATTTATATTAAAGTTGGAAATTGTAATAGGACAATTCCCTGATACAATAAATAAAAGACAATATAATATTTATATGATTTATATTACATGATCATCGATTATAGTCAATTGACAGTATTCGATTCTATATCCAGGAAATATTAATTAATTAATAATAAATAACTCTATCATTTACTTAGAAGGCTCAAATTAACAACAGTAAATTTTTATTATCATAAATAATTTTCTCTTTTAAAAATATTTAAATTTAAATTGATAATTTCCAACTAAAGATTTTATGTAAAAATATTTAACCGGCCTGATAAATTTTAAATATATAAAACACTTGCCACAAAGCTTTATCACTATGTGATATCGCGCTCTCCAGTATAAAATTATATGGGAAATTCCCAGAGATCATCTTAGTCATCGATCGAGAAAAAAATATTTACATAAAAACTTTTTCTTAGAAAATTAAAGCTTTTATAAGCTTTTATAATATATTTTTTTGTACAAATTTTAGAGGTTACATCTAAAATTTGTCTATTTTGTTGATGATCAGCTGTTGGTGCCGTTGAAATATTAAAATTGAAATTTTTCTGCAAAAAATAAAACTGGTCATCTACAAATAATTTTGAATTGGATTCTATTAGCTATTATAAATAATTTATTGCGCAAGAAAATTATTTAAATTTTTACATCATTTTTCTAGAACTAGTTTTAAGATCTTCTTTTATATTCAATTTTATTGTTTTTTTTTGACATAATTATTTAAGGGTTTATTGCAAAATTACTTAAATTTTTTTTATTCCAAGGTTAGAATCTAAGTCTAAGAATCAGCATAGACAAGTACAAGATAAATTTTTATGTTTTATATATGGTGTGATATTTAAAACTGGTATAATAATATTTCTATTTAGTTATTTTCCGGGTTATTGGCCAATTTTTGTTTGATTTTGGGAAATTCTAAAATAATTAAATTGTTAGATTTTAAAATGTTGTAATATTCAAATGCTAGAAGCTATAAATTTAAATATGTATATTATAATTATAGTAAAATATATTAAATGAAAAATTATAATAAGTTTTCATAATGAATAATTAAAGATGCTTTGAATTTGAGCTTAAAATTCCTCAAAAAATAATTAATTATTTAACTACATATTAATATTGAAAGCCTCTCAATCATTTATCAGATACTTAAGTTATTATTTTGAAATACTAATTGATTATGGTTCAAATTTTAAGATGGCCTAGGCCACACAATTACTGAGTAGCGTCGTCGACCCAGTGCATAAGAAGAAGGAAAATTAATAAATTTTCAAAGTTAAATTTACTCTCAGATATGTCGTACGACGTACGCTTTTATTTAGGTTAAAGTGTAATGCAGATTTGGCAAAAGCTCAAACTTAAAGCATTTATTACTCTTAACCAAACGTTTTAATTTTGTAGATAGTAGCAGTAGCAGCAGTTTTATACTTCTACAAAAATGAATCAAATTATGACAGAAATTAACAAATTAATAATTATGTTAATTTCATTTAATTCGGAATGCCAAGAACGCAATAATCTACTTTTAGCATTTATTTGGGTAAACAATTTTGTATATTACATAAAACCAAATTCGTTTGTCGTTATCCTTTATAATTAATGACAATTGAATTATCAATTAATGACATTAAATAATCAGAAAGTAAAACAAGATTTACATTTTTGAAAATAGATTTTTTTTTGCATATCAGGGGGAATTTAATTTTGACGTATGCCGGGTTTCTCCAAAAAAAATAACATAATTATTAATTGTGTTTTTTAGATTTATGAAATTATTTTGAAATTTTTTCCCAAGTCGTTTGTATGCTCGATAGTAAGGATTTTTTGTATGTATTTAAGGATTGTCAGAAATAAATTTTAAGGATTTTATATATTTAAAAGAAATTTGTGCAAAATTTGTTTTAGTTTACCAGAATAGTGTACCATTACATAATAGTATACTTATTGTAATTAATTAAAGATTAACAATAACTCACTAAAGAATTTTGCCATTAATATAATTTCTTCACTATATGTAAAGAAACTTAATAAATAATTTGTAAAACAAAAAAAATCCTTATTAGAAATTAAACTTTCATTAAAATGTTCTACATTATTAGTAAGGTGAAACAAATATAGTCCAAATATCGTCTAACGCATTCCACTAAAACTCTCTATCTATCGAGCCAGAAAATATCAATTTAGTTATTGAATATTCAAAATTAATGTTATTTAGAAATTATTAATTAAATTCTTATAAAATATAAATATGTATATAAGTTTCAACAACATTTATCATGAAACTACAAATATGTAATATTAATAATTATTATTATTAAAAATCATCAAAATTAACAAAATATTAAAAATATCTTTCAACATATTTTCTTAATAAATTTATAGTCGTCATTTTTAGAATATAAATTCAAAATTATTAAATTTTATAAAAATATTTATTACATAAATACTATTTTACTTTTTGTATTGCAATATTTATGGAACTTTGCCAATAATGTTCAAAAATTAAATGATTTAGGGGAAGAATTTCTTAGTAAGTAAAGAAATTTCCTTTTTTAAACTCAATTATTAAATTTAAAATTATAAATTATATATAAAAATGAAACATGCTATTAATTAAAAAAATATTATAATAAAAATAAAATAAAAAAATTTACTTTTTCGTATTGGTAAAATCAGCATTAAAATATATATTAAGTGCAGTGCAAGTTTAATATCGAAAGCAACATTAAAAAAAAAAATATTTATTTATAAATTTTAAAAATTGTAATTAAAATTAATTTCACAAACTTTTTTAATTTAAAAAGTATATTTTTTTTAATTTAAGTTTTACTTAAAAAAACGTAGCACTTTTTTCAAATTGATATTGAAACATTAACATATAAAATTCTTTTCAGAGTCAAAAATTTATTTAAAAAATATTTTCACTTAATTTAAATTTGTTTCAATTATTATAGTTTTTTTCAATTAAAATCTTTTTTTTTCGCAAATTTACTCAAATTGTTTTTAAATTTCAATAAAAAAAAATAATTTTATATAACACGTTATACATCCGTTTACCTTTGGAGACCGATTGATAGTGATGACTGTAAAATTTTTAGTCTATCGTATTTTTTAATATTTTTTTTTTTAATATTCTGAGTATCTTTATGTATTATTAAAATACATATTATTATTTATTCAAATTGAAATTGAAAATAAACATTTAAATATTATACATAAATACAATGATATCTACATACAAACTTGATTATATCTTTTAAATGTAAATATTTAGTCGCGGTTTAGAACACGACTGGTTTTGATTAAATGATGATGATAGCGTAAAACTATCACATTTATATTTATAATTTTTATATTAGTTAGATATAGATACATTATTATATATAAAATATGTTTTTTTGGAAAATGTGCTTTTAATATAGAAAAAAGAGCTTTTAGTTAGGAAAAATTATGAGCATGCGCAAATAAAATTATATTTTTTTACTGTGTATATTTTATTATTTGAATTATTTTATAATACAGAATGGAATTTGAAATTTGTTAAAAATAAATTTTAAATTTATTTTTCAAATTTAAATTTATTTTATAATTTATATGTTTTTGCTGTTGTTTATATTTTATATTACTGATACTATATAGTTAAAATATTATAATGTTTAGTGATTAAATAATATAGTATTTATACCAATGTGGTGCTAAAGCATTAATATATCTAAGACATTGATGGTACTGCTAAGCGTTATAATGTTGTTACTATATTTGCGATAGTATAGTATCATTAAAAATATTATATTCCTCAATTCAATTTTTTCTAGCAACATAAATTATCAAATTTTCTCAATAATGTATTTATGACGAATTATGAATTATAAAATTATCTTTGGAATTTCATATTAAATGTTTATCATTAAAAAATTCGCAACAATTATAAAAACAAATTATGTACATATAAATTATTCGAGGAGATGTGAAAACAAAATTATTGTAATTTTTATATTAAAATAATTTTCTTAAAATTTTGTTTATTTACAGAAATACAAAAATTATTGATCGAAAATAATTTATTCATAAAATAATTTTTAGATTTTATTAATTAATTTTCTTTTTTTTTCAGTGTTTGTGATGTTTTTGGTTGTCAAGATTCGAGAAAAATTTTAGTATAGTAAAATAATTTTTTGTTTAGATAAAATTTCTTAATAAATTTTTTCACAGTCTAAAAATTTATTTTCTTTTTTATACATGAAATTAAAATTTATTTATTTTTTTTTAATGATTTTTCAATATTTTAAATGTCTAATTTAAAAGTGTTTGTTAATTATTGAATGAAATTTTTTATTCATAGTTTTTCATCAGATTGTCAGCATTAATTGAAAAATTGGGTATCATTAAATTTTTATCATTAATGGTTTTCGGGATTTTCAAATATTATAGCTGAGCTGATTTTTTATATTAGATAATTTAATGAGGTGGAGAAAGTAATGGTAATGTACAGTGTTCTTTAAAATGCTGTAGGGCAGTAATAAAGGACTGTCAGTGGTGCTCGCCTTAATTCAAGTTGAAAATATTTGTGACAATTAATTGTGTATCATTAAGAAGACTAATCAGTTCGGGCAATTAATTGTGTTTTCGATTATAACGAAATTATAGTGAAGAATTAATTTCAAATTAATAATAAATTATAATATCCAAAGTGGAGTTAGAATTTTTTGTTCAAAAAATCTCTAAAGTTAGCCCCTAGGTGGCCAAAGTTCATAATTTAAACAGTCGACACTATTAAAATTTGAATCATTTTATTTATCCAATAATCAATAAATAAAATAATCTAATTAATTTATTAATAATATTTAAAATAAAAAATATTTTTCTAGATTCTATAAAAATATTTTTAATTTTTTTTTTTGTTAAATTGATAAATAATATTTTTGTACGTCATTCATTTATTAGATATGACATATCAGTGATATTTTAATATTTATTCTGGTCTGGGTGACAATATCATCACATAAAATTTTATTATTTTTGTTTTTGTTTTTTTTTAAAAAGCTGGTCAAATAAAATATTTTCTGATCAAGACAAAAAGAGTGGGAGATCACTTTTAAAAAAAAAAACATGCTTAAACTTTTTGAATCATGACGAATGAAACATGTAAAATGATGACGTTCATTCGTGACAACAATTTTAATAAATTAATTTGCATTTTATTTTTATTTTTTTTAATTAATATTTTTAATATTTATCAAAAAACAGAAACAAATTTATATTTTTATTATTAATTAATTAATTGAAGAGAGAAAAAAATATAAATAAAATATTTATAAAAAAAATTATGGTAGAAAAAAGAATTCAAATTGATTACATAAGTAAAAAAAAAATAGATTTTTTTTTTATGTTTATAAAAAATTTCTGAAAATATAGAAAATTCTACTAAAAAAAAAAATTAAAATTAAATAAATTAAAAAAAAAATAACATACGTGTAAAAAAAAATTAGAATTTTTTTATTGTGTGTAGTCAAAATTAATAATTCCACTTGTTTTTTTTTGATGGTGTCAATTATTTTTTTTATTAAAATGATAAAATTTAAAACCTTTTTCTTTTTTTTTTTTTTTTCAAATTATAAAACTTTTTTGCATAAAATTATAAAGTAAAAACAACATAAACACAATTTTTTATAATCTTATTTCACCACTCTTTTCAAATATTAATTAAAATTGAAAAATTATTCACAAAATATTACAAAAAAAAAAAAATTATATAAATATTAAAATTATTTTTTTAAAAAAAAAAAGAAGTTTTAATATTAAAATTTATTATTTACCATTCCAATAAAAATCACTTAAAATCCTCATAACGATTTTTTATTTTTTATATATATTAAAATTATATCGATTTTATTTTAAATATTAAAATTAACAATTTATTCTTAAAGTTTTACTAATTTTTTTTATTACAACAAAATTATTTTACATAAAACTGAATAATTGCTTTTCTCGAATTTTATTATTATAAATATTATTAAGAACGAGACAAATCAGAAAAATTTATACACGTCTTATTACCATAAAAGTCAGTTAAAGAATATTTTTATATATTTCAAATGTTAGTTAAACTCTAACACAGAATAAATTCCGACAGTATAAAAACTTTTATTTATTTTGTGCAATGTTCGAAATATATTACTTTTATAGAAGAAAATTCACCACTAAAAAATTTACACAAAAAAGTTTTATATACCAAAAAAATGTATAATACAATATTAAATTCTATAAATTCAGGTATATATAATGTTAGTCACATGCTTTTTAATATTATATTACACAAAATGAAATATGTAATAGAAAATTGTTATATTTTTTTGTTTGAACTAAAATTTATTTAAATTGACTATGCGCGCCACGCGAATTTATACTAAAATTTAAGTTTTTTTTTTAAAAATAAATTGTTTTTGCATAAAAATAAATAATATTATTTCTTTTGATTATCGTTTTTTTTGTGGTGTAATGCGGTGAAAATATATGTGTTTTTTTTGCACAAAAATAAAACACACGAAAATTGTATGTAGGAGGCCGGTTAGAATAGGAGGTGGTATATAAAGAATACAAGTTCTTTAAACTACCATCATCAGAAAATGTCGATTTAAAAAAAAAGAGTGGAATAACACACAACAATTTTTTTGTTTTTATTTTATTATGGAGAAAGTTGAAAAACTAAAGCGATACAAAAACGAAAAAATATTTTACTTTAACATTGAACCAAATCGAAATGCCGTACTTAACTGAATTCAATTCAATAACAAAAAGTTTTATCAAAGTTTTTATTTAGTAAAACAAAAAATAAATAAATAAACGTTACTAATATTTTTTTTTTATGTATGAACTGAACTCCTATTGTTATTTTAAATATTTTTAAAGTTTATTTTATTGTTTTTGAAAAGAGAGTAGCTTTAAAACTTCTAGAGAGAGAGTTAGTAAAAAGAGAAATATTAAATTTTTTTTTTATAATAAAAATGATGTCATACTTAATAAATGATAAAAAGACAAATTCAATGGTATATAATTAGGATGGTTCAATAATGTTTGAAATTATGGTACATAAATAATAAAGGTTTAGTTATTAGGAAACTATTTATTTAGATCGAATCTACTAAATTTGAGTGAAATTATCCTTTCCCTTAGATAAATTCTAGTTTTGAATGTTGTACCAATCAATTTTGGTTTTCCAATTTTCCTGCAATATAGTCTGTTGTCTTCCAAGAGTTCGTTTTTCAGGTCGATCATAATATCAGATTGTGTAATTTTCATTGCTTTGGCTTTTTGTGGAGTTATTTTAAGCAATCTAATATCTTGCCTTTATATTTAGTTAGTACAGACAAGTGTCATCTATTTCTTTCGATTTAAACTTAGTTATATTAAGCACCAGTTGATAAGCAGATGATGTGAAAGTGATAATAAAAAATCATAATTAAGGAGACACAATTTGCTGAAGTGACATAACTCTTTAGTAAATATTTTCGTGTTTCTGGAATAGATTTGCTCCATAATTCCGTCAATAAGGAGAATTTTCCATGACTACAAAAAACTAAGTCCTTTTTCAAATATTTTTCAAAATTGGGTTAAAAATATTTACAACATTTTACTAAATTCTTAAACTTAATAATATTTTTAACTAATTCCTTCTAATATTTAATTTATATTTTTTTGGCCCACCCTAATTCCTCAATAATATCTATTAAACCGTGTTAAATGGGGATAAATAAATAAATAAAATATGTTTTTTTGAAGAATTTTTTTTTTTATTATTATTTAAAAAAAAGTATATACTTAATAAATACTAAAATTTATCAATAAAAATAATTTTTTTATCGTTTCTGTGCTAACGTAATAATGGATGATCTTCCAATTAGTTTGACTTTTATATTATTTAAGTTCTTTCAATTTTTCTTTTTTGCTGACACATTTTATATTTAAACCAATAAAATAATCGTTGTAGAACCAAATAGACTCTTCGAAATTTGAATGAAAAGAACAAAAATGTTGTTTTATAATTATTGTAAGTGTAGAAACTATTTTCGTACACTATAATTTTTGAAGATATTGTTCGACAAAATAATCACATACATGATAACAGCAAACATAACAAATTGAAATTACATTATAAATTATTTTATTACATAGAAGATATATTTTATAGATTAGATAAAAAATGGAATATATTGGAAATATTAAAAACAATTTTTTTTTATCATTTTGATTTATATACACAATTCAGATTAATTTAACATGTTTGTATATGTGGATCTAGTATTTTATGGTTGTTTATTAGCTAAACATGATTATTAAAATAATTTTTGTGATTTTCTGTCATTGACATTGGTGTAAAACTACATAATTTTATTTAGAAATACTTTCAAATAGACTTGTAATTGTAAATGTTATTTTCTTTTGGAGTAATTATTGTTTTGGTACTGAATGAAGCTTATTTCCATTTTATTTCATTCGTTGTTTTATTAATCCATCTTTTTTGGACAACATTAAATGCAAAATAGGTCAATATAATGTAAGTATATTAATTGATTCAAATATATTAAAGTAAAATTGAATATTTTACCCTAATATTTCTTGTTAAGTAGGAGATGTTATGAACCTTTTGAATATCAGGCAGTAAGTAGTACATATATGATATATAATTGAAGTATTGTTAGTTACCATTTATGTAGAATAATGATCTTTAAGGCTGAAGTAATTACTTTCTAAGGAATATACATATTCAATCAATGATTACGATTTTGTAATGGCATTGTTAGTTATCAACTATAAACTCGAATTCCTGACAAAATTTGAAAACATTTTCACAAAATTATATGTAAATCGTTCTATAAATCATATTTTACTATTACAAAAACTTTAACAATTTAATTGAATTATATTAGCCTTTGAAAAATACTCTATATTCGGAAAATAGTAAAAAAAATGTATTTTCTTTTTTCCTGGAATAAGGACAAAAATGACTCATTTTGTGCTTGGTATAAAGAATGAAACTTTTTTTTTGGAGATGAAATTCTTAGAAAAAGCTTTTTCCATCTACTACCTCAAACCATATTTCCTCGATCCATTTATATACTAACATCATTCTTAAAAATATTTCATGAATGAATTTATGTCCAAAATATATAATATAAAATTTTCTTTAAAAAGCTTTTTCCCACCTACACAATCAAATTTGTTATTTGGTATTTGGTTACTCAGACTATTTCAAACAATAATAATGCTGTCGAAAATTCCTGGAAAAGGATAACATTTATTATGCACAGAATAAACAATTTTAATAAGAAAAATACAATAATTTCTTTTTTTTGTTGTTGTGGGTTGTATCAATTGATGATTCATTCAGTTCAATATCACGTATTATAAGATTTTTTTTACCATTAATATTCCTCTCCTTATTTATCTTTTACCATCCAATTTGTATAAAGACAAAAAAATTTTCAGGATTAAAGGATATTATTTGAAAAGTGCGTAAGAATTTTATATTATAAAATGTTTCTATATTTTTGTACAATTTTTAGGGAAAATGAATCGTATAATGAATTTGATTATAGGGAATTATGAGTCAGGATAATAATGAAAGTTTATGTCATCAAAGAATAGGGACGCCCATCATTTGAGTCATTCAAAGGAGCAATGATACACGCAACTTACCTAAAAAGGCGTCAGACTTTTAGACGACATCAAAATTAATAAGTGACAGCAATTAACAAATTATTTATAATCATAAAGTTATGAGTTAATTAAAAGAATTTATTTATAAAGAATATTAGTTTCCTTCGAAAACAAATTGAATTAAAATTTATCATCTTTAAAATTTGATTAATATTCAAATTTACTCGATTTTAAATTAAATTTATTTTACAAAATTTCTTTATTTCCAAAAAGGATTCAAAATTGCTTCATATAGTATACAAAAATCAATAAATGTGATTCAATTTCGCAATATGCAAATTATACTCATTTATTTGCTCTGTTTACCATAAAATACAATTAGTTGATTCGAATATCTTGAAGTTCTTTTACGTTACTAATACCAGAGAAAATACAATAAACGATAAAATAGTCTTGCCTCTACCATTCCTAATACAAAAATTGTGTAACACATTAAATAAAGACACTCTGTATTATATCAAGGACATTCCATGAACTTGTAGTGTATTTTTTTTCGTTGGTGAAATATTTAACCTTCTTTTTGTTAATGTAAACCAAATATCAAGGACGAATTCATTATTATATTTGTTAGTACAGTGAGAGTATAATATAACCAAGAAAATCAATAAAACTCGCATTCCAAACTGATGTGTTGTTATTAACTGATAGAGGAAAGCTTATTTTTTGGGTAAAGGTAAAATAAGGGTAAAAGGAATTTTCGGTTTTTAAAGGGTTTTGGAAAATTATATACCTTATGATGGATTGAATAAAATATGATTTAAGTATTGTAAAATAATAAATTGGTTTCCAGGAAATAATCAACAATATACTTTTGGTATACAATATATTATGATGGGGTTTTGAGAAAAACCCATTATCCTATATTAAAAGTGGAAAGTATGTTCTATTGGTGGTTTTTAATGAAAATAAATTAGAAAATTGTTAATGAAAAATTATTTAGTATAATTTATGGAGATAGTATCCTTAATTACATTATTAATTACGAAAATTCTTCCATGCAAGGATTAAAATTCACTAATTTAATATTGTTTTGCTATTATTAAGCGCAAATTTGTTTGTTAGTTTTTAACATGAATTTAAATATTAAATCAGTTTCTAGACAATTTATTGATATTCTGTTACTAGTTAAATGTGATATAATTGATTTTCTCGTTTTGCACCTGAGCATTTTAAGATTTTAAGTGATTTTCTTAAGCATATAAACTAGGTATAAACAATTATCTTAAAATGGTTAACTTTACATGAGCTTTGAGTAATAAATCTTCATCTACCACTACCTATACTACTTGCTCCAGATTGTAATTGTAGATTCTATAGCAAAATGATATCTAATATTTAATAGTTAACCTTAATATCTATTATTTCTTAGTAATAAAATTGACTTTTCCTGCGATTTTTTCTAATATTACTAAATTAGCAAGGGACGAATTTATTTTATGTATTTATCAAGTAGCTCGTAATATTGTCCTTGTAGATTAAAATGATTCATCCTTTTCACAATTTGTATATTTCTCGTATACTGATATTTTCAATAAAAATCGCTAAGGTACAAAGTCATATACGATATTCAAATATTTTAAAGACTGCCTATTGTTATGCAATGTCACATAAATAAATTTATAAACATGAATTCATTACATTTTTTCGATTTTTCCCTAAAATATTATTAAATTAATTGCTGAGTTTGAAGAGTTAGATGAGTTAGAATAATTTAAGTTTGAAGAGTTAGATGAGTTAGAATAATTTATATAATTTATAAAAACTTTATTACTATAATTAAAAACAATTTTTTTTTTGAGTAGCCAAGATTTATGAATTTTTTTTCTATAAATTCATAAATTATCAAATAATTCATTTAAAATTATTTATAATTTTGCTAGAATAACAAATATACAATATTTAATTTTAAATAATATTTATTTATTTATTAAAGAAAAACGAAATTATATTAAAAAATAATTTTACAAATCATAATTAATTTATTAAAATTAATTCAACTAAAGATATAATTAAAATAGAATTTTCATTAAATTATTTAATTTATTAAAATAATAATAATAAAATATTGAAAAAAAAAAATATGATTTCAGTTGAAACTTCAGATGATTTAAGCAGCAGTTGCAATGGTGGTACATCAAGTTCTGGTGAAGAAATTGTTACATCATCAAAAATTGGTGGTGGTGATGGACCAAGTACTTTAAATTTACAATCACAAAAATCAACCCGATTATCTAGTTATCGGTAAGTATAATATTTATTTGGCACTATCATAATTTTGTGTTCTTTTTAAAAAAAGTAAAATTAAGGAAAACTCAGTAAACTTTTCCAAAAAAAAAAACGAAAAACAAAAAAAAATAATTTTAATATAAAAATAATAAAATAGAAATAATAGAGAAAAAATTTTATAATAGCAAAATAATTTTTGAAGTACAGAAAATTTTTTTATAATTTCTTTTTATAAAAGTGAAAAATTTCCAATAAAATTTTTCTTTCCTCACGCATTGAATAATTTGTTTTTTTTTCACAATTTTCCACATTATATTTTTATATATATACGAGGTACTCGCGCTTGTATCCATAAGGAATATCAAAATTTTCATATAAACATAAAAATTATAAAAATTAAAAAATTTTACATATGCTAGAAAAAAATCTATAAATAAAATATTTTTTTTTTGCATAATTTTTTATACAAAATTAATATAAATTATTTTTCTTGATTTTTGTTATTAAAAATTATTTAGATTTTGTGAAAAACGTAATAATAAGAAAACAAAAAAATTAATAACTAGTAAAATTAGTGGTTCATCACAAAAACGTAATAGTAATAATTTAATAACAAAAATACCGCGTCCATCATCAGCACGACAAGAAAAATATAATAATAATAATAATACTAATAAAGTAATTGGTAAAAATCTTCAATATAAAATTGAAATTGATAAATCTGATTGTTTTATAAAACCACAAGATAAATTAAAGTATATGTGTGCTCAAAGAAATTTTAAATCAAGAAAATCATTTTCACAAATGGATATAAATCATTTAAAATATATTGGTCGTAATCATCAAAATAGTAGAGAAGTAATACCAGCTAATTATCAATTAAAACCATATATATCAGCATCAACAACATCAGCATCATTAGCTGATGCTGATCCAGAACAATTATCAATGCAAGAAAGATCATCAATAATGTTGTCGGAAGATTATTATAATTTTATACGGGAAACAGAAAAGGATGAAATTGATTCAAAAATTGCTGGTATGAGAGTATTTGCAACAATTATGTTAAATGCATGGCGTAGACGACGAGATGATGTTAAACGATTAAATGATGAAGTAATTAGGGCCAAGAAAAGTGTAAGTATATATATTAACTATTTTTTGGACATAATTTTGGGAAATTGTTTATAAATTTTGAGGGGGTTTAAATTCATGTCCTTAATTCCCTTTTCGCAAAATCCAGTAACTAAAAAATCAGTTGCCTAAAATTCTGCTGAATGCAGTAATAAAATCATTGTATGGAAGAACATTATGTGCTGGATTTTTGATTATATTATATACTGAATTTTGAGAAACTGGATTTTTCAGGGTTCATAGCAAAACTATTTAATACCAGCAATGTAAATTTTAATTCTTTTTTCTCTTATATATTTTTTTTACTATTTATAGGCTATTAAAGTAAAAAATCAAATTCATGTCCTTAATTCCCTTTTCAAAATTGAACAAAAACAAAATGATGAATTAAATTCACGTTTACGTCGTATGATGGATGATCAACGTAAAATACATGATTTGTATGATGAATTAAATACTTCATTTATTGATTTAAAAACAACAAATCAAATACTCTCAGATAGTTTAGTAAGTAAAGATAGAGAATTGGAGGGATTAGAAATGGTATTAAAGGATACAAAATCAAGAGTTTTTAAGTTAATGGTACAAGAACGTGAATTAGAAAATAATTTATCTAATGAACAGAGAAAAGTTCAAGAATTACAAAATAATAAAAATGAATTAATGACAACAGTAAGTAAAAAAAATGTTTTGGTATAATTTTAATGTAGGTTTTTGGAGTGTTTAATAGCACTAACATGACTCAGAATTATGTATTGATGATAAAATTTAAATGGTGGGAGGAAAATTTATTATAAAAGCTTTCGTTTTTTTTTTAAAGGATAGCAAAATATAACTGGTGTTATATGAATGATTTTCTATTATAAAATGATTCAGATATTTCAAGAAATAAAATATCATGTCCTTTTAAGGCATATCATAATATATTTTCTCTATATACACTACGCACGATAAAAATCTTGAATGAATGATTCAGTTCGTTCACAGATAAATTTTTATCAATCGTGCTACAAGGCAATTAAAAATTGATATTAGTTTCGTTTTGTTTTTAGATTTAAGTGATAATTTTGTATAATAAAATTTAGTGATAATTGTTATCAATCAAAATAGTATAGCGTGCAGGAATAATTTCACAAATGATTTTATAGCAAATGATTTAGAAATTTGAGATTCTTGGTATTTCCATTTGTTCATTATTTACTTTCAGTATTTTATGTTATACTTTAAATTTCGTTTTTTAAATGTTACTCTATAAATCCTTCAAATAAATTTAGAGAATTTAAATTATTTTTAATTAGTATTTAATTTTAATGCTTTCATTTAAATTCCTGATTCGCACAATATTTCGTGACATAACTTATGTATTTCCTTATTAAAAAAAAAACGGTATACATATACATATATATATTATAGTATATAGTATTATAAGAAAATAAATTAATATATAGTCGTGTTTGTTACAAAATAATTTCCCAATGTTGGGAAATTTTCAAATTTATTATAATATTCAGGTTCAATGATTGTCCTTGACGAATACTAAGTCAATTTGCAGCACGATTTATTTATAAGAACTCGTGCCGATATTGATTTTTTTTTTCCTTGTTTGGATAATGGTTAAATAATTAATTTACCAACACAATAATTAATTACATATAATTAAGATATGTATAAATAATTTCTACAAATCAAATAATTAATTAAAAATAAAAGTGATTCAATATACATATAGTATTTCTTTTTGCCCAGGTAACACAATTACAATTTGAATTATGTGAAAAACAAGTAGCAATGAAAGAGATTATTTATAGTAAAGATGAAGAATTAAATAAATCAAGTAATCAATTAATAATACTTGAAAAAAAAATATCAGATTTACGAAGATGCGAATTAGAGTTAGTATTTAATTATTTTAAATTTTATCCTTTTTCGTCCGATCATATAAAATTTCTTTTTTTTTTTTATTATTTTATAGACGTCAAATTGAAATAGAAGAACTTGATCGAATTGAAAGATTACAAAAAAATGAAATAATTATATTAAAAGATAATATTAAAAATTTAAATACAGTAATTAATTCATTTGTAACAAATCGTATTAAAAATTCATGGATTGCAACTTCATTACCAAAAGAAACCTTTAAATTTGTACATTTATTTACATATTATTTATTACCAGCAATACCACCACCAATAAATAAAAAATTTCCTGCTTTTGGTTTTAAAACAGCAGTTAAAAATTATGTTTGGGGTGGATAATTTACAGTATACTAAAATTGTGTTCTACTAAGTATAATAATGATGCGCGATTCAAAGGAGGAAGGAAAATAAATAAAAGTAATAATTAATAATCATACTCTATTTTTTTTTTGTATCAAGAAAAAATTAAAAAATAAATAAATATATAATTTAAAAAATGAATTCAAAATATTTTTTTTAAAAATATTTTGAGTTGAATAATTCGCAGCAAAAAAAAATATAATTATTTGATAAATGTTAATTTTTTTTTGATATTAATCTTTTTTTAAATATTTTTTTTTTAATTTAATTTGTGTGATTTTCTTTGAACTTTTATTTTTTTTTTTCGAACATGTAACACATTTTCATTTATCTTTTGCATTTAAACATAAAAACAAAAAATTATTAAAAATATCTTGTAGCCGAATATTTTTTATAATATATATTATATAAACATTAACAAAAAAATTGTATACTTTCTTTTTAAAAAAAAAAAGAAAAAAAATTAATATAAATAAAAAAATATTTTTAAAATATTAAAAAAAAAAAATATATATATATATTAAAAAGGATTGAATAAAATAATTACTTATGAATCTATTTTCACCCATGTCTATACTTTTAGTGTGTTAGAGTCAACGATATAGAAGATATATGGATAGGGCATAAATATAAAAATTTGAAGCCACGCCGGGTATAGTTGTCTCTTTTTTTGCTAGCCGAATTGTCAAAATATAAAAATGAGAAATTAGGGGCGGATTAGGTTTTTTTTAATTCGGGCATCAATTTTTAATTGATGCCCGAATTAAATGCCCGAGATAATTTTTTTTTTTTTTTGAAAAATACAAGTAAAGATCACCCTAAGGAATATTTTAGGTCGCGCAACGATAATTATACAAATGGAAAGTAAAATGAGAGTAATTTGTTTAGCTAGTTAATATTGTTAATTTATATTGAGACTCTTAAACTTAAAAAAATAAGCCAGCCCTGTAAATCTAAAATCAGCTGTTATAATATTTTTCATATTAATAATTTGACACTTCGGCGAGCAAAAGGAAAGAGAACTACCAAAATCGTGGCTTCATAAACAATTTTTCAATATATTAAAATTTTAATGTGTTAAAAAGAGAGGGAACATTTATGCCACTTCCATATATTTCTTATTCGTAGGTTAGAGTCAAGTATTCAGTCACAGATAAATAAAATTATGTAAAATAATATTATTATAATGGTTTATAGAATCTTAAATGATATCAATAAGGAAATGGGCCAATATTAAAGGATATCGAAGAAGTATTTCTTTAAATTCAATTAAAATATTTTCTGATGGATTTTCGTAATTATGAAAGTGAATGCTAAATTACTCCTTTGTAAAAAAACCTTACACAACATCACCAACATATAATTTGCATCACTTATTATCAAATGAAATAAACAAATTAATGGTTTTGAGTTTATTTCTCTTCAAATTTCTTTTTAATTTTTTAAATATGCATTTGTATTTATTAATTAGAAATTACAACTGAAATTAATTTTTTTTTTTTTATAATTTTACCAAATGATTTTTTTTATACTATTGCTCCTATATACATAAATAACTTAATAACATTGATTAAGAATTTAATTATAAATTTAATTATGAAAATTTTTTTTGAATATTCTCTTAAAAACTATCAAATATATTTCAGAAATTCAAAAGATAAATTTTTGTTAATCTAAATTTCAAATAATAATTTTTTCAATTCATAAAATTAGATTTTTATAATTTATGATTTCTGGAATAATTATTATTTATTTCTTGTTAATTAATTTTGATTATCGATTTATTTATTTTTTGGTTTTGTATTTTGACTACGAATATTGGAACAATAAAATTATTATCACAACATAACTTTTTATGATATATCAATGCATGCATTGCATACGAAATATTTAATAGATAATTAATAAATATTTAATTATTTTTTTTTTTAATTTATTAATTTTCAAGTCTATTTTTTAATTAATGCAAATTTTCATTTTTTTTTTACAATAAATATTTTAATTTACTTTTATATCTTTTAACTATTTAACAAGAAACATATTTTTTTTTCTAATTTACTTTCACTATAATCGAATATATTTTAATATTAAATTTTTAACAAATTTCGAGTTTCGTATTCTCGAAAATCTATTTAATTTTCGATATAGCATTTTCGAAAATAAACATAGAAAATAATTTTATTTTTTGTTTATCAACATCCACAATACAATTTTTTGTTTCCTTTTTTTTTGGTTTGATTATAATTTGTTTAAGATTATTTTTTTTTATGAAGGATGAGAATTTCTAGTCGTTAATTAATTGAGTCCTTAGTATCAGTTTGCGATTATTATAATAAATCCGATATTAGGGCTTTATAATATAACTTTTTGCTTTGTACAATTTCCATTTTTATTAAACTATAAAATAATTAAATTTAATTGGCAGTTCTTTTCAAATGGTACTTAAATTTGTAGTCCAATTGCAGTGAAATTTTTGATAGAATTTTAAAAACATTTTGTGTAAAATTGAGAAATCTTTATCAATATATAAAAAATGAAAGAAAACTCTGATTTAAGGACATTTTGGTATCTTTACATTTACTTAATAATTTGATTGCTGAATTTTGGTTATTATATTGTGGCTGTAATTCTGTAATTTTATTAAATTTTGTTGATATCCATAAATGTTTGTGCTACTTATGATAACAAGACGTATTATACTGAAGCTTATAATGACATAAAATTACTGATCGTTGAGTTCCAACAACAATCACTCATAATTTAATCAATCAACTAACGACTATAAATTCCGTCTAAAAAAACAATTATTATTCGTTAAAATATTTATGATAATTTCCACCTCAAATTTTTATGAACCTCGGGTCTACAAAAAATTATTTGACAATATTTATGTATGCTACTGAAATTTTCAAAAAATTCTATTTTAAGCTTAATAGGAATGATTTCATTTATATACTTTTTCTTTAGTAATTTTACAAAATATAATTAATTTCTTTTAATTAATATATTGCCTAAATGTGTGCGTTTTGTTTCTATATATTTAATTTTTTTTATTTATTTTTCTATATTTTAATTCTTAATACAAAGTTTTATTTTCGAAAATTGTATGCTTGTCGCTGTTATTTTTATAATGTTGAAAAACTTTTTATAGTATAAGTATAACAAATTGTTTATCGAAAGTTATACAAGCTTTTTTATATGTATTTATAATTTTAAGGTACAACTGTTTTTATTTTAATTTTATATTTAAATTTATTATTTTTTATATAATTTAAATCTCTTTTTAAATATATGTATTTATTAATTTACTTCTTTTTTTTGGATATAGCATTTTTTTATTTGTTAATGATGAAAGGTGGTTTTATGATATGCGCTGTGAAATTTATTTCTTTTGAATTTCTATAATAATATTTAATATTTGAATATGTAAATATGAAATTTTATATCTAACAATTTTTTTTAATGATAATTTATTTATTTGTTCTTCAAAAATTTAGTATTATTTATTATATTGGCAAGATATATAAAATTAGTATAAGGCCATAATATCATTTTCACTTCAAATTTTGACAGTTTTCCTAACAAAATTGATCGAAGTACATATATATTATTTTTCACTGTCTTGTAGAATGATTTGCTATGAAAAATTTTAACTTTGAAGTGAAAATGGTATATACATAAATGTTTCAGATATTTATGATTTTTAAATATGAGTTTTTCTAAAATTGTATGTGTTGTATATGAAAATGTTAATGGTTTTTTTTGGAATTAATTAATTAAACAATAGTCAAAAATTGTAAAACTATGCAAAAAATTATTGCAATTTTTTGACTACTTGTTAAACAATTTAACGTTTTGGAAGTTTTCTTAAATAAATGGTCATAAACTTAATATAACCAATTTAATTAAAGATCCAGTAATTACAAATCTTTTAAAAAAAATTTAAATTTTTTATCTGTTGAACGATTAAATAAAATCATTTCGATATTGAAGACTCATTATAATACACAGAAATAAATGAAATAAATACATAAATATCTGATATATAGTTTTCTAATAAAATGCAGCATTAAAATATCTGATAAAATTCACTATTATATTTACTTACAAACCTTAAAACTATTAACGAATATTATATTTAATTTTTAACAAAAAAAAATTATTTTACTTTAGAATATTATATTTTTATTTATTTCAAATAAAAATTAATTGCTTTCAACAATTAATTTATCTAGTAATTATTTAAAAAATAATATTAAAAATCTAAATTTTAAAACTAAATAATATTGCTTTAAATTATTACTTATATTTTTCTTAGGAATTTAATATTTTTGCTTTTTAATTTTTGTTTTTTTTTTTTTTTTATATTGCAATTTTGTTGTTTTATATAACTAATTTCTTAAATAGCTACCAAAAAATTGAAATTATTAAATTAAATTTAGATTATATAGTAATAAGAAATTGGTTTTTTTCTTATTTTATCATACATTAGGCCATTATTAATTTAATTTTGTAAAAGTATATAATGTACTATTAATTTCATTACAATGATTGAAAATGAAGAAAATTGTTTGTGAAAATTCAATACAAAAATTTCCGCATGTGATCGATAAATTGGAAATAAATAATAATTTCAAAAAGGTAGAATGAAATTTTTCATAATTTAAATGTCATGAAAGAAATTTTTAATTCAATTCTTATAATATTCTTTTGCTCAATCTAAAACGTACGACTGGTGATTAACTAGGTGCCAGTAAATCCTTAAATTTTAGAAATATGATTAATTTCACTTTAAGGTCCTTTGAAAAATAAATTAAAACTCATTGACACTGAAGCTAAAGTTTAATTTAGATCGCATCTAAATTTACCATTCTTGTCAAATTGAAATTAGGAATTTTTAAATTATAATTCATTTTCATATCAGGATAAAATTACCTAATATCAACTCTTCTATTTTTTTTCTAATGAAATTGATTAAAAGCTTTTCTTTTAATATTAAAACATTTACCAATTCAATTGAATGAAACTTCATAAATATTTAAATTTCCAATATGGAAAAGTTTACTTAATAGATTTGAAAAATAATAACCGTCAACAGATGTCGTTTCCATATGCAAAGTATTTAACAGATAGAATTATGAAATGGATTTTAATTTACTGTAAACTTTTTATAGTACAAAAATGTTGAATGAAATTAGTATAGTTTAAAAATTAATTATATTTAAAAAATTATATCACATAAATAAGATTTTTATTATTAATAATTAAATTTCTAGAAAATAAATTGAACTGAAATGAAATTTATTTCCTTGCCCTTGTAAAATACTACCATTTGTTACAAGATTTACAAATTTTCTTTTTTTTTTTGGCATTCTATAAACTAAAATTACGTATTAAAAAACTTTTCGAAATTTCTTATAAATTTTCTTTGACTAAATTTTATTAATATTTAAACCATACCAAAACCTTCACTACCTTCGCTAATTGATAGTAAAAGAGCTTTTTCAAATTGTTCATAGCTTTCGTAATCGGGTAAACAAAGTTGATTAAAACTGTAACAAAAAATTGGTTATAATAATAAAGCTTATTTTATCAAAGACATGCAACAATATTTTCTTACCATGTATGAGCTGTTGGTAAATTACCAAATGTTGGTGCTGCAGTTATTTGAAAACGTGGATTTAATTCTTGAAAACCACCAGGTGGTAATTGTGAACAACCAGTTGTAAATTGTAATAAACGTGCCATTTCTGTTTGACTAAAATTACTAACAGCTGCCCAAAACCAACCTAATACACGACGAAATTCAGCTGAATTACCATTAGCAATATGATGTGCTTTAAAATCAGCTATTGAATATTCGCCAGTACCGCACATAAGTAACTTTTAGAAAAATAACATATTTAAAACAAATTTTAAAATGAGGATACCAAAAAGGATGTATAAATGTGGAAGTTTACAAAAAAAATGTAAAATTTCAAATAAATCACTTAATTAGATTGAAATTCTACGAATTTAAGGTTTTCAAATGTGAATATTAAAAATTTAACCTTGATTTGATTTATTTAATTTTAAGGCACATTTAACCTTGTGTGGTTTCTATAATTAATTAAATTAAAATAGCAATTACTAATTAAAGTTTAAAAATATTTGCGTGGATTAATTGCATACTAAATACATTACACTAAATTTATTGTAACTTTACTAGAGTATACAGAAATCTAAACATAATTAAAAATTGCTTTAAATTCAATTGCGTGGTTTCTGGTTACTTATATAACCCATTAACAACCAATAAATGAAATTAAAAAAAATTTTTTTGGTACATATATAAATATAATTATAGTATAAATATTTTCTATATTTAACTCACCTCAAGTTCATTTTCATCAAATATACTTAATAAATTATCTGGTATAATACCATTTAAACCTTTTAAAAAACTATCAACTTCATCTTTAACACTATTACATAAACGCTGTTGTGCTAATGCATCTAAATATTGATTTTTTGTTGAATTTGTAACACGAACTTTTGAACCATTTGGTATTAATTCAATTGTTTTTGATAATTGCCCACTAGCATCATAAACTTCTTCAACAAAATATAATTCAAGTGATTCACTTGTATCTAAATCAGTTTCTAAAATATATTTAATTTTTGATAAATATAAATCGGGATCATCTTGTTCAAAATACTGAAAATATTAAAATAGGAAAATGTATTCGGCAAAATTATATTACATATATTCAAAATAAATATTTTACCTTATAATGAACCCTAAGTCCAATTAATTGTGCTAAAAAGGAACGTGTAAATCTAGCACGCACTAATTGACGATACGTACCACCAAGTGCACTTTCATATAAACATTTACCAACAATTTTACCAGCAAATTCAAAATGTTTTAATTTTAAATTTGGTAAACGATGTGGATTTGGATGAACAAGTGCTTGTCGTTTGTCATGAAATGTACAAAATAAACCACTACGTGGATCAAATAATGAACTACATATTAATTCAAACCATTCACGACGAAGACCACCCCAATCGATACCTGGGTAGACAAATTATTATATATAGAATGGATTATTAAATTTCAGTTAAAAATATAAAACTTATATAAAATTTCATTGGATTTTAATTATTCATTTCAAATTCAAATATGTATACATACATATATTATTTTTTTACGAGGGTGATGAAAATAAAATATGAATTTATAATGAATAAGTGGGTGGAAAAAGTTAAATGGAAATATTTTTTTATTTGGGGCATGAAAATGTTATATGTGTTTTTTATTGATTGATCTTAACCTTAAGGTCAAAATTTTATATAGGTTTGACTATTATTTATATTTGCAAAATGATGGCATTAAAATTGAAAGCTTCAGTGCAGGTGAAGTGAATAATTGTTGTATTTATAAAATAATAATTTTCCTGCAAATATTTTTTAATTGTTTAACATTGCAAATTCAGAACATTAGTAATTAATGCAAATAAAATAGTCCATCACGTGAATAATTCTAAATATAAGACACATTTTGCCAATATTTCATCGAAATTGTATTGAGTTTTCGTTACGACTATCGAAATATTAATACTTAATTCTGAAAATGTCTGAATTTTAATATCTTACAATTTGATTTATCATATTGTATTGAACTAATTATGGGTGTAATGAGTACGAAATATAGGGGTATAACGTATAGTTTAGAACTCAAACGATACTCATCAAGGTTCATAACTTATTTTAAACTGAACAAATTGTATATGAAACAATTTTTCTATAATTTTTCAAAATATAATTTTACCTTGTTCCCCTTGGAATGTCACCTCAAAATTACCACACCAATCTGATACTGAAAATCCTTTAACAGCTTTCATACTACTTTCTAATAATTTATCACGATTTACTTTTAATGCTAATTTTTCATGATAATAATTTGAATGAAATTTTCTAACTTCATGATAAAAAAAATCTTGTTTATCTTTAAACGTTTCAGAACCACCAATATTTTTCAATAGAAAATGTGTAAATGTTGCAGCAATAATATTACGATCTTTTGATGCTAATTCAATTTTTGGTTGTGAACCATCATCAATTATAAATACAGAACCATGTTGTTGCATTGGTGTATGTGGTAAAAAATGAAATTTTGTTGATGGACATAAACGAAATGTTGCAATACGTTTTGGTATAAATTTTAAAATCATTTCTTTAATGGTCACCTAAATTTAAAATTGGAAAAAAAAATATTTCTCTTTTATAGGTTAAATGAATTATTTAATTATTATTTTACTTGTTTTGGACCAACATAACATAAAACTTTACGTGGTTTCGTTTTTGGTTGAGCAAAAATACTTAAAAGTTTACCTTCATAACAAATGTTATGTTTACGTGATGCAATATTTTTATGTACTAATGTTGTATCGCTACCTAAATAATAGAAGAAAATATTGCAATTTATTTAATTAGAAAATTTATGTTATATATAACAAAGGTAGAAAAAAATGCTAGGGTAAGGATATTTTATCCAGGAAATAAAATTAGTTTTCACGATTTGAAAATTTAGTTAATCAGAAATATTTTCCGGTCTTCTGAGCAATTTCAATTTGCAATTTATGTAAAATATTTGGTATTTTACGAATATTGATCTATAACTTGCAAATTTTGGGATATTTTATTATACAATAAAATAGACCAAAATCTTACTAAAATTTGTCAGCTTGTCTATCCATACATTTTAAATTTAGTCTATTTTCCTATAAAATTATGAAATTTCAGACTACTTCTTACAACTTTATACAAAAATAGACTAAAATTTGTAATACGATAAGAATTTAGAGAAATATTTAACCAATATACTTTTAATACCAAAATACAATTTTAACCAAAATAATTCATTTCTAGTTAATCTTATTCAAAGTGCATTTAACTTTTTGAAATAAAAAAATAAATAAAAAGTTAAAATTTTTTACTTACTACTTAAAACAATTATATCAAAATCGCCATTTGGTATTTTTTGTCCTTGATTACTAATTGCAGCATGTAAACAAACTGGTTCTGGAAATAATGCTGTTACAGCAACACGTGAATTAACTTTATCATATGAAAATGATATTGCACGTGATAATTTTTCAACAGAATTTCCATGTAAATCGAATATTTCAACATTGTAACCCTGTTTCAAAGAAAAAGGATAAATATTAAAAATAATTTTTCAATTAAATTTTCCATTTAACTTTTAACTTTTTTAAAGATTGACTAAAACTGAAACTGAACAAATTAAAATTTTGTAAAATGTTTTTCATTTTCAAATGTGACAAGGAACAAAAATATCCTTTTTCATTAATCAACAGGAAAGAAATATAATTTTTATCAGAAAAATCAATGTTTTATATTTTTTTGTTATAACAATTTATATACATAGTTAAATTTATTTTCCCAATTGTACTGTCAACTATGTATTATCCTTCCAAAATGTCATTAAAATTTCTTCAATTATATTGAAATTTTGTGTAAAATTTTTGGTCTTTAGAATTTTATTTACGAAGTAAAAGAAATCTTGACAGAAATTTATTTACTTTTAGTTGTCACATTGTAAATGTCGAGAGTATTTCTATTGGATTTCCCATTGAAAATGTTAAATATTTTCTTTAAAATTAACAACAAAATAACGACAAAAAGATTTTCTATAAAAATTTTATACATTTTAATGCGAATAAATTGTGGAATTTTATGTACCAGTAATAAATCATTTTTTGAACCAGAAATGTGAAATATTTTTTTTATATTTTTCATTTTCCAACATTAAAAATTAATATTTGAAATATTAATAATTCATAAATGAAAATTTCCATTATTTTTAAATTAATATTTTACTCGTTTTATATAGAAAATTATAATTGTAATTTTAGTTGATGCAGTAGAAAAATTGTATAATATATTTTATTATTTTTACTGCAATAAAAATGAGGATTTTTTCATCCGGTTTTCTTTTATGGATATGAAATTAATGTGGAAAATGATTTCCGAGAAACTTTATTAAGACAAAAACCCTAAGATGTTTTCTTTTTGTGAAATATTTGCTGGACGAAATTATATTTAATTTATTTGTGAGGTTCCGGAGTACATTTCACTATTCATATATTAATATTAAAGTGTAATATCATTTTAAAAGATTTATGAAAGCTCCTTAATTTTTAAATTATTATTAGTTGGAGTAATAAAGTGATGAGTACTAACTTTACAAATACAAAGGTAAGCAAATTTTCCTAATTTGAACCTGACAACCTAATTGATATATCTTATAAATGATAAATTAATATTAATATAATATTTTTTATATATATTTACCTTAATTGGATCATCATCCTGTTCAAAAATACACGCATTACCAAATTCATCTCTTGGTTCAATATGCAATAATGTTGGTGCACCAGCACAACAAACAACTGTGCTAGCTGGTCGTATAAATCTTGAACGACGTGCATCCATTGGACCAGGTATAAATTGTTTACTAAATGGACTACCAGCAATATGACTAGAACCAATTAATACACAAATTTTATATTGACCAGCTGTACGTACAGTAAATTTAACTTTAGCAATATTAGCATTATTTGGATCTGTCGATGATCCTAATTCACTAATTGTAACAACCTATAATAATATATAAAGAATATAATTTTCATTTTAATTAAATTTTCATTTCATCAAAAAATTCAATTATAATTTACTTTTCGTGTACCCTCAGTAACTTCAACAAAAAATTGATCTGTATCACAAATTGGATATGGTTGACCATTACGTTGAAAAAAACGTACAATAAAACACATTGTACCACCAACACAATGTGGATCTTTCCAATCCCAATGTACCTTACAATTAGCTGGTAATAAATATTTACCAGTTACATATTGTAATAATGAATGTCTAGCTTCTGGTGCTAATGATGGTTGTGTCATTGCCGCTAATGTTACTAAACCAGCTACAGATACAGATACAACTAACATACCACCCCATGTCCATGCGTCTTGATGTTGACTTGATTTAACAACTGTTGACCATAATTGTGCTTTTAATGAATCCAATTGTGATTTTGATGTTGGTAATTTTTGTCGTGCTTTAGACCAATTTTGCCAATCTTTACCTAATAATTTACTAGCACGTGAATCTTCTAACCAATATACATCTTCTAATGCAACAACTTCTATAGCTAATAAACGTGAATAATGATGTTGTAAACGATGTTCTTTTAACCATTCACGTAATATTAATTTTTGTTGTAAATGTAATGCAGCACGTTGAAGACGTTGTTCATCACCAGGTGGTAATTCTGGTAATCTATCTGGGTCACCGCAACTGGATAATGAAGAAATTCCTGCATTAAAAAAAAAATTGAAAAAAAAACAAAACATTATAATTATTATTATTGCATATATGTATGCAACAGAATGGCAGAAATTTATGTAATCATTGCATAAAATTTAAGTTTTTTTTCGTCCTGCAAGCGAATTGTTATTTAGTAATCGTTAAAAAAAATTACAGCTGATTTTCTATATGGATAACAAAATTATAGCTACATAATATCGTAGTTTGAAATGTTGAAAATGAAATATCCTTAATATGGATATTTTGCTGTATGGTAATACATACATTATTAACATTACTAAAAATGCTTTATAATTATTGGATTGTATAATGTATGTACATACAAATAAAGGATATAAGTTTAAAATAAAATTTCGTAAACTTTTATTTATCAAAAAACTATATTTTATTTATGTGTATACAATTATATATAAACACGCAAACAATTTCTTAAATTAAACAGTGACAACATAAAATATTTCGAATAACCATAATATGAAAAGAGAAATTGATGAAAATAATGGGTCTGTTTGAAGTGAAATTTATTTAACACTATTAAATTCAATTAATATTTTTTGGAGGATGGAGGACTGTTTGGTTATTTAGCACACAATCATTATTTAGCACATTTAAGTTATTTGAAGTGGACTCTATTGATACTTAAACTTTTTCTTGGATAAAATAAAACAAAAATTATTATTTCGAATTTTCCCAATTAGAAAATTTGTAAAAAACTTTTTAAATAGCACAAACTGAAAAAAAACTTTCTTGGAACGTGTAAGGATATAAATAAAAATATAATAATTTATATTTTTTCTTGTAAATTTTTTTAAGAAATTTTAAAATAACAAATACATAAATCTTTTACAACTTTGAACTTTTAAACAAATTTTTGTAGAATAATTAATTAAATGCCAAAAAGGAAAGAAAATGAGAATTAATACTTTCTTTGAAGCTTATGTTCATTATTGTAATTGTCAAGGATTTAATAGTAATAATTTTTTACTGCTAATAATTTTAGTTGCATGTGCTTTTCTGGGATTTGAAAATTAATCTGATATACAAAAAGAAATATGAAAAATAATTGAAAAAATCACTTCTTTAATGTTATAGTCATAAATTTTGTTTGTGCTATGTAATTTTCCCTTAATTTTTTGAAAAATTTTCATATTATTATTTTTGAACACATTAAGAATCGTGCAATTCATTGATAATAATCATTTTATTAGGGAGAAGTCCTTGAAAATTAAAAATGTTAAAAGAAATTTAAATCGAATTAAAAAAAAATAGCAAAAATAAAAGGATATTTTTTAATTAGTATAAAATTTCACTGAGTATATAAAAATATAATTAAAAGCGTGGGTAGAAAGTGTACAGAAATTTTTAATGTTATATAAAGTTGAACACATTACAAGAAAAACACAATAATTAAGATAACAAAACTTTTTCCCCGAACAAGGATAATTGTTTGATGTAAAAAAATTTTCATTTTAAATTAATTATCCAAAAATTAGAATATTTGTTGGTTATTTAACAACATTTCTGATTAATTTCACAGTAAAAAGATTTAATTATTAAATTTTTCAATAAATTAATAATTAACACCATACCCGTTGATGTCAAATTTTCGATGTTTTATTTAACTTATTTAACATTTTGAAATTGACGTATCACTTTTAATAATAACATATTTACGTCTGTTCACGGTAAATAACAAATTCAATATTATTTTAAAATACAGATTGAAAGTATAAAAGTACCTTAAATATAATATTTTAATAACTTAACCATATTCAATCCTGAAAGATTGTTAAAAATATGTAATAAGCTTAAAATTTCATAAAATCTCGTCGGTAAGTTTTCTTTAAATTTTAAGAGTAGGTAATAAAGATATCCTTATTATTGAAGTTATGCTAAATTTTGATTTTCCTTGGAAGCATTAATTAATTATAATAGATACTAAAAATTACTGTAGTAAATTTACTACTTATGCACTATCATAGATATTTATCTTACTCTAAATTTCAGAATTTGAAAAAAACATTTTGAACAAAATTAGGAAAATTGAATAACAAAATCTACTAGAATAAACTCACCACTATATAATGAAACTAAAGGACGAAAAAGCTCTACTACGAGTATTTTTTTAAAAAAATAATTAAGTGTAAATAGTTTCAGTCAGACAACTGATATGTTATAAGACCATTACTAACATTATTTAGTTGTGTACTAAATCTAGAAGCGTGATTAAAATATATTATAATAATAATGAAAAAAAATATTTAGAAATAAAACAATTATTTACTTTACTAATTAACTAAAATAAAAATATTAGTATAAAATAATTATACATAATATAATGTCACCCAGGATATAATAAAAATTACTTATATATAATTTACTCTTTTTTTTTTAAATAAATTACTTTTAGTCCCTCGTCCCTAGTCCCTAATTTTTCAATTTAAAACTGAAATCTGTAAATCCCAGATAATAAATATATCAAAATAAAATAAAATCAATTATTTTCGTTCCAAATGAAAGAAAGCTTCTTTAAAAAACTTTTTACATTTTAAAACTATCCTCAATAAAATACACATAAATGAGATTATTTTTTAATCTAACATTACCTCCTATATATTTTTTCACCAATAACTTTAGATTAGTCTAATTAGGACTGCAGAAAATTTAATTTAGATTTTTAGAAATATTTTTATACGAGTAACTTAATTGGTCTTTATTAATGGAGATATTCTTTTTTAATGTCCAAACCGACGAAAAACAAAATAACGTTTATGTTCATACAAATGTAATTAAATTTTATACAATCTTGAAAATTACGGAAAATCAATTTTTTTTCATATACCAATTAAATTTCAAAATAGTAGCTATATATAAATTGGATTTAAAAATAATAGCAATTAGTGTTTTATATAAGAATTGGGAAACAAGGATGGAAAATTACAAATAGAAAAGAAATTGATACCTTTCGCAGTTTGTGATACCAATAATTTTTTATAGGGATGTTAATACAGGAGGCAAAAACTGGTAGTTAAAATTCTACTAAAAATTGGTATGCGATTTAATATTGAAGAATTTTTAGCATGAAATTATAATCTTAAGTGAAATAATCTAAATTCATACAATAGGAAAGCTAGACAAATTAATTTATATTGAATTAAATTTCAATTTCCAAATTACACCTTATATAAACTTTTCTGCATTGAAAATTACTGTTCTACAAAAAGCTATAAATAAAATTATATAAGCCCATAAATTACAAATTACTCTCCAATATTATTATTTGATTACTATAAAAAGTATAAGTACATATTTCTCTTTTACCTATAATATTTCAAATATATATTACACAAAATTATACTATAATTATACCAAAAAATTCAATTATCCTTAATTTGAATTTAATTTGATTTCCTCTTTTACTATTTATTAAACTATAAATATATAACATGTTGAATATGAATTACTGCAAAATTGCCACCTGTCCAAAATTGAATTTTCTTTATACATAATAATACCAAAAATACTTTTTGTGGACAAATTAATTATTAGAAACTTTTATGGTTAATTAATTTTTGACAAATCACATCAATTTGTTAAGAAAATCTATATAATAAAAATAAATTCTAAATATGTTTTGGGTCAAATTTATATATGATCAAACATAGTATAATATTGTATAATGTTGAAATAGTATAAATTTTAGTTCATTTTTTCTTTGTTTGACTTAATAAAAACTAATATATATTATGTTGTTTAATATTTATCTTTATTTGGTCATAATAATCGTTGTTGTTGATTTACAGAAAAATTATAAATCCCATATACCCAAAAATAAAACTTCCATTTAACCAAAAAGAGATGAAAAAAAAGGTTGAAATGCTTTACAAGGTTATTTTTGGGTTTTAGTAATAGTCCTTTGTTTTAGAGCTTAGGTCATCGAAATATTTTTTTTTTTTTGGGAAAAGTTAAACAACAAAATGGTAAATTTTTTTAAAACAGTAAAAAAAAAATATGGATTGTGGTCAACAAATTTAATTGGCAGGTATATTTTTAACAAAAACTTTCATGGGTTTGAGTTTTCCTGAATATTTTAGTAAAAGGGAAACATTTCTATTTTAGTTTAATGTAAATTTTGGAAAAAAGGAATACATTATAACATTTTAGGTTTTAACAGAAATGATTTTTGACCGCCAGAATATATGAACTGTAAATAATAATGAAAAAATAAGTTACATAATAAATTATTTAAACTTAATCTCGTAAATATAGAAGTGATATAGATTACCAATATACATGCACCCGTTTATACTGAATCTGTTATGTAAATATATTCCTGATGTAAACTTAAAAGTTTACCAAATATTTTTATTTTCTTTTAGAAATTTTTGAAATTTGGCAATTTGACAATTTTTGGATACCATAAATGACTTTATTACATAAATATTTATTAAGTATATAGTAAGTTGAATTTACTATATTATGAAAAATCTTTTTGTTCAATTTACTATATCTTTGTTATTATGGTTTGAGCTAGCTAGCATTTTTAGCAAAGTAAAGGACCATAGGAGGTAAATTTTAAATTATAATAATGGAAAAATGATTCGAAAGGTTGACGTACAAGAACGTTAATATTCAACGATAATTGAAACAAAATAATAGAAAATAGATTATAAAACTATTTATCAAAAACTATTTATATGTTCCAGTAAAATTAAAAAGGTTCAAACAAATCTGATTTCCTTCCAACAAAAATAAATTGTGAAATAAACTTTTCTAACGAAATCTTCAAACTTTACATATAAGTGGTATATAACGTGTTCAAAATTACAATAGTAAACTATATCACGTAAGTCCTTGTAGTCCTTTTAAAACTATCAAATATCTATTTGATCATATAACAATAGTAAAGTTCATATGTAAATATTATCCACAAAATACAAATAAAAGACTTTAATCTGCATTTATTTAATAAGAAGAATTTTTACGTTTCGATTTACTTTGGTAGTGTAAACAAACTCATGAAAACGAACTAGTTTAAAAAAATAGCCTTTAAACTTTTTCTGTATGCTTATTTATTAAACAGAAACTTTTTTGCTAAGCGGTCATGAGTTTTATTGTAAATTTTCTAATTTAAGCTTTTTGGTAAATTCATATTTTTTTATGGGGGAAAATTTTATGTTAAGTATTTAATCTAGATTGTATAATTTATATACCACCAGCATAAATATTGAAATCTTTGCTATCAGCTAAAGGAAATGTAAATAATAATAAATAAAATATTAATTTTATAGTTTGGTTAGAAAATTAAATTGGTTTGATTTAATTTTGGGTTGGTTAAACAGATAAATAATTCCTACAAGAAATTTTCCGCATTAATAATAATAATTTTATGGTATAATTAGGTATGAAAGTAAATATAATTTTCACAAACATTTTCGTGAAATTATATGTGTCACGTTAAAGCAGATTCTTTTTTTGTAAGTGATATCATGATGACATCATTTAATTTCAAAATTTAGGAGTTCCTTCATGGTATTTTGGCAATTAACTAATTAAATTTAGCCCGAATTTTACCTTAAGTTTGAAATGATTGAATTTAAAGGGCTTAAGATATAAATTACATGTGAAATATAAAAATATCATAATAATTTTAACCATAAATATCAAAACCATTAAAAGTTCTACTTCTGAGAAATATTTAGAGTAAAAGCAATTCATTAAGAAGGATAATAAATGTAAAATTCATAGAGGATACCATAAACTAAAAATTGTAAATTAATAAATATAACAAAATTTGACTAAAAATTCATATAAAACAAAATATTTAATAAAATTATTCTGATATTTATAAAATTTCAATCAACGAATAAAAAATATCTAATAATACAAATTTTGTATTAAATATTTGTGAGTAATTCACATAATGTTCACATAAAATTTGTTAGGACATTATTACTTTTATGGTAATTGGAAGGAAAAGGACAATTATTTTCTTATTTATATAAAATATAAAAATAATATAAATTTTTAATGTACAAAAAGGCAAAATATATTCCATATACAATTTTCTACAAAAATTGTTTCCACTTTATTTTATATATAATAAAAAAGGACAAAATTGTGGACACTTTAAGTGCCAAAAGCTTATAGTCATTTAAATTATTTCTTTTTGGAGTAGTAAAGTACATAAATTTTATAAGCAACTATTATGTTGTTTTACGTGTAGATAAAAATATATTTATTTAGTAAATTTTTGTGATTTTGAATGTAAATACCAAATATTTATTTAGTTTAAATATATATATATATGTATATTGTAAATAAATTTTTCAATATTTCGACATATTTTCGTGTTCCTACTTTAGTATTTTTATTGATTAACATCAGTCGATAGTAATAATTAATAGACTTCCAGGATTATTGTCACTGCTTTGCTATTAAATTAAGTGTAACCAATCTGAAGAAAATAATGAAACATTAAAAATTGATTTCGTAATTAATTACGTGACATTATTTAGATACAAAAATTATATGATTTAGTAATATATAAAGAAAGCTTTCGAATATAGTTATAATTTAATTATCTCACATAATATCAATTTCTTTTCCGGAGGAAATAACTATTTATCCTTAAATCTCGGATATTTATATAAAAAAAAAATTCAAATTTATGTTCAAATCGATTGGAAAATTATTCTTCTATCTTAACAGAGGAAAATCGTAAATTATTTTTATCGTATAAATAAAAATATGTTACTTAGCTAGCAAACTTTATTGGTCCTGCTTTTGACATTGATATAGTAAATCATAATTATAAAGTTTTATTTTTTTAGAAAATAAATTTATAGTAGCAAGAATATTTGAAATTGACACTTTACTATAAAAAATGTTACCTTCGTGCAATAATAATTTAATATTATTTTTATAATCTAAAAAGGACACTAAACTGTAATTTTATATATAGCCTTATAAATGTCCTTATAAAAGAAATAATATTTCCAAGCTATGATGGTGATTTGACTTTGGGGTATTATAAAGAAAATTTTTATTTGGCTATAAATTTTTGTTAAATATTTGCAATATAATTCTTGTCTTTTAATATAATCTATAAAGGGATTGAAATAAATTGCATAAAAGAAATTGAAGAAAAAAAAAAAAGAAATTCATTAAATGATAAAAGTTTGTTAAAATGTAGAAAATAAGAAATAAATGACCTCTTTAACATTAAAGAGTTAAATTTGGTCTATTGACTAAGAATTTATATCATTAAAATATTTTAGTACATATTTATATAAGTTTGTGTATTTTTGCAAATTAAAATTTAAGATTTTCTGATGAAATTTTTATTATAACTGATTGAACAATATTGAATTTACAGAATTATGTTGCTTTTATGTACTTGATTTAATGTTTTATAGTACAGTGTTCATAATAGATTTTGTAGCCTTATACTTTTATGTCCACTACACTGAAATTTATGGTCAGCAAATCATAACTATAAAATGTGCAACTAACTATAATAGATAAATTAGTTCAAATAAGTGGAAATTTTGCTCCCGAAAGATAAAGTTTTTCATGATTTTGCTTAAAAATGGTAAAGAGTAAAATTTACGATGAAAATTGAGTCAGAGAATGTGAAATATTAATACAATCAATATCATCCAAAAATTTCGAATATAAACTCATTCAGTCTGCAATGCAATTTTTTGATTTGTGTTTATTACACGGAAAGATACCTGCAATTCTTTGTTCGAATATAAATTTTAAAAATTTCCCTGATGGTATTGAATCAAATTGTTACAAAAAAAAATTCTTGAAGTTTTATCAACAAAATTTCTATTACTTTTCTGGAATATTGTAAAAATTATAATTTTTCAAAAGTTCTATAAATTAAAAATTTCAAATATTTTCATCATAATTTTCCATTAAAAAAAATTACATATATTTAAATTTTCCATTTAAATATAAAAACTAAATTAGAAAATCATCTGCAATTTTTCTATTTTTTCAAAAAGACATTTTCTTGGCTCACCAAATTTATCAATGCCAGAAATATTTTTTTTTACCAAATTTTAGAAAGTCAAGATTACAAAAATTCATTTATTTTTGTGATTTTCTCGTTTTCCATGACTTTTATTTTACCATAATTTTTCCATCCCACAATTTTTTTTATCAAATATTTTTGTTACGTTGTGGAATATTCAATCTTTTATCTTCAAATTTCGTATATATTTTTTTGTCGTGCTTTATGCTATTTTAATATCCTTTCAAAAAAAACGAAATAATAATAATGTAAGGATATTGGAATATAGCCAAGAAAAATACTACAAAAAAGGCATATATTAATATCCTTTACAGCATTTTCGTATTTGTTATGTGATATATAAAAATGTGTTTGTGTAAATGGAAAGTCTGTTTTTTTTTGAGTGATTATACTTGTAAATAGATATGAAATGAGGATAATATACAAGGATATAAGGAGAACATGTCAGAAAAAATTGTTTCGCAAAAAAAAAAAGAATTATTTTATTGTGCTTTTCACTTAAATATGATGACTTTTATGTTTATATAAAAATGTTACGTAATAATTTTGTAAACAATATTAACAAGTAGTATGGAAATTATCATAAATTCAATGTCACATTTTTACTGGCTGTTCTTATATTGTGTTTGAGACACACTGGATGGGATGGTAAAATAAAAGATAATAATATGTGTATGTTTTATTATATGAATCTTAATTTGATTGTTTTTTTTTTATGAAAAAAATTCTATTTAATTACAGGATTTTTTTTATGTTTAAATTAAATCTGATAAAAAATCAGCTTTAATTATTATTTGATTATACGTTTGAAAGATGGGCGACATTAATTTTGAATGATTGACGACACATTTCATTAATTTGAAATTTAATGTTTTGTTTCATATATTTCAAAGTTTAGTGAAATTTAGTGAAATATTAAGTTTAGTGAAATATTAATTTGGTGTTGTACATTTACAAATTTATGTCTTTGAAAATATTATTTTGAATTATAAAATAGTTGATGATATCAATAAGGAATTAACGATTTCTATTTTAGATATTCTTTACTAATAATTGGTTTTTAATATAATTTGAACATTTAATTGTACTTCAAACAAGGATTAATTAAAACAATGTACGTTTTGATATTTTACAGTTGATATTCTTACATATAATTCTGAATATTTTATAATAATTATTTTGTTGACTTTAATTATAATTAATTTATATAGGACACTCCTAGTAATATCTATGGGGTATCCTTCTCTTTTGGGAACATTAGTATGTGTCAAAATCCTCCTTTTTATGATTATTCTTTTGGGTCATTTACATTTAATATTTTCACAAAATAAATGTAATTTTATTTAAGTAATTAAATATTTTATATTATCCTGATAAATTTAAATGTTATATGCGAAATTAACTAATATACTTTTAAATTATGCCCTTGTTCAGTTGTACAAGTAATAAAAATGTAGAATATGTATAAGCAAAGTATTTTTCAAGTATTATTACATAATGTCGAATAAGTTTTAATATCAAATTTCACTGAAAATTTTACTTTTAATGCAAAATGCTTTATAATTTTCACAGCAACTACAGTAGATTCACTTACTCAAAATTAGCTCATAAATATTCTATACAGAAACAGGAAAAAAAGGAGATTAAGAAATTAAGTTTGACAGAGAGTTTATTGTTTTGAATTCAGGACATTTTTACTTAGCTTAAAATGAGTAGAAATTGTTTTCTTAAGCACCTTGTATTTTTTTGATTAGTAGAATCTACAAACTATATTAATATTATATAGAAAAAAATAAACCATAACTAAAATTGACATTTTTATAAATAAATAATACAAACCAGATGATGCTGATGTTGAATGGCGCATTGTCGCCATTGCAATTGAGTTGATTTCTGATTCTAATGGTGACCACATTTTCTTTTTATGATTATTTATTTGTTCAAAATTTAATAATTTATTTTTTAAAAATCGATTAAAAATTATCTTTATAATTTTTATAGGAAAAATATTTAATTTATGATATATTCAAATATTTTGATACATTTTTTTATGTGTTTTCTACACTTTCTTTTCCAAAATTTAGTAACTTTTAAATGTTATTAGTCAATAAATTTTAATTAATTATCTTTAATTTATAAAAAATCATATATAAGTTTTTCCAAACAAAAATTATCTTAAAATAAAAATCACAATTTTCTCTATTAATAATTCAAATATTTTGACAATTCAGAATTTTCATTTACCCAAACAAAAAAATCGTGTGGGTTGCAATTTTATTTAAAGATATGTATAATATTTTCCTTTTAAATTAGTAATTTTTTACGTGTTTGTTATTTTTTGTTGTGTGTTTTTGATTTAATAAATTATTAATAAAGTAAAAGAAAAAATTACGTGACAAAAAAATTATTGTAACTAGAAAATCTCGTTTTATGCCAATACCAAAATCATATAAAATATTTAATTTAACGAGTGAAAATAACAAAAAAAAGTAATAATAATAAAATATTAAAAGACTTTTCGTAGTTTTGTACGGATTTGTTTTTTTTTTTTAGTTTATTTTCCCAAGGATTAAAGTTTTTAGATACATCGCAATGGTTTTAATTTAATATTCCAAAAAAAAAAGAAGTGTTTTTTATTATAATTTCCATTTTCATTGCAATTTTTGCATATAAATTGCCCATGGGACATTTAATTCTATAGTAAATGTGGTCATGATTATCCTTTTAATATAAAAACAGGAAGTGTGCATACATTAATATATCAGAAAAAAATATGTTAGATTTTATAATACAAAAAATAATAATATCGATTTATATTCAAGCTCACCCTGAACCACCATATATAAGGACTTTTTTACTATGTATTAAGTTCCAATAATTATACAAAGTTTAGGAAAATGTAATAGAAAAAAATTTCGATTAAAAACAAATTATTTTATGTAAATAAATTTGAAATATTTTCCAAATTATTTTCCAACATTAATATTTTCCACAAGCAAATAAAATAAATTATATAATTTAATTTCCCAATTAATAAAATTAACTACTCGTATAGTAATAATTTTCCGCCATGGAAGAAAAAAGAAAAATTATATTTTGAATGAAATTTTTCCAGTTAATTAATTAGATTTAAATAGAAAATTTATAGGCTTTTATAACTTAAATTAATCGAATTAAGAGCTTATTAAGATTTTTTTGGTATATTTTATAAAAGAAACTTTCTTAAGGATTAAATCTTAAAGATTAAGGAGTTTTGTTAGTTGATGGGTAATATTATTTTTTAATTATATGGTGAATTAAGGAATTTGTGTGGAAAAATTAAATTGATTAAGTGTTGTTTTACAGATAAATTTTTATTAAATTTTCATCAAGGCAAAGCCAGAGAAAAAGAAAATTCTTTTGCGAAATTTGCGTACTTTGACTATGGTATGCTAATTTTTATACATTTTAGTAGCTGAATGCATAAGCTACCGCAAAAAATTGAATTTATCTAGTCATTGTCTGATTAAAAATGCTTTAATTCCAGATTGTCTGAAGCAATAATCGTTAAGGCCAAACAGTTTAGGAAATAATAGAAAGACAGACAATTAAATAGACAGATAACATTTTTTAATTTAATTTTTGAGCTTTGATTATTAAAAGAGAATTAATTAAATTCATATTTGTACAAAAATTGAACATTTAATCTGATTGGAAAATATTATTATTATGCCACCGATATGTTGTAATGGCATATATACTATACTATTTCATAAATTATATAAAATATAATACGTATAAAAGTATTCAATAACGAAAAGAGATTCATTATTATTCAAAACCAAACCTATATATGAATTCTTAATGTTTTTGTCTTGTAAATATATAGTTTGATATACGTACAAGTTCGACATACATGAACACAAATCTAAAACCGCATTTCAATATTGTACAACAAAATCTTCAATATCAGTGGTATAGAACTATAAAATTACTTTAACTTTAAGGACAAATAATGAATAAATAAAATTTATGTGATATTTAGAGTTTGGATTACTGATGAGTTGACATTTTGTGTAATATTTTTTCATGTTACAGTGAAAAATTCTATAAATAAATTGGTAAACTATGAATATTTTATTATAGATCAATTGGCGTCATTAAATAAATTAGACAAGAAAATGTTTATCAAATAATCCATATTGAAAAATAGTACGCTACTAAATATATTATTGATTATAGGAATTGAGGTGGTAAGAATTTCGATTTAATATTACTTTTGGAGACTATTGCAAAGTATTCCGACAAAAAGAGAATTATGTCAATAGTTACTGTAGGCGACGATGTAAAAAATGAATAAATTTCCTGCCATCAGATAATTTAAAAATGATATAATTACCATCCTTAAATATAAGTAAAAACCATAAATTTTGGTACCATAAACTGATTTACCGACGGTATGGGAGATTATCAAAATTCAATCCTTATGGTGTAATATGAATTCCAAAGAACTTTTCTTCAATCTTCATTCATTGATATATTTTATATTCAGAGAATTATAAAATGTTCTATAAAAAATGATCCCTAAAAATTTTTTAGACTTGATTCGGTTCAGCCCTGAAGCCATTCATATAAAATAATAAGGAATCATAAAATTTAAATTGAACATTTAATAATCGAACACAAGGCGCGTTTATTTTATTCAGTAAACGTGACCCAGCGATAATGGTATATTAATAAATGGAATTCAATTTCTATATACTATAACCAGTAGTTGAATATGAAATGAAAATTTTCATTTATTATTTACAGTATGTATTTGGATTGTAATAAAATTGTAATAAAATTATTTATCTTTCAAATTAATACTTAGGATACCAATTTAAATCAAATTTTTCACATGTATATTTGATTGTTTCCCTATAAAATTTTCAAATTTATTTATAAATTCAAACTATACAAAAATTCTTCCATACATTTTATTAAAAAAAAAAAAATTTAATAGGAAACCCTTGTACCTACAATCCTAAACAAAGAAATTTTCCACGTAAATCCTTTTGTTATTTAGATTTAATAAAGGAATAAAAGGATATTTTATGGTTTCGTTTTTTTTTCTTGCTTTGTTATGTTATTTTTGCCTTTTTTAAGTATATATACATAGTTGATTCAGTCTTAAGATAATATAATTTCAAAAGGATCATTCAAAAAAAAAAAAAGGATAGTACACAAAAAATAAGGAGAAACAGGGTCAGGAGAACGACTAAGACAGGTTGAAGATTAAAGAGAACGTCTTATACAAGGGCTAAAAGTTCGTTTAAAAAGGAAAATTTTTTATGTTTTTGATAACGAAATTTATGAAATTATTAAATGTTTTCGTTATTTACAAAAATTTTGTTAAAAATATATTTAAAAAAAAGAGCTTTTTCGGTGCTTTTTATTGTTTGTAAACGCGTGACACAAATAATCTTCATTGCAAAAACACCACAATTTTTTTTTGTTTGAAATTTTACCAAATTATCTTTTTTTTTCAACATTTAATTGTCGCATATATACATATATGTATATCATATTTTTATATATGTATGGGTAAATTTAGATAAAAAATAATATAAAAATATTTAAATAATATAAAACATTTTTGATATACCAAAATTACAAAATTACAGAAGATAATTTTTATAATGAAATATAAAATTTTCGTGTTTTATTCACTATGATTTATAGATACGATATTGAACTTGAATTATTAAGGACATTAAAATAAGGATATTTTTAGTTGCCAAAAAATTATATTATTTATTTTGTTTATCACACACACTGAACAAAAAAAAACGTAGGCACTTTTATATAAGCGAAAGTTTTTTTTTCTAATCAAAATGTAAAAAGTCAAACAATCAGAGAAATTGTTGTGAAGGGAAAATAGGATTAAAAGTCTTTGTTTTAATATTTCGTTTGTTTTATAGTTTTGTGTGTACACACAAGAAAATTTATATTGTTTTTTTGTAGGTTAACACAAAACCAAAACATCAAAATAAAAGCGAATTTCACTAAGGAACCAACAAACTAAAAAAAGGAAATAAAATTAAAAATCGACAACAATATTTTTTCATCCGTATTTCCGTAATGGTTAACTCAAGCGATTTAGGACGACTGGTGTAAAATTGAGAAATTGATATTTATATAGGAAAAAAAAAGGATATTATTAGAAAGTCCTTTTTATACAAAACAATTCAAAGTATAAGATATATAGTAAGCTTTAGGTAGGGGATGAAATTATGCTTTTGAAGTTTGGATTTACGAAAGTTGGCTTCTTATAGGTAATAATAACCAATATTTTGGTAATAACTAAGTTATTGGCAATTTCGGGTACTTCTATTTTCTAATTGATTCATTTGGGAGTTTCAAAAGATTTTTATTTATGTAATTTATTTTCAAAATGAATGATTATTAATCTAATTTAATAGACGTCATTTCCATATTATTTATTACTTTAGTTTTGTAATGATATTATAAATCAGTTTAAAATTTCTATACATAGTTCTGTTTTTGAAATAGTATAGTAGCTATTGTTCGGGAAATCTAGCATACTATTCAGCTCAGGGAAGAGATTAACATTCAGCTCTTTAAACATTATCTAAAGACTTTGGTTTACGGTTGGTTTAAAGATAGAAAACTAAAAAATTAAATTTAAAATACAATTTAGCATAATTAATTATTAAATCATTTTTCGAAATCCAACTACACATTTTCTTCTATTTTACCTTATTAATTTCCAAAGAGCTTTTATTAAGCTTTCAAATATTGAAAATAAATTTTTCGAAAATATATTAAACTTTTTCCAGTCTAATAATTTATTCAGATTTTGACACAAAAAGCTTTGACGGTCTCATGGTGTAATGGTTAGCACTCAGGACTCTGAATCCTGCGATCCGAGTTCAAATCTCGGTGAGACCTAGGGTTTCCTTTTTTTTTTTTCTTGAATTTTTAAATATATTTTTTTACAGATTATTAAAAATGTAAATTAAAAAATTAATAATTTATAAATTCCTTTCACGTTAATCTTGCTAATTGGTGGGATGTTATAATGATATAAGGAAATTTGAATTTGTTTTTGCACAGGTGCAAAAAAATATATAAAATTGTTGCCGATTAGTCTGTCAAAATTTTCTATTTGTAGAAATTTTTGTGACATTATTATTGATAAGAGGCTTTAAAAAATTAAAAGCGAGTTAAATGAACTTTTTTTTCATAATAAATATTATTTTTGTTTATAGAATTTTTTAATGTAAACAAAGAAATTAATTAATTTTAATTACACTTACCTTTTTTTTGAAATAATTTTTGATATTGTGTTAAATTATTTTCATCTAACCATAAATTAACATTAAAATGATTATCATTAATATCATTTATTGTAGATATATTATTATTATATTCATTCCAAATTAAAAAAACTAATTTAACTAGTGAAATTGTAAACATTAAACTTAATAGAATTGCTACACTAATTTTACCAAAACGCAATAGCATAACTTTTTAAGTGTGTTTTTTAATATATATTTTTTTTTGAATAACAAAAACAAATCACTAATATTTATTTATTTTTTTATTATTATTATTTTGGTCAACATACACACATAAACATTAAAAATTTTAATTAATTAGAAATTGTTAATATTTTGTTTGTTTGTTAATTATTTAGAATTTATTTACTTTATAACACGAAAAAAAAAAAATTCATTAAATTTCTTTTTGACACATTTTCGTTTTGTTGTATATTTCTTTTTTTGTTATGCTGTTGTGTGGGTGATTGTGCCTGCAAAACTGCAGCAAAGGCCAAATGAGAAGACAATAAACTTTTTAATTCTGTCAGAAAAGAAAAGTCAACAATAAATATTTCAAATTGTTGAAAATTTATTTGAAAAGCTATTAAACTTTAATAAAAATAATTGAGGTGAGTAGCTTTAATTAAAATAAAAAAAAAAAACTTTTTGATAATTTAGCTTAATTTTGGTTTGTGTCCTAGGAAATTTAATTATTTAAATATTTTTAAGTTATTGTGTTTTGAGAATAATCAAATAGAGAGCACCTCAATCTAGATTTATCAAATTTTAATTATTATAAATTAAGGCCAATATCAATCTGTACTTTGTTGCCTGTAAACATGTAGTTCGAAGACTATTTTTTCCTGTAAACTATTGCTACGTATAAGATGTATAATGTTGGTATTTCCCATATGTTAAAGAATTATACTTTTTTCTTTGTACACTATTTAATAATTCAAATTCTATTACAGTAATTATAATATTTTCAACTTTCTATTAATTCTACTTTCGTTGGGAAATGATCATATAAATGATCTTTTTCTAACAC
The DNA here is from genome assembly GCA_949752835.1 of Empis stercorea. Lineage (NCBI taxonomy): Eukaryota > Metazoa > Arthropoda > Insecta > Diptera > Empididae > Empis > Empis stercorea. The sequence goes on from OX457089.1 coordinate 42,387,214, forward strand.
TCTTAAGAAGGATATTGCCATTACTAATTCTTTATTCGGAATATTTAATTGTCCAAATTGTATGATGCAATTTACTATATTTTAAAAATTTTCTATATAAAATCATAATTCTTCTCATATTATAAATATAAATGATATTTTGAATAATAATTCAAATTTTGAATTTTAAAAAATATTTGTGAAAAATGTCTGCCAACCAGAAATCGTCAACCATTTATATTTATTTGTGGTACTTCCATTATTTGAACTTATTACATATTTTTTTGGTCTGTTAAAAACAACTAACTAGGATATGATTCATTGGAACAAAACATTTAAAAAATTAGTTTTGAATAATTTAAATTCGTATAGCAATAAATTCAGTAAAAATTGTTTTTTTTTTGGATTATCATTAAAATGAAATAAATTTTAAAATTGGTGCACAAACTTTTTTTGGTTTCAAAAATTAAATGATGGCAAATTTGTGGTGTTGTTATTTTGTTGTTAAATATAAAAAAAAAATTAAAAATAAACAAATAATTTAATTAAAAAAAAATAAAATTATTTATATGATTTTAATATTAATCAATATAAATAAAATAATCAAAAAGTTAATTTTATAATTTAAAAGTTTAAAAGTAAACAACATATATTTGTTTTCAGTTTCTATGACAGCATGAAATTTTATTTGTTTATGTTTGTATATTTATAGAAAAAGTCATAAATTGTTAAAAAAATCTGTTCACATATTTTTTTGGCAATTCAATTTCAATTAAAATTCAGTTGATGTAATTTTTTTCTCCCCGAGCAAATGATGCACTTGAGGTTTTTATAGCTAAATTTGCAACAACAACAAAAACAAAAACTATAGTAAAAATTTAAATAATTTATGAAATTTGATATTTTATTTCATGTACATTTAAAATACCACAACATTTTGTAAAGGATTAACTTTAAATAATTTTTGGATTGCAAATTTTAGGTAATAAAAAGATGGGTTGAGAAAATCCATAGAATTTGACAATTTTTTATGGGTAATTAAAATTCTAGAATTCGACAATTTCGATGGGTGGTATGAATACTAGAAATTTACGATTAATATATTTTTTGATAATTTGGCGAAAAAATTTCTGATCACAATTACGTAATCACATTTGTGAAGTCACTTTTCTACTTTTACTTCTTTTACAAAATGTCCGCAGTAACATTGTTACCAGTCGACTTTGTACATAATGAATAATTTACGTATCAATTTCAATTTTAAATAAAGCAATATAAAAATTTGTATACAATTTGAATTATACAAATATTAATCAATATTTAAATTAAATTAAAAAGAAATCCATTAAAAATACACTCATTATAACCCATAAAAATATAAATTAAAATGTAATAAAAAAAAATGGTTCAATAAAATCAAATTGTAAAATAATAATTTAAAAAATAAAACAAAAGTCCATAAATTTCATAACTTAATTAAAATTGTAATAAAAATAAATAAATTTAATGTTTTTATAATTTTAATGAGAAATTATTTATAAATTTCATTTATGTAATTTATCATAATTGTATATACTTAATCAATTTCTCTTCTATATAATATTATATCGTTATGATCCTTGAAATATAAAAATATTAAATAATATACAATAATAATATTATATAAATTAATTTTTGGGGTCAAAATATTGTTTCATAAAGAATTTATATAATGAAATTTATTTATGAGGTTTTTAAATAAAAATTATTGTAGCCACAGAGAAATATAAAATTGAATTAAATTTTAACATGTAAAAAATAAATATCCAATAATTAATTAATTCTGATTTATATCACACATAAAAATAAATAAATTATATATTTATGAAATTAATATTTTATATTTTTATTACAGAATCGATTTAATTGAAATTGATAACGACAAAGAATTAAATTTATTAAGTTTTAATATTTATTTATTTTTAATATCGTTCAGTAAATTGTAATTTCAATTATATAATTGAATTATTTTGAATTTTAATAAATAAAATAATTAAGGAAAAGAATAAGTTGATAAATTTATTTAATTAAAATTATATTTTAAGTTTCTGAAATATCCTAGATACTGATACTTTTACAATGTCCGACGAAGTAAATTCACATTCCAATTACAATCTAATCCGGAATATATCGTAAATTTTTTCAATAAATCGAACGCAATATTTTCTCAGTGGATTTCATATAACACATTCCTAAACTAATAGAATAGAGCATTAAAATATAAATCCAAACAGCATAAATTCCTCATATTTCAAAAGCTTACATCATTTTGTTGCAAAAAAAAATGTTTAATTATATTTTAATTTTTTGGAAAAACCTTGAAATTGACTAAAATTATTAACATTTTCTGATCTACATAAAAGTAATGAAAAAAAAAATCAATTTAAATCAATTATTAAATCATTTAGCAATAATGTTTATTGTTCCACACATAATAATTTATGTAAATTTCTATATATGTACATAGATTATATTTTTAGCTTCTTGAATTTCAAGAAGTTATGTATGTTGGTTTAATATTAAATTCAACATTTCTATGTTTACTATTTACATAACAAAACATAATCTACAAATAATTAAAGTTTTGCCATCGCAAAAAATAATAATAATAATAATAATAATTTAACCACGTCCGAATGATGATAACTATACGCAAAAATGTTATAGATAATTTGACCTTGCACTTGATACGCGATTAGATTTTTAGATAATATAAATTTACAAAATATTTACATATCGTCAGATGAATAGACTACATATTGAGTATTATAATTAAATTTTTATTAATATGATGTAAAGACAGGCTAGATATTATCGGCAATTGCTTAGGCTCAGAAATATCCTTTTCCGAATATAGAAATAAGTTAATATAAATTAAAACTTATAAATGTTTCTTATTACATGCAGTTGTGAGTATATTTACTATACCTTGAAATTCGACCATTTATATTTACCATTCAATTTGTTTCTGTCCAGTCATAGTTTCAAGACCGATCATAGAAATATTCTGCTGACCATAATATAATGACAATTTATTATTTATAGTATTAAAATAATTTTGTTTAGTTATTCTAAATATTCTTCAAAATTATATTTAAATGATTAAAGAAAAAAATGTATTTAAATTCTTATTATAATTTATTATAAACAGAGAATATTTATTTAATTAAATATAAGAAATATGTATATATACGAATTTGAAGAGAGCAATTTTGGTTTGAATTAGAAATTCTTGATGACAAAAATATTTTATTGTTTTGGTTTTTGTTTTGCAGACAAAAAAAATTATATGCTGCCTGAATAGATAAATAGTTTTTAATGTTCAATAGAAAATTGACTTTGTAGTTATTATTATGGAAATGTTGTCAATAATAATAATAATATATTGTCCATTTATTTTGTAGTGTCTTCGTATTGTGGTGGGAGATTATTCCTAAATTAACTTCTTCATTTTTGGTATATAAGTCGAAATTTTTGAAGAAACTGACATCAGTAACTCAATCGACAATCAATAATTTCAAAGTTTCAAAGAAATCTTTAAAACAAAAAATATCTCAATAATGTTCAAATATTTTAGTGTAAGTGGGATAGAAATTGTTAATAAAGTGAAATTAAAGAAAATAATTTAAAAAATAAAGGATATACTTAAATAAAATATCCTTTTTTTAAAGAACTTTCAAGTAATTATATAAGTGTAAAAAAATTCGTTTTTCTTTTTTTATAGTTCTTCCTTGTTTTGGCAATGATTGCTTTAACTATGGCTGGACCATTACCAGGACCAGCACCAGGACCAGCTCCAGGACCATCACCACAATTATATTATTCATCACCATACGGTTATGGAGGCTATGGATATTCTGGTTATCCTTATTCATCATACTATAATTATTATGGTTAAAAATAAGGGAAAAATATAATCCAATTGTTTTATCCTTATTATAAAAATATATAATGCTTGACACATTCTTGGCAAATGTTAACTTATAAGTGATAACTTTTCTTATTTTTCAATTTATTTGTTATATGTCAAAATCATTTTTTATTTTTTCCTTTATTTGATCTTGTTTTTTTTTTTTATTATAAATAAAAATGTGGCATTTGAATCCAAAAAAAAAATTGTGTTTATATTGAGATAATATTGATATGCTTGGTGTATGTAGAAGAATTCCACTTTAAGGAGGTAGAAAACTAGCAATATTTGACTTTAGTGTAATCATCAATATATTACTGGTGACTATCGATCTATATTCTTAACACTTATTAGCATTTGAAATTTGACTACATCAGTTAATAATTACATGAATATCATATTCCATAAGTTGAGAAGTATTTTCATAAAATTTATTGATATGGAACAATCTATAATGAAATCGCGGGCTAACCATTAAATCCAATAAATAGTTTATTCATAATATTATCATAATTACAAAAGATTCGTCATTTTTAAGTGAAATTTTTTTTAAACTTTAAGGAATAAATTATATCTTTTGTGTGAAATAATATGGTAAATTTTTTAAACACTTATTTGCATTTTACAAATATGTATATGAAACCGTACTATCATGTATATCCAGAAAGTATTTTCATTTGCAACATGTTGATTACATTTTATTGACTGGCAATATGTTTTATGTTGTTTGGATAGCAACAAGTTGTTTTTTTGTAGAATTATGTATATCTCTTTCAGGACGAAATTTTTCTCTTTCAGAATAATATAAATACTCGACATTACTATTAAACAACTGGAGAAATAAAAATTTTACAATAAAAAGGAGAAATCTAAACGAGACTCGAAGTGAAAAATTCTTGAAATATTATTTTACTTCTATATATACAAATTTATCCTTTACATTTACATTGCTTCAAAAATAGAATTATATATTTTAATTGGCATTACATTACAATACAAATATTAATTATACATTAAATACCATTAACTTTTAAATGAATCCCTTATAATAAAATGTAATGTATTAAAAATCAATTAACATAATTAATTAATATTTTTGTTTGTTAAGAAAATTTGGCCAATAAAACCATATCCAACCACACCAAAGTAAAGTTAATTAGTTATTAATCTAATAAGGCAGAAGTAATTTTAATTGTAGGTTAATTCATGAAAAATTAATAAATATAATTTTATTTCCACATTTTTTTATAGGAAAAGTATGTGTTTATTTTGTATTACATTACATGGTTACGAAATATATTATGAAATGGTTAATTTATTATTGTAAATATTCAGTTTGTTGTCGTATAGTTTCCGGTTTGAAATTAATTTACTAATAGCTAATTGAGGATATTTATAACTTACCATTTTATGTATAAACAACAGCAGTGACGCATATTGTCTTAATCATCTTCGTGTATACTATTAAGATAACACGATAATAGTAATGTTTGTTGATGAAATTTAGACTATTCAATTCATTTAATCACAAACCATTTTTGTATTTCACTAACAGCATTGGTAATTAAACAATTTATTTATCATTAATTTTATGTGGTTGTGTAAGATTTGGCTCAAAATAAAAACCCGCCTAAATGAAATACGAAATATTGAAATTCGACTAAAAATTTGTTATTTATTTTGAATAATGCAACCCTAAAAATGTCTTCTTTTTTTTTGGGTTTTAGGCTAAATTTTTATAAATGCAATAATCAAACTCGAATAGAAATTAAATTTTACCTAATTCCAATATAAAAATTTTTGAACTAGCAAATTATTATTTTATTTCAATATATAATTTCTACACCATTTACTTGTTGTTAATGTCATTAAACATTTTTAAATTAAAACAATTTATTTCACCAAATTTTAATTATTTACTTTTAAGCTTCTTTTAATGTTTTGGAAATAACTAATTTGTTTAAATAAGTGGATTTTTTTTTATATTAAATTGAGTAAATTAAAAAAAATTTATTTGCTTTGTAAATTATAATAGATGGAATTTGTCAAAATTTTTATTTACACTCATTTCGTTGTCTGTTTAATAAGTATAATTTTTCTACGGTATATGAGTAGATATAATTTTATAAGTATTTTGTAATTTTCATGAAAATTTTACAACTACAGCTACATTTACAAAAACATTAAATTTATAAAAATTCATGATATTAAGAATATCATTAAAAATATGTTTTTTTCTCATATGGTACAAGAAATATGAGTAATTAATTATTATTATGACTTTTGAATTAACTTATGGGAATAATTTTATAATGAGAAAATATGTATGCTGTTGTATACCAGGTGGTATTTGATTTCCAAGCATAAAAAATTTAATTTTTTTTTATTATAAAAGTTTAAAAGTTCACAATTGTTTTAAATTAATTAAAATATGATTTTTCAAAAAAAAAAAATTAAATTATCAATAAAAATAAAATTGATTTAACTGATGAAATTTTTGGTGGATGATGTTCATAAATAAATTTGTTTACGGCGTGGCGATAACAATATAAAATATATGTTATTAAATTTGCAATTTTCCTATTTATTTGTATAAATTTATTTGTATAAAAATGATATTGTCACAAATCAAATAATAAAATAAAAATTTTCAGTCGTTATAAAATCAGTCGTTATAAAACCAGCAAATCGTAATTGTCATTTAAAATAATTATTAAATTAAATCAAAGAAATATATAGTAATATAAGATTCTAAATTTGAATTTAATAATCATTAAATAAAAATAAAGTTTATAAGTTAAAATTTAAACCGGAGTTTTACAGTTAACTATATAAATTAAATAATGAAATTATTGATCTTATTAAGTATATTAATTGTGGTTAATTTAAATATTGTGTTAATGGAAAAGTTAATAGAAGTAAAAATAAATAAACCTCCAGCTCTAAAAAAACTACAATCGATATTAAATTTACCATCAAAATGTAAAATATTTGATCAACATGGAAATTGTCGGGAAAAATGAATAGATAAATAGAAAGATGTAAAAAATGTATAAAAAAATTTGAATTAAATAAAACAAAATTATAAAAATATAAATTTTTTTTTTAAAAATATATTTCTTCTGTTGGCGTCAAAATCCAATAAAATTATTTAAAGAAACAATTTTTATATTGTAATCAAAATTATTTCATCAAATATGAAATGTTCATCATATTTAATTAAATTTTATATATTCCATGTGACGTGTGACCAAATATTAACAAAATTTTGTAAATAAATTACTTAGTTATATTTATGTTGTAATATCGTGTATTTTCTTTGATATAAGTAAATATTTATTTAATGCCTTTTGGAAATTATGGAAAAACAAATTTTAATGATATCCCAATGGCACAATATGTTTTGTTATTCAGAATTATATATATATATATATATGTGTATATTAGTTTATATAATTGAAAATATATTTTACAAATATTTACTATACATACAAGATTTTGAGAGACTCCATTAAATATAATTAAATATTTAATATTTAAATGGCGAACTTATTAAAATGTTAATTGAATATGTGGAAAATTGAAAAATTAATTCATAATTATTATATATATTTTTTTCGTTTTTCTCAGTTTAGATATTTTATTTATGTATCGATCGATTGTTCAGTTCCATTTGCATTTTAACTCAAATACCAAAGTTAACTTATTTTCTATAATTCACTCATTTTCTGTATAGATTAAGTAAAAATATGTTATCAACTATAATAGTTGTAGTTATCAACTTATCAATTAATCATTAAATCAGTAATTTCTATTTATTCATGATGTCTTTTAATATTGACTTGAATTTTATTCAAATATTTTCTTTATTTTCAAAATTAATTTCTAAAAATTAATTATTAATTATTTCTATTTGATATTTAACTAATTCACTTTTTGTAATTAATTCCGGAAAATGTTAAGTTTCAAATAGAATAATATAAAATTTCGAAAACTAGTACATAAAAACTTAACTTTAATTATGTAAAACTTTTTTAACTTTCATTTGGTAATTTAATATACTTTTTGTTCCAAAAGAAAAAAAAATCCTTTGAAATATATTTTCGTTGTAGAAATTCAGAGAACTTTCTTCAAGGAAAAGTCGGATTTACATTTTGATGCACAATTTTACAATGAATGTCAAGTTTTTATTTTTCTGAAAAATGTTTTACAATTAACAATAGCAATTTTTATTTTCTACCTTAATATAAATGAATTCTTAATGTAGTTAAAACTTAAGTATTATTTCATATAATGTACATAGTTATATTATGCACAATTTATGTTACGTTTATGTATTGTTGATGTTACAATGTTGTTAACTATGAAGTTTTAACTTTTCTAGTTATCTGCAATATTTTATAAAATTTATAAAAATTTTTGTCAAGTAAATTATTTTTTGAAATATTAAATGTATAGTAAAATAGTAACAAATTTACTTTTAATTCAATCCAGAAGAGTAATATCATGTGAAACTTTATATTTGAATAGAGCCAATGTTAAAACTAAAATATGTATAAACTTTATACATATTTATGTGACTAAATCGAGTAAATTTAACCTAACTGAAACAGACAAAATTTCATATCTCACAATATATCATTTCCAGATTAATGAAATGGAAATAATATTTAAACAATTTATTTATATTTAATATCTCAAGACATTTAACTTAATAAACCGGAAATCCACTATCCAGCGCTTAATTTCATAAAAAATGGTTTTATTTGTTTTTTATATAATTTCATTATTTTATTTTTAAAAATTAAAGCTCAAAAAAACAAAATATTTAATATTTTTCAGATCCAAAACTTTAATGAAAATTCAAACTAAAAATATATAGAAAATTTCAATTAAAACTGTGAAGACATATATTTCAACAAAACATGAAATATTATTTAACTTTCAAGTGTCAAACAATATTTGTAAAATTTCTATTTCTAATTAAGGTAAAAAAGATTCTAAAATTTCTATTAGTATAATTAAGACATAACCAAAAAAATATTCAATTACATAAAATTTTATATCTTAATAAAAGTTTTTATATTTACAAAAAATAAAGTTTTAATGTTTACTAAAAAATTTTGTATTTTAAAATTTAAAGTTTATATTTTTTGTCTATAGTAATAATTATAAAACTTATTCCTTAAAAATTATTTCTATATATTTCATGAAACAAAACATGATTTTCCATAATGTTTTTTAATAATTATAAATATTTTTTATGTTATATAATAAAATTCATGTAAGTTTTCCATATTATTATGATAAAAATTACACATTTTTTATTGCGTTTTATTATTTAGTAAAAAGGATTTTCTTGTAAGAATTTTGGTAATAAAAATTATTTTTAGGTTCTCTAATATAATTCAGGTAAAAATATTAAGAAAATGTTTTGATCAAATAATTATGTCTTCACAATGTAAATGTCATGTCATGGCTTATTTAGAAAAAATTTATAAAATATTGTAAACTGCCTATAAATTTGTAGTTTCGAAATACTATACATATAATATACGAGTAGTAAATTTAATATTAAATTTTTAATATAATCATACTATAATAATCATTCGTAACACATAATTTGCCAATTTTCCAACACTCGTTTTAATTCTAAATCTGTAGGAAGTTTGTGGGCAAATTTGTTTAGGGAAATTAAAAATTTTTTTCTGACAAATTTGTGTAGGAAAATACCAAATTTAGATTCATAGAGTTCTCATACTTTACTTAGAGTATATTTTATATTTAGATTCGTTGTGTAAATAATTAATTTAAGTGGTAAATTTAAAAAATATAATAAAATATTAAATTTTATGCATAAAACATTAGAAAAATAAATTGAAAAGGATTATCCTTTTTTTCCTTGGTAATTTGAAAATAAAATAATCAAAAAGAAAAATATTTTAAATATAAAATTTTATTTTTGATAGATTTTATTTAATTAGAAAAACTTTATCTACCAAAAAATTTGAAAATTATTAAATATTTTGTAGGGTATGAATGTTTAGAAATATTTTTGTTTGATGTGGTTTTTCTCAAAAATAAACTGAAATGGTTTTATTATTTTATTCATCAATTTAAATTACATTAAAGTTTAATACATTTTCCTATTATATTTTTTGTATCGTAAAACTTATAATGAACTTTTTAAATTTCCTTTTTTTTTAAATAAAATTTATATTCAAGAAAATATTTACAATTTATCACAAATATTTTTGTATGAATATTGATAAAAATAAGTTTCACAAAAAAATTTATGATGATTTACATACATATATCCTTTTTTTTACATAGTAAAATTCTGATTAAATATAAAATTGATTAATATTATATTAAAGACTTTTATGCAAAATTGGAAGTGAAAATTTAAAGAAATACGATTCAAAAAAAAATATTTTTCTGTATTTTTCTGAAACAGTTGAAACATTTATTTGTATAACTATGAGATAAATTTTAATGATAATTAGCAGCATATAAAAGATTACATAATGTTTAGTAATATTAAGATAACATTTATTTTTAGTTCGTTGTTTGCGAATAACATTATTAATCCTGATAACTTTTACACTCATTTTCACAATGACATATACTTAATTATGGCCAGCATTTGACCTTTTAAGTATATCAAAAATAACTTTTTAAGACCACAACACAATTTGAAAATATATTTGCATAGCTTTTTGCAGGGAAAAAAAGGACATGTACATAAAATAGGTTACAGTAACACGCAACTATCCAAAAATTATAATTGCTTAACTATTCAATAATTTAATATTTTTGTCACATAAAAACTAAAGACTTTATATAAATATTTTTAATAGTATGTAGTTATCTAATTTTATTATCGAAATGTTTATAATCTTAATTTAAAATGAATATGACCAGCATGCGATACATATAACAAATAATCAACTAGCTTTAAATAATCTTCCATTTTATAATCATTTTTAGCATCTTCAATTTCAATTTGTTTAATTAAACTCAACATGTAATAATGGCAATATGCTTGTTTTTGTTGTTCATTAAAAAAATCAAAACGTAATTTACAAAACATTTTTTTAAAGACTTCATCAATAACAACAAAAGATGCATGATGTCTTGGTGTTGGTACATTAGCTTGTGATGGTTCATATTGATATGGATGCTCTAATGGTTTATGTCGTTCACCAAATAATATTAATTCTTGTAATTCAACATAATGTATTAAAACTCTTATACGAAATACTAAGTCTTCTTTAATTGTTGTTTGATGGCACCATTTGTAAATACTTTGTAATTTATAACTGATCCAGTTTCCGCACATACGTTTAATCTCTTGTTTTTCTTGTGGTTTTTGTTGGAAAATTCAATATAAAAATTTATATAAAAAATATAATTGGATAATTTTTTATATTTTGAAAATTATAAATAATAAAAATTTTGAAGTAAATTTATATGATTATCTTTGCTGTCACAACTGAGAGTTTTGTTACATAAAATTATATAAAATATTTTTAATATAGTTACTAGTTGACTATAGTGATATCAGAAACTAATGAATTTTCATCATCGACTAATGTGCCTTTTTGAATAATGTTATTAAATATTTTCCTTACACTTTGCCTGTAGTTGAAAATTTAAAATGGGTACCAATGTAGAAATAATTAATTTAAAAATTTGTAAAACTTTAGTTCTTTAAAAATTTTAAGTTTCTTTTCTATATTCCCAAAAATTCTGATCTATACTTTAAAAATTTTCTATTCAGACTTTCGACGAAAGTTTTCACTTAAACTTTTGCCAATATCACAGAAAAATTTCTCGCATTAATTATTGAAAATAATATATTTATCATTATTATAAAATTATAAATATATTATCACACCAATTAAATTAAGTCTTTCGCATTTTTTTTACATTAATGAATTGAAATTCGGAAATTATAAAAATACAAAATGTTGTCCAAGAAATTATTTCTAATTTTCAGTTTAAAAGAATATATTATTGAAAGAAATTACGTTTGCCATTTAAAAAAAAAATACTGAGTCCTTATAAAATCTTTTATCAATTAAATATTTGACATAATTTTATTAAAAAAAAATTTTTTTATATTTTCTAAATGGCATTTTAGCAGATTAAAAATTATTTTCAGTAGTACAATCTATATTTTTTCCGACACAAAATAAATTTTCTGTACAATTTCAATAAATAAATAACATATAATATAATTCACCATATATAAATAATAAATATGTGATTTTTCAAATTAATAAAATATCTTTTAGTATTATTAGATAAAATTAAAATTAACTTTTTTTCTATTATATATATATATAAAATTTAATTATATATAAGTATACAAAAAAAAAGTTTGAAAAAATATATATACATATAATAATCTATAATAAAATTAAGTATAATGAATAGAAAAGATATAATTCAAAATAAATATGTAAATTTATGGAAAAGAACATCAAGAATATCAAATGATATACATATTACACGTAATGGAAATGCAGTACATCGTTGGAGATTATTAAGCAATCGTATTAAAAATGATCCAGAATTTGTAATAAAATTAAGATATATAACAATAGATAATATTAGTAAAGCATTATCAAAACGTGCTATAACATTACTAGATAAAATTAAAAGTGGTATTTCTGAGCCATCTGAAAAAGAATTAATAATAAATAAACGACCAATAACCAATGTTAATATTTATGTTAGATCATTTCCAAAATTATTTCAAATGAATTCAAAAAGTACAATGGATTTTAGTAATTCATCAACATCAATTGTGAATGTATTATCAGATAATGAATGGAATGAAATGTGTTTAAAAAAACAAAAAGATGATCGAAATACTTTTCAAAATCGTTTAGATAATTATCGTAAAATATGTAATACAACTAGAACAAATAATATTGAACGACAAAATTTAAAACGAAATACTAGTTCATCATTATCAATAAGTCAATATAGTTTTAGTAGTACAGAGTTTTTAAATAATTTATATCGTAATAATTTATCATCTAATCAATTAAATAATGATTTAGATAGTAATAGTAGTAATAATAGTAATAATAATAATAATATAGATAGTAATATAAAACGTAAACGTGGTGGTGGTGCCAGTCATAAAAATATATATAAATCATATAGTATTATTAGTACAGATAGTAATGAATCTATTTTAATTCCATTAAAAGATTATGTTGCTAATAATAAAAAAACAAATACAAGTACAAATTCAATTACAAAAAGTTCGTTATCATCGGAATATGTAATAAATACAAATTATAAAAATTCAAATTATAATAATCAAAATATAAATAATAGTAATATTAATTCTGATAATAATAATATTAATTCTGGTAATAATAATGATAATATTGAAAATTATTTAGGTAAAAGAAATTTTATTTTTATATCAATATATTATCATCCAAAAAATATTAACGATTATAAAAAAATTAGATTAAATTTAACAGATTTTTTTGATTTAATTAAAGGTAATTGTTGGACATATTTATTAATAATATTAATAATACCAAAACAAATAGAAATATTATATAGAAATGATGATGATAATTATTCATTTATAGATAATATAGATAAAAATAAAATAAAAATTGTAAATGCATTAGATATATATGGTATACATAAAGTTGATATTAAAATTGTTGGACATGTTATAATACCAGAATATGAATTATCAAATATATATGAATATGGTATATTTAATAATTATATAACCATTATAACATCAAAATCATTTAATATTAATGCAGATTTAAAAAATATTATAAAACATACATTAGTGGTAAATAATAAAATAACTAAACCAATTGAATTAGATAATAATTGTCAATTAAATCAATATGAAAATTATAATCAAAATGATACACAAAATAAAAAAATTACTAATCAAAATCAATATGATATTCAAAGACGATTTGTTAATATAATAAATTCAAGTTATAAAAGTTTAATGCAACCAAATATAAATAATACACCATCAGCATTTGTTGAAAAATCAACAAGTTATGATAAAAATATTAATACTACTAGTAATAATAATATTATTAATAATAATACTAATGATAATGATAATAATAATCTAAATATTGATTTGAAAAATAATTTTGATAATATTTCTAATAGTAATTCTATTAATAATACAAATAAGTATAATATAAATAATAATCCAAAGAATAATATTAATATGAATATATATTATAATACAAATTTAAATGATGATAATGATGACCAAATTATGATTATGAATAAAAATTATGAAATATATAAAGAAATTTATGATTATTGTCAGTTAAATAATTTAAATAAAATGCAAAATATTGATTTTATATTTGATTATGCTGAAAAATATTATTTAAAAATTTATTTATATCCTGATTTATTAAATAATAAAAATATATATAATTTAGATTTTTATACAAATGATAATAAAGAATTATATATATGTACATTAAAAATGAATAATGATGATATTATAAATAATTTTCAAAAATATAATAAAATATTAATAAATAATAATTTAATTATATTATTAGATATTAATGAATTATTAATACCAAAAGCATGTGCAACATTTTTACGTTGTTTATCATTTCAAGCTGGAATTATATTTTTATATGATTATATTGTATCAACATTTTATGAATTATATAAAATAATATAATAATATAAAAAATATAATTATTTCTACTATTTAAAAATAAATATATGATATTTTTTTTTTGTTATATAATTTTTGTGTTATTAAAATTATGTAATTTGAGGTGTAACATGATTTTTTGCATCAATATTATGCAATACATATATGTAGTGCTTTTACTAGAAGTTTTCGTCCCACAACTTACCTATTCATAGCTCATGTATATTTTATAAATTTCAATTTAATTTCTTTTCGGCAAACTTATCAATTACCCACCTGACAAATTCTCATTTCACGACAAACATTTCACGAAATTCAATTTGTATTTGATGTTGTGTGTTTTTTAAACAAAAAATATATAATTTATAATCAAGTATTTTGGAATAAAAACCTTTAAAAATAATGTAATAAATAACAAACATATTTTATTTTAAATTTTAACTATACTTGAGCTTTGTAATTGTAACAATAAAATGTCTTAAACGCTCTGTTCAAAAAATGAAACATTTCCGGCATAGAAACATTAATAGCATAGAAGAAAAAAAAACAATAAATTAAATTCACATTTATATAAATAAAATTACATGACACCGAGAATATTATTATATTTTTATTTTATATAAATATAGAAATTGTTATTAAAATATTGAAGAAATATGTTGAATGTTTTTCGAGTATGCTGTTCAAGTTTCTAATAAAAAAATTCAACGTAAGATGGATACGAAATGTCGAAAAGGTGAAATTATAAAAAAACAATTTTAAAGGAAAAATTTCTTTCTATGTAGCTTATAATCCTTGTTATAATGAAAACACGACAAAAATATTTAACGTGTATTCTAACGTGAAATTGAAATTCCTATATTATGTTATACATATATAAAAACCATAAATGGTATACGTATTATTATATAAAATTTGTATAGAATTTTCATGTTACATGCGATATTCCATTAGGTACAGCGTACAGACTTCAAAAAGTGTGAAATTACATTTTTTTTATAATATTCTTAGTATAAAGTAGAAATACAAAATTCTTCTTATTTATTGATATTTAAAAAAATTCGTATAAATTGATGATTGATTGTAATTGGTATTCAAATAAAACTTGTATTAATTTATGTTAAATTATATTTTGGTATGCTGTTCTTATGCGTTTATCGTAAGATTTTTTTATACTGAATATCGTTAAATTAAATAATTGTCGATATTTTAAGAAACATAAATAAATACTATTGTGATTTGTGGTTTAAAATTCTGATTTGAACAGAATATTTATGAGAAAACTTTGTAGTTTTTTTAAATCATCAATCAAGTATTAATAATTTTATTTTAGTTTCGATTTTAAAATTATATATAATACTCGTAAATTATAACGAAATTATGTACATATAAATTTAATATTTAATTTAAATTCGACATATGGTTAGGCATTTAGATAAGATGATTTATATTTGAGTTGTTTGTAACTTGTGGTTTTGATTAGTTTATAGATTTTTGTAAAGCTAATCAGGATTTGCTACAATTGAAATTAAAATTATAGAATTACAATAAATCATAGTTTAATTTAATATAAATCATTATTATGTCCTGACTAAATTGTCCTGACTAAATTAATAGAGTCTTCCATAATGATTTAATATTTTAATAGTGTTGAATTTCACTTGAAAAATTATTATCAAAATATTGAGAAAAGTCAGTCCCTATTGATTTTTTTTTTAATATTTTAAAAATAACCGAATTAATCGAAAAAATGTGTAGATTAAAGATATTTTACGATTTTTATGTCTTTAGTAGTTGTCCGTAATAAATTCTCCTAACTTGTATGTGGTTCATAAAAATAGTCTAGTAATTTTCATTTTTTTTAAAATCAGAATAACCAATTTCTACAATTTTCTGATATTGATTTTAAATTAAATATGTATATTAAAATATTTTAAAATTTATAAAATTATTCTGTACTACATAGTTATACTTATATTCTCTTTATTTCCATAATATTTTAATTATAATGGTATGTATAAAATTTTAACTATTTATACACAATTTATATTCTCATTTTTGGTCAAAAAAAAATCCACCATATGTTATTAAAGTATCGTACTTAGAAATGCAAAAATCTCTGTATTTTTTTTAATGTTTGTTTCTGTTACTGCATTCCAGCAATTTTAGGAAATATGAAAAATCATTTTGAAAAAAAGAAAAATGTAGAAAATAGATTAAAAATATTATAAAAACCAAAAAAGAAGAAGAATTTGTCTAATGGATATTACAGTAGAATTTTTTATTAAAACTAAATTCTAGTAATTTTATTATAGACAAGATTAGATTTTAGTTTGTTAGTATATATAGGAAAAGGAAAAATGATATATAAAAATTTAATTTATATATTTTTTTAATGAAAAAATCATAGTTCGTTACAGCATATGGTAATTTTAAGTTTATGCATTTTAATCTTGATATTAAAATTCATCCTTTCTGCAGTCTAGTCTAATGAATATGAAATTGTGTAATTTTGATATTTAAAATATAATCAGGGATGACCAGTTTTCAATTAATATTGATTTGAAGGATCACAGAAATATTAAATTTAGGGAAATTATCTTTTCATGAATTATAGAAATCGTTTTTGAAATATATTATTTTCTTTAAGAAATTAATATTTTGATATTATTTATCTACCACTGCTAAATATAACTAAAATTTTATTAAAAACATAAATTTTGGGTAAATTATGAAAATATAATATAATAAAATTTTTGTATATCAAAATGTAATACACCTTAATCTTGCAAATAGTAAAATTTAACTATAAATTTCCTTGTAACTTGAATCCATTTTCTTTCAAAACATTACTCTTCAAAAATACTCAAAGGTCGTATTAAAAATGCTATCAGAAAATCATACTATCATTTTCTATAAATTGTATTTATAAAAGATTATTTCATTAATGAAATTGATATCTACGAGTATACTAAAGGAATTTCACTTGAATGCATCTCTTTTACAATTCATTTGATATTAACATCCATACATTTATATTTTCGATATTTTATTAAGAGTACCTATAATTAACAAATTTTCAAATATAGAATTGCAATGTATACAATGTTGTAGTATTATTATTCAAACTATTGAGCTTGAAACTAATAAAGAATTTTGTAGATATTTTCTATATTTAATTTACTCTGCTGAAAATATTAATCAATATTTTTAATAAATAGAATAAAATGTTATGGTTCTACTGATGCTTCTAGTTTTCATAAAGAAATGATAAGTTCTTTTTTGTATACCAACATTGTTTAAATCTGATAGTTGTCCAATCAAGGATTTTTTTGTGTTGTACCAATTATTGCATCTTTATAGTTCTGATAGTACCAGTGATATAATTACATTGTTTAATTATGATATCGTAATCGTTCTATATTTACTTTGTTTTTCTGGTATATATGTAAATATAAATTCGTTTCTTTTTCAGGCAGTCAATTTTTGGAATTTTTAAAAACTGAAAAGTAAAATCTGATTATTCCAATTAAAATAAAATTTTGTATACCATTTATACTTCACTTGTTAACTGAAGTTAAATGTCTTAGCTCTAATTAAATTTACAAATTTTACAATTTCAAAATTCCTCACCGTTTCATTGTTATATTTGTCTTCTCCTGAGTAGAAATACTATCAAAGTTTAAATTACTAAAACTTATACCTATAAAAACTATAATAGTAACATGAACTTGAATACGAGTGTAAGGAATGTAATTATATTTTAGATATAAAATATATGTCATAATAATATTATAAAAATAATAAAAAGTTTAAAGGTTGTTTATGCTTTGTTATTGCAGAAATTGTTGTTCTAAAAGTTTTTTCGTTTTTGAGTGTATATTAAACAGAAATAAAAGTCATAAAGGTTATTTATTTTTATGGTCATAAAATGGGGTGGTTTTGCAATTCTTTATATTGCAAAATATAAAGTGGTGTTGTTTTTAATGAAAGTTGAAAATGTCAGTAAGTTTTTATTTGACCAACATGTTGTCCTTATCACCTTTTATTATATTTTTGTATTGTCGCAAATGTTTCTAAGGATTTTTGACAAAAAAGTTTATCCTTATTGTTATTATATTTTGCTTATGAAAAAGTTTAAGTTTTATTTAAAAAGGAATTATAATTTTTTCTAGTTAACTTTTTTATGGACAATTTATTATTTAATGAGCTTTTTTCTAAAAAAATAATTATTTTTCTAGCTGGTTTAATTTTTCATTAATTAGTGAAATTATTTATGATTTAATCAAAGTTAAGTTTAAGTAAATGATTCTATACTAAGCGAAATAATGTATCTATACTTATTTAAAATTTAAATCATACTTTTAGATGAAAATTAATTTCTGCAATTCTTGATGTTGTTTTATTTTTTTGCCGGAAACTTTTATCAAAAAAATAAAAAGTTAAAATTAAAAATCTTATGTATTTACTTTAATAAATTATTTCAATTGTTTTTCCTCATACAACAAAGTTTTATTTATAAATTTTGTAACAAAAATTAAATGAAACTTTTCGTTAACTTTCTTTTTGACTTCCGTTCTTTAAATTACAAAATATATAAAAGGAAATGTAAATTTAGTATTATGAAAATTTGAAATATATAAACTGAAATCATGGAAAAATATTTATGTTATGCATTAGTCAATTAAAGAGTTGAAATTAAAAATAAAAACTTTTTCTTATTTAGTTATGTTAAAATATTACTTTTAACATTCGTGCCAACATTAAATGATTTAATGAAACCTTCTTTTTATTACCTGTTAAAAAGGATAATCATAAAAGTATACTGACTTTCAAAAATATTTTAAAGTTAAATAATAAAAAAATTTCAGGAATAAAATTTTGATTTATTCATTTTTCTCTAATTTTGGGTTTTAAGGTTGTTTGAATCAGGATAAATAACTTTGTGGTCTATATTACCAATTTTACTATACATAAACACATTATTTTACTATGTTACAAATATACTTAAATAATATTATAAATTATTTATATAAGTAAGTTCATTTATCCTGCAGAAGTCCTGAAATATTAAATCAAACAATAACACTAAAATACTAAATTGGAAATCATAAGTTAACCATAACTTTTATTTTACCAAATTTTATTTTAATTTTCATTTACATTTTAAGTCGCTTCCATAAATTTCTTTATAAATTTGAGTGAAGGTCCTTTTTTATAGTAAATTCAATTAATTTTAAAATATTTTTAGTAATATGTAAAGGTTTTAGTTAATTAAAGAACCTTCTTTGACGACTATTGGTAATGGACCATTATTTAACATAGTTAAAAATGTAATGAGAATCTATTTTAAAGGTTTTCCCATCAAATTAAATTTTTATTTAAAAGTTTTATTACCAATTTTAAAATTAGACTTTTGGTAGCCAAACAGAAATTATAAAAATTTGTAAATAATAATGTTTTAATGATACAAAGTATTGAAATAATTCAATTTAGAGATTTTTTTTTATTTAATATTAATTCTCAGTTGAATGATATAAAATAAAATGGCATGTTATTTGTACTTATAGCATTTTGAGGACAAATTCGTTTCGAATTTGATGATTTAAAAAAAACTTGAATTTGATCCGAAAATAACAAAATTAAGCATTATAAGAAAAACAAGACAAAATAATATTATTATGTTTATCAAAAACTTATAATAATTTAATTAGTTGATAGTAAAATATAAATATTTAACGATCAATTTCTTATTTGTAAAATTAATGTATAATAATGTAAAATTTATAAAAAAAATAAATGAATTTAAATATCGGAAATATTAAGAGAATTACAGTCATTTCAAAAGTGCAAGAAAATGTCATCAACTTTTCAAATAAATTTTTGCTTCTCTATTTTATATTGTTACAAAATACGAGAATTTATTAAAATTTTCTTTTTATTTTTAGTTGTCATTCTAAAAATGACAATCCTTTTTAACAAACTTTGAATTTATTTTATATATGTGTATATATCAACAACATATCCTTTTTTTTATGCAATGCAACATGCTGTTACAACTATGCAAAGTCTGTATATGTATATTTTGTCATATGCAATTCCAACAAGTCATAATATGTTTATAAAATGGGTACAATGTGTGTACAATAACAAAGCTATATAAAGTTTTCTATAAAGTTTTTTTTTTTTTTGCTTTGTGTTATAAAGTTTTTTTACAAATTTACATTTTGGTGTTGTAATTTTATCTTCTAACATATACGCGAATAAATTTGAATTATTTACGATAAAATATGTAAAATTATAAAAAAAAAATTGTTTGTTATTTTTAAAAGAAAATAATAACAGGCAAATTGCATAAATAGCATTGAACTTTTTTTTTTTTACTATTATTATGAAAATTTTCCATATAATAAAAATTATATTTTAATAACAAAAAAAAAATTTCCATTAATTTTTACATTAAAACCAAAAATTGTTTGATTAATTTTATACCATATTCAAATTAAAATTTGTTGAAAATTGTTTAAATTACATAATTTAAAAATGTTATAAATATTTAAGTAAAAATTACTTATATCACATGTGACCAATAAATTAACTTCTAAACTTTAATAGACTGTAAAAAAAACAATATTTTTCTCCTATAGCAATTGTTCTTAATTATCTCAAACTATGACCAAACATCTCAATTATATGTATCCTTGATAGAGTGTAATTAAATACTAACCCACATGCATTCACCTATAAAAATTTTCATTAAAAATATGAAAGAAAAAAAACTTCATTAATATTTTAGTATAATATTTTTTTTACCCATAGCAATTTATATTTTCATTTCATTATAAAGTAAAGTATAAAAGCTAGAAAAGCCAACAATGCTGTGCTATATCCCATATCTAAAGCGGTTTCCTATGATAAGCGCAGAAAAAAAAATCATATTAATAACAAAAAAGGATCAAATCACTTATGAATAAAAATGGTGAATAAAAGAACAAGGAAATATGATAACAAAAAAAAAGATGTCTTTTTAATATAAAAAAAACGAGTGAAAGTGGAAAAACCACATTAATTTTTGTTGTCACGTCATTTGTAAGGTGATTTTTTTTATCATTTTAAATAATACTTTTTTTTTTGCATTTATTATTAGTGTCAGGATATGTTTACATATGCAAGGTTTCATAATTTCTGTCATAGAAGAATTTTTACGGATTATGTGGAGTACATTAAAAATGATATTTTTAAATGAAATTATAATTTTGAAATTCAAATTCATTTAATTGGATATTTTACAGATTTTCCAATTTAATAAAAATAATTATTAAAAAAATAATTAAATTTTAATTTTTTTCATTATGTATTTTATTTTTGTATTCTTTTTTAATTTACTTTGATTTTATTAGAAACATAGAAATAATTTTGAATAAAAAATTAATTTAATGTACAATTTTCTGATTACAGATTCTATAATTAACAAAGAATGAATATTACTTTAACTTAAATATGTTTTTACTACAAATCGTTTAAAAAATTATTATTAAAAATAATTCTTAAATATGATTTTTTATTGAATTCTTCACATAAAATTTTCTACTAATACCACTGATTTTTCATATATGAAAAAAAATTTCTAGTTTAAATTCATATCAAGATTTTCGCATTTATCGTAAAAAAATATCATTAGTTTTTATTTTACGATAAATTTTATTATAATGAATTTTATGCTAATAATAAAAAATTGTTTTTAACACCAGGACGAAGTGTTGAAAAATAATAAAATTGCATTTTTTGTAAATTCGAAATTCTAGCTCTCTTAAATAGTCATAAAATTCGCATTAGTAATTCTATCTTAACATTACCAAAGTTTAGAAGTTTTATTATTTTTTGGATAGTATTTTTTTGTACAAAAAAAAAATTATTTAAAACTTAAATCGGAATTTAATTTCTCCATAAACACAAGATGGTCTTTCAAGTTATCATGGTTAAGCAAAATTGTTTAACACAAAAAAGAACTATTTTTTATACATATGAATCACAAAATATACATATACCAAAATTAGTTGTTATTAAGAATGAAGCGCAGAAATAAACTGAAATTATGGAAGCTTGAGATAATGATTTTCTAATTTTGGATATAAAGTAAATTTAAATTTCGTAGTGCAATAATTTATATATATACACTAAAAAGGATGAAATTTAAAAAAATATTAGGAACAAATGTTGAATTTATATAAATTCATAGATTAAGTGGTTAATATGATTATTATTTAGTGTTTTAAGGGAACACGAATAAAGGGAAAAGCTTATAGAACTATATTTGTGGTAAACTTTTTCATAATTCTGTAAAATAATTTCCAGGTAAATTAACGAATAAGACCGATGAGTACTGAATACAAAGTAAAATCTCCCCAGATAAAGTGGCGACGAACAGACGAATAATTGGACTATAAATTTCTTTATGATAAATGGAAATTTTGTATGGATTACGAGATACTGTCTTGAATTAAAAGTAATTAAAATACCTACATTTTGATATAGTATACGTATAGATGGTAATGAGTATTCCCATACTCATCTCATACTTACTTTTATCATTAATGGAAAAATACTATTTGTGGTGACTAAAAGCCACTGGGTAATTGCAATGTATTTTGTGTATTCAGCTTAATATAAAATTACTTTTTTTAGATAAAAAAATCTAAAAATTTATGTTTTTATTATTTGAAATTATTTCTTCTTTTACTTAAATTATTTTCCTTAATCTTAAGATTCCTTAAGAAAAAAAAATATTTGACCTAAAATATTTATCTGTCATGAAATGTAATGAAAAGATTTACTACCACAATATTGAATAATTACTTTTTTGTTCTGTTTTTACATATACATATATTAAAAGGACATGATTCTGGATTGAATTCTTGTAACTTATATTTGAAAATATAACCAAACGAGATAAAATTTCATAAAATTGTTTTTTATTTAAAGTTATGTCACAGTAACAATGGAACAAAAAACAGAAAAATATCTAAAACCATTAAGTAGAGAATTTTCTATAAATTCTGTTTTATTGAAAAATAGTTATGCAAATAATATAAGAAAAGAAAATATAAATTTCTATTAAACAAACGAAAGATATGAGCAAAATTTCATTTTAAAAGAATTTTTATGTTATGATAAAATTTTCGATGTTTATTCGAAATAATAAATTAAATATAGACAAATCCAATCTTCGAGATTGTGAAATACTACAAAAATCTGAATATCTTTAGACTTGAGAAAAATTGAGACAATTTTATCACATAATGTTTGGAAATAGTTTATATATGTTCATTCTGAATGAGTTCTTATTTTACAGATTATGCTAAATCTGTAATCCATAATTACTAATATAAATTAATTTTAATTCTTATATTTATATATGAGAAATTATTCATGTAAATTCTTTACATATTATTTATTATTTATAACTAAAAAAATATATTTGAATTTGTAATTTTAGTCAAATCTTTTGCATTATATGAGAAGTAAGTAAAACAAGTGACACGTATGTATACCACTTTTAAATTTTCATTATTTCTATACTGATTCAAATTTAAAACTTCTATTCAAAATTTAACTATTGTAAAGCAAAAATTTTCCCAGACATTACAAAAAAATGATAAATAAACCCGAGAAAACAAAATCTTTAATGTGCAACTGACACAATCTTCCTAAACTACATTATTCTTTCCAGTTGGCTAAAAAATTGTTCAAATATGCGAAAATGAATTGACAAAAAAATAATATAGAAAATTTTTAAATTGACCTCAAATAACATTTTCATTTTTTATAACAAAAAATAATATGGAAACAATATTTCATATTAAATTTTATTCTTTCATAGTTAAGAATGCAAAATAGGAAAAATGTTTTTCCAAATAAAAAAAAGGTTAGAGATATAGTTTTTCGTTATAAGTAAATATAAAATATAAATTTTGTAAATAAATCGAATTTTTATAGTAAACAAACTGGTACAAAATATAAAATTTACTATAAGGATATTTTAAAATGAGTTTTTTTCTATAAAAAAAATTATATTTCGTAAAAAGATTAATGAAATTTTATGGAATAATAAAGTACAATTGTAGTTTTTTTTTGGATTTTTGCCAACATAACAAAGTAGTTTAAGAAATTATCCTGTTAAAAGGATTATTTAATAGAATTTCTAAAGATTTTTATTAGCAAATCTTAAGTAATCTTTCATGTCTACGGAATTTATAGTCTTGGGCAATAAATTTTTCCAATTTTTTTTTACTAATTTTCCAAATTAATTTCATTTTGTATAATAGAAATATTTACAAGTAAAAATAAAGAATTTTATTTACCAATGGATTATAATATAAATGGGAAAATAATTTTTAAATAGTTTATATAATTTAAAAATTCAAATTTCTGCAATATTGGAAATTATATTTGATTACAAATTGTTATAATTTTTGTCGTTATTTTTTAGTTAGATCAATTGCAATTAATATTTTTAAGTCGATTGAAATTTTAATCAAGATCATATTCTGTTATTGCACTTAACATTTATGGTAATAATGATTTCTACAATTTAAGAAAAATTTGTTATCATCAGTTTTCTAAAAAAAATATATTTATCTTTTTGTAAAATAAGAATGTCATTTTATTTTCTCCTGCTGCATGCCATTACATAAATAGAAAATCCACTCCCAGCGAAATAATAATATTACTCGTAATTCAAAATTGCATTTACAAGAAATAAAATTATGTTAAAATATCTACAAGTGTTGTTACTTTAGCGGTAACCTATGAGTATATGTTAAAAATTATATTTTATAGTAAAAATATGCAAAATATATTTCAAACAACATTTTTGTAAAAATACTATTTCTAAAATATTTCTCTCAAATATATTCTATTTTAAAATATGACGACAGTTTACGACAACTAAAATTGCAATATGATGAAGATATTTTGCATAAAATATATATAAATTTATTCAATATTCAATTTGAATTTAGATTAACCTTTTAATGTAAAATTTTATATTTTATATATACGAATTTATGTTAAATAAATTTTATGAAAATTATATAGATTGAAAACTATATTTTTTTTATTAAAAATCTATTAAGAATTTGTATTAAAATTGATGTGATTATGTAAACATATTATATTAAAGAAATTAGAAATTATTGCAATAATGATCAAAATTCTTCAAAAATTATTGATAAGAGATATTGAAGTAAATTAAATGAAGAATTTAATTCACAGAGCAGAAAATGCAAGATAAATTTATTAGAAGATTAAATAAAATTCCAACACATATAAGAAGTATAGTACAAATATTCGTCAATATTGAAGATATGTAAATATTTAATTTAAATATTTTTTTGTAAATATAAAGTAATGGAAATTATTTCTATCATATTAATTTTTACAATTTTAATTCAACTCAACCATTACACAATATTTTATAATAGACAATATGGTTTGCACAAAAGCATTCAATTAATATTGGTAAAATTTTGTGCAACCTAAAACAAATCCAATTTTATGTAGAATGTGTACTTTGAACCATGAATTTAACCACTGAGTATTAGTAAAATAGAATTAAATTAGTAATATATTATTGATCCAACAACCTTTGGAAAAATCTGTTCGAATTAGATTAAAAAAATATGTGTCATTTCAATTATAATTGAAAATTATACATGTTTCTGTATTACCATGAACAGAGTGCCAAATTTGTCCTTAGTATATTAAAGGAACCATATATGTACAACTATTAATTGCATTCCAATACTTTTTCAACAAAAAAAAAGAACTAGAATAGTCTATATTAATACGAAATTTTCAATACGTTAATAAGAAATTGATATAAATGTATTCAATTTGTTATTTTGTCTAGCACAATTATAATATGATTGAATATCTAAAAAATATAAATTAAATTCTCAAATTTAATTTTTGTTATTATCATTAATTTTGTATCTAAATGGAATATTATTATTATTTAAATATAATTCTTTTTCTATATCTATAATATTTATATATATGTATATTATATGTATGTTATAAAATAATATTTAATAAAATTATCAAATATGTATTTTATATCTACAATAAATTCTGTATACTATAAAATATTAAAATAATTCTACATCATTTTATCTAAAGATTTTGAATTTTAACGATTAATCAAATCAAATATTGAAATTATTTTGTAAATTTATTGGTTTAATATGGTTTAATATAAATTTACAATATACACGTATATATTCTCATATATTTTTAATTGAACTAATAAAATATTTATGGTATATTGTAGATTTTTGATTATCTTCAGGGAATGTAATTTTATTCATCATAATACTGAAATTTGTCCTTTTTATGTAGTTAGTTATAGATTATTTATAGGATAGAAATAATTTTATAACAGAAAATAATATATGGTATATAATTCGAGTATATGAAGAGAAATATAGAAATTAAAATATATTGAAAACTATCTCTATTTCAGCAAAGAACCTTAAGGGAAATTTATTTAAAAAATATAATTGAAAATATGTATATATTTTTAAAAGCTTTATCAAAAAATAATAATTTTGATGCAATTATTTGAAAATATAAATGATAAATGTTTTAAATTTACAAATTATGAGCGTTGTGAAACAAAAATAAGCAAAATATGTATATTACTTAAGTCAATTTTTGGAGTTTTGGTTTGTCATTTAATAAATAAAATAACTAATTTGAATAAACTACGGTATGCAACAAAATTGAAATCGAAACTACAATTTATTTTGTAATTGTCTATATTTGAAAAAAATAAAATTCGTTAGTATATTTTTCTGACCCAAATCTATGTATAAAGTAATATTCTATATTATCATACAATATTAAATTCTTCACAATTCCTGTAAAATTCGCCACTATTAAAGTAAATATTATCTGCTTAATTTTTATCAACCAAAACAAGTTTAATATATTTAAATGGTCTTGTTGCAAAACAAGTTTCGATTACTTCGAATAGAAATATTATGGAAAATAGAAAAGTTTGAGGAAGCATACTAATTAACAATTTGATTAAAACTAATCGTCCTTATATTGCAATATTTTTCTAAGAAAAAATACAAAAGTTTTCATCATTTCATTTACATATGTATATGTATTAATATTGAATATTGCCAGTACTATATTTTTGATTATGAGGGTAAACTCAATTAGTGTATCATTGAACATCATGGATATATTTCAAAAGGATAAAAAACGTGATGAGGATATCCTGAAAATGGTACTATGATGAAAATCGTTGACAAAATAAATACTACTTTCCTTCTGTTTATTCTTTAATTAACATCCCTTATGTCTATTTACAATCAATCTTCAATTTTTCTCTGAAAAATTAAATTACCCTGTCCAATTTTGTATTCATAGTCATATATCCTTTTTTTTGAAACTTTTTATGAAGTTCATAATTCTAATCAGAAAAGGAACTTTCTGATTGCATCACGAATGTGATAAATATAGTTTTTTCATTCAGTTTATACTTCCTTAATTTTGTTATTTTTGACAACTAAGTTTAATGTTTCTAACTAAAATATTTGCATATAATATCCTTAAAGTAAATATTAGATTATTTTTTTTTTAAACAAATATTTCAAAAAAAGGAAAAAATATATTCAAATACTTTACTCTTGGTGATGTTCTACCAAAGCCGTATATAATATATATATTATATACGGCTTTGGTTCTACAATACTACATATATAATAATTCGTTAGTCGTTTATGTTCATTTATTCTGTGAACTGTAAAGTGTATGAAAACGTGAAAATTTTTTTACCATTTTTATGGTTCGTCTAAAAAGCGTAGCTATACACAATTTTATTTGTATTTTTTATTCATGGAAATATTTTTGCATATCCTTTAGTTCCTATTTATTTTATATTTAAAAAAAAAAAAAAAGAACATGCGTCAATTTTATATACGTTATCGTGTTGTATAATTTCTTGAACGTGTTTTCAACCCAAAACAACATTTATTTTATAAATAAAAAAAATATTTTCATATTTTTTTTCTACACGTTTTTTTTTATTGCACAATTGAACATTTCCTTTATTTGGCGCCATTTTTAAAAAGGAAATTTCCAGGAATTTTTTTATTATATAATCCGGAAAAATAGCAAAATTGAATTCATAACAAATTTTCTGATAATTTAATATAAATAAAGTACATGTTGGTATCAACTAAAAATTTTGTAAGGTATAAAACGTAAATAAAATTGTGTTGATAAATGTCATGTACTTTGTCAGAATATGAAAGAACATTTTGTTGTAGAAAGGAAATAAATAAAATTATTATTATTTGTTTATTATATACATAAATAAATGATTTCAAGTATAAATTGTGTGTTCTTGATGTTCCAAGTTTTGTTATTTTCTCATAAACTATAGAACATTTTCATATGCAAGAGTTTTATATTGGAACTTTTGAAATATATAAAAGCATAAATTGTGTTCAACAATTTTTTAATTAAAAATTATTATCTCACAGAATTTACCATTAACCATCATATATTCTCTTCGAATAAAAAAATATTTGCAATAATCCAACCTCCCACAACTACTAAAAATGTTGATGCAAGTATTATACAATTAGTATTAGTATATATAATAGAACGCTACAGCATCCTGAATTATTCAAAGTCTGTGGTCAAATATAATTGTTTAGCTATAAATTTGCATACATTTGAACTTGGACAGTCACCTATAAATGTTGCCAAAGAGTTTCTTTTCATTCCTTGATAATTTACTAATTCCTTTATAATACGAAACAATCTATCAGAGTCCTCAACAAATTAAATATTGCTATTATATAACAAGTGTGGAAGGTTAGTTATGGCTAACAAAGTACCAATCTTGGTAGAAATATATACTAACTTACACAAATCTGACTTCCACAGTGGTACACAAATCTACAAATAAATTGGCCAGCTAGGAATAACACAAATTGAAATTCTTATTTCAATATTAATATTCAATATAATATTCAATAATATTCAATATTTTTAATAATCTCAAGTTTAAAGCTTAACGATGTGGTTTCTCACAATTATTTATTCAATGTTGAAAAAATTTAATATTATATATGTATGTATATATATAAAATTTCATCATTAAAATCGCATCGATAAATATTTATCCTATTTTGAAAATGTAGAAAAATTTAATTTGTAATTGTGTTGTTCACTTAATGAAATTTCAAGTATAGTACTACATCAAAAAAGCTTTGTCACACAAAAGCAATCAATATTATATTATAGAGAAGAAAAATACATATATAAGAAAAAGAATTGTAAACATGACAATTTATATAACAACAAATTATAAAATCGGAATTGAAATCGAAATAAATTTTCAATTTTTCAAAAGAAAAAAGAAAAACTATTATTTTTAAAATGATGCAAATCAATTGAATTTTGTAAGTGTTCCCCAATATACTAATCCAATTCAAAAATTGAATCTCTTTCTCAATGATTTCTCAATTGTGAATTTTATTCAAACAAAATAAAAATATTTTTTTTTATAGAAGTACAAACAAGAATATAGGATAGAAAAGCATCAATAAAGATAGAAAAGATCTTATCTTTGATAGTATTATTATAATATCATTTTATTGAATCCTCTATAATTTTTAAAAAGAAATACTTGAAATGATATTTTTTTTATTCTGTTGAAGTAGTTTCAAATGAATAGATATTTTTATAGCCTAAAATGGATAGAAAATCATAGATTTTTGATCTATTAAAGAGGAAAATTATATAAAAAAATATACAAAGATTAATTTCAGTTTAAAGTAGATTATATAGATAGAAATATTTTTGCTAGGTGGTAGATTAAATTGTTTGATATTTATGCATTCCATTAATAGAAAATAATTTTTTTTATTTATAGAATTTAAGATTTTATTTAAATATTTAAATAAAAATAAGTAATAACATTATAAAAATAAATATCAAATTTACTACAAAAATTGTGCACTAAATATATGTAGTTCAATCTGATCATTGACTATAGTCTTAAAGTGCTTTTCTTTTAGAAATTTATGATGTACCAGTACCAAGGATCTATCAATGATAACATTTTTCTTGTACTTTCTGTAAACTAAAACTAACTTTTACTTAGGAAAA
Organism: Empis stercorea; assembly: GCA_949752835.1. Taxonomy (NCBI): domain Eukaryota; kingdom Metazoa; phylum Arthropoda; class Insecta; order Diptera; family Empididae; genus Empis; species Empis stercorea. The sequence goes on from OX457089.1 coordinate 42,418,032, forward strand.
CATATTAAATATCTCTAATTGAAACTCAACAGTCAACACTAAGAAATAATACTTTTGGTTAGTCTCTCTACTCTGTATACATATTAGAAGAGTTTATTACTCTAATAGTTCAATTATTGATTTAATATTTATCGTAAAATAGGACATATATATGTTCATTAATTCGTAGAGATGATAATAATGTTAGTATTGTCATTGCTATATTATAACAATTTTAATTTATTAAGTTGTGGTGTACAAGAGTACAAGTAAATTACAAAATTGTATCATTATTTATCATTTTTGAGATTAATTAAAATTTACTACGAAAATCTCCTTTTATTGTAATAATAAATGAATCAATTAAATATTATATTTAATTTTATTTCATAGAAATATTTATAAATTTTTTTAACTTTTCTGTGTCCTGTAAAGATCAAAAGACAATTTTCTAACCTATATCTTATACGAAAATACCCAAAACAAAAATAATTATACATTAAATTTATTTTCAAAAAACTCTCTTACCACAAATCATAAGATATTTCATTATTAACCTTAATTTATCTAAATTATTTCGTAATTAACAATGTAGGTCAAATGCTATAATGGATACAGCAATATTACGTAAAAAATATAACTCAAAAATACATTTAATATTCATCCTAAAGTTTCATTTACAAAAATAGTTTTATTAAATATCACAATTAAATATTGTAATTTTGCTTCTTAAATTTTATATAAAAGTTTTGAATGATTTTTTTTATATAAAATAAATTTGAATATAATAAAATTTAAATTAAAATGGAAATCGGAGAAATACATTTCCATATGAGCAACACAGAGGATATAAAGTAAATTTTTTTTTTCTCTCTTGAACTTAAATTGACCATTTAACCATAACAAATCAAATTTAATGATGCAGAAAAATAGAATATATATATTTTTTCATTAAATTTTCAAAAAGTTTATCTTGAGATTTCAACAGATATTCAATTTTATACGATTTATAATTATAAGTGAAGCATATGAAAAGTAATAAATGTTGAAATGAAATTTAATATAATTTTTTTTCCTTGTGATAATGGAAAAATTCCTAGATATTTTTTTTTATATAAATTTTAATTAAAATTATAGTAGAAATTTTAATAAAAATCAAATTGATTTCGTAGTTTAAATTTGAAATTTCTACAGAAGATAAAATTTCATTACAATTTTTTGAAGAAAATCAATCATTGAAGATTTTGTTGATTATTCTGAATTTTATAAATTAAAATGTTATAAATATATGTTACCAAAAAGATTGTAAATAAGATGCAGTAATTGAAAATTGATTAATTCGATTCCAAAATTTCATATAAATTTAAATAAATCTTTTATTAAATTTACTGGAAATGAAAATTTAACTCAACTCACAATATTTTTTTATATATAATTTTGAACATTGAACTCACATTAAAACAGTCCTTTTTAACCTTTTCGGTTTTTACAACTCATTTAGCGTAATATTACCCAATTATTATTATATTTAAAAAGGAAGCACAACAAATGTTATATAGTCTCTCTGACATCAAAAGTAATTAAAACATTAAAATGAAAGACACAACCGTACATTAATAGATTCAGTTATCTCTAAGGACATGAATAAACAACAAATATTATCTTAAGGATGGGTAAAGGACAAGTAAACGATGGATGTTATTACAAAGTTACATTAGGGAATCAAGAAATAAACAAAGATGAACTTTTAGATATATTATTTAACCGTAATCCTTTATTTAGTTCTTTCATGCAATTTACAAATGAATTTATCCTTGTAGTTAAAATTGTAATTATTTATGAAATTATTTATTTAAAAGAATTTAGTTTAATTTGTATTTTATTTAAATTAAAAATGCATTTAATTTTTGTGCTATGAAATAATTTAAACATTTAAAAAATGAAATAATTGCATATATTTAAAGTTTGAATTGTTTATTCAATTTTCAATATTTTATAATTAAATATGTATTAATAGTTTTACATAACGACATATAAAAATTAAATTGATACCAAAAAGGAAAACAACTGTGATTATATACATAGTATAACTCGTCGTCTTTCCTAGCATAAATACGAGTACATACTTACAAGTACGCAAAATGATCCTAATAATTAAAATAAGAAAACGTTAATTTAATAATTTATTATTTAGTTTATATTATTATTCTATATCCAAATATCCAAATATTACCCTTCTTTCATTATTAACGGAACAAGTGAACAAGGACGAGTAATAAGGGTATTTATAAATCTAAAAAGCTTTTAACACTTCCAAGTGTTAATTTACTCTCTTCAAGGATCAGTGAAACTCTCTTAAAATTCAAATAAAAGCTTTATTCTTTTCGAGCATCGGTACGGTATTCTTTTTCGAGTATCGATATTTTTATACTTAGCAATTTTCAAATATTTTATGTATTAAGTATAAATATTTAATAGAAATACTAGAATAAATAAAATAAAAATTAATTAATTAATATTTATTAACAATTATTCTAAAAGTCAAGTGTTGTTGGAAAAATTTTATGTTTTTCCACTATACATAGTATATTTATTTACATATTTGAGCAGCAAATTGTTAAAATTAAACTTCACAGAAATGAGAAAGATTTTTAAAGAAGTTAATTTAAAAATTAAGTAAACTTAATTAAAAATTCTATATTAAATTGTATATCTTCAAAATAGTATATAATATTTTAAAAAATCTCTGAAGAAATTAGAAATTCGTATTCAATTAAATTTATTATTAAATTCGAAAAAATATTATGTAAAATTTTCTCATAATTTTCATTGCCCTATTCTTGCTAATCTGATTTTATCAAATGTTTTTATTGGAAAATTCCTAGATTATATTTAAATAACTGATGTCAGACGAGATAAAATTTCTAATAATGTACCATATTTAACGACTTAATCAGATTTTATACAACATCATGTAAATAATTTATAACATTTTTATAAATAGAATTTATTTATCAAACTTACATTAAATTTTCCATGGCAAAATCCTATTTTATTTTCCAAATACCACACAAAAAATATTGACATATATAAATTTCCTTTTTAAAACTATTAACATGATGGTTAGGGAGTTGCCAATTAAAATTACATTATTTGATTTTATTTAACATGGGAGAAAAATTAACTTAAATTTTATACCCAAAAATAAAAATAGTGTGACATATTGTTCACTTAACAATATTTAAGTTTACCTAAAATTACACCCAAATTGTTACTTAAGAACCAACAGAAAATCCTACCGCCTTAAGGGAATATACTTATATAAAAATATTTTATTTGTTAAGTAATACTTTTTGGAAAATATTGACACATTTTAAGGATAAATTTGAACCTTTTTCACACAGTTTAGTCTTTTTTTTTATTCCTTATTATGAATATTTAAAATTCCATTTTACTACAGCAAATATCGGAATATATTTTGTTTTTCCATCTTAACATTTAAATTCATGGATTCTTTTGTGTTCAATATTCAAGGAAAAATTCATTGGAAAATCTTGTTTTTTGTGTGTGTGTGTGTGTATTGTATCCTGAAAAACAGACAAAAAAAATTCCAATCAACATTTTTCAAATAACATAAAATTGTTTTCTTGTTTTTGTTACTATTTAATAATATATAAGAAGGACATTTTTTATGGAGGAAAATAAAATTATGTAAATAGTTACAATTTTCGCAAATAAAAAAAAGGTTAAATTTTTTTTTTATATTAAAATTCATTTCTGGGGGTTGTTTTTGGTCAAAAGCTCTGTCAAAATAATAAAATTTATGTTTTTTGCAAAAGGGGAAAACATTTTTGTATTGTTTATAAATGATAATGTAATTTTACTAAACGGAAATCTTTAAATAAATTGGCTATATTAGTTTTTTTCGGATTCATTAACATTCTTTGTTTTTTTTATTTTTGTATGAAAATTATTTTTTAGATAAATTTAAGAATTCATGGATTATAGAAATTTTTTGAGGATGTTTAACAAATATAGTTTTTATAAATTTTATATAGCTTTATGGCTTGTAAATTAATTGCATTTAATAAATGGTCTGGGCTATTGACGGGAAGAAATATTATCTTGCGAGGACCTGCCTTAAATCTTGACATAATCTATAATTAAAAATATTTAGAAAATAAAAAAAAAATAGATTTTATCAAAGTAAAATATGCTTATTTGGCTGGAAATTGTTTGTTTTGTTTTCCATCTCAGCTATAATCGATGTATATTTCAGGAAAATTAATTTATGTACAAAAAAAATTAATTAAAACCAATAAAAAGTCAAATATAAATATTGCGAAAATAGCGTGTTAATGACTCTAACAATACTATCACAAATTTCATTACAAGGACGAAAAAAACTTTGCCCATAAAAACAGACACTGAACGACTTACGTAAGGTCGGAAAACAGTATACCAAACAGTTGAAAATCGATCAATTTTATTGTAAAAAAAAGCATTTAACTGATATTTTCATAAAAGGATTTGTTATAAGGACGAAAAAATAACTAAATTGAAATAATATCCTTTGTAAATTCACAACAATTAAATTAAATTAAATTGTCACTAAAAACTAACTTATCTTCTCATTTATTTATTATTACAGAATTTCAAAAAAAAATGTATATCCTTATAAAAAAAAATCACATATTCGTCCTGTCAGATAAACTGACCCTATTTGTCTAATAGCAAAGAACGACAATACATTTTTCTATTGTGGAAATCGTATAATCGTTTAATGATAACAACAACAAAATATCAACAATCGATTTCGTCGTAACTAAGTAATTTTTTTTTTACGTATTTATGTATGTACATATATGAAAAAGCTTCCACCCAGTAACATTAATGTCAGTAACAAATAATAAAAATAATATAAAATGCAAAAAAAAATATTTTTTATAACTTTTATTTAGCAAATATTATTAAAATATAGTGGAAGGGTAGGAGTCATATGCCAGTGATTAATTATTAGCTACAGGGTTGATTGGGACATAATGGATTTGAAACGTTTTATGTTTAGTCAGCTATTTAAATGAAAAAAAATGTTTGCAAGCTTCTGTAGTGATTAACGCAATCTTGTGAAAAACATAAGATGATGCCAGGTACCATAATTGGTGAGTTTGTTATAGATTTCACATGAGGCAAAAGGTGAATGTTTTATAATTATCTTATTCATGGATAAAATACTATTAGACTTTTGCGCACTTTTATCACCAGAAAAGTTATTAGCTGAGGACAATGCTACTATTTTACCTCATTCCACCAATTGAACTTATTTTATATATATATATATATATTATAATTCTTTTTTGAAATCTATAAATGTGTCCAGAATGATCCACATATGTGAAACATTAAAATCCATCACCATAACAGAATACCATAAAAATCCCATCATCATAATAATATATAACACAAAAATAAATATTGTATAATAATAATAATAAAAAAAGGATGAAAATATAAACTTTTTTTTTTATTGGAAAATAGGGAAAAAATATAAAAACATTGGAAAATTCACTTTTAATGTTTTTGTGGACCAAAAGGCTATCAGCAAAATAAACAAAAACAAAAAAAGGTTAATTTTAAGGATAACATAATTTTTTATTTTCCTTCTAAGGGAAAATTTGTTATAAGAAGGAAATAACCGTTTATGTAATGACGAAATAATCACGTTATTTAATAAAATTTATATTTTTTGGGTTTAATATTTAATATCGAATTGAAAGAAATGATGAAATTATGAAATTATGACTGTGGTGGTTTAGAAATACATAATTTATTTTTACATACTTCCAAAATATTAAAATTTCAAAAAATATTTAAGTAATATTTAATATTTTGTGGCTAAGTTTTCTTTATTTTAGGTTAGAAATTATTGATTTATCAAATATTGAAATTTTGTTCAATTTCAAGTTTTATTTAATCCTGTAGACACTGTACTGCCAGTAGGTGATTTATGATTTCATCTCATACTTAATTTTATCATTAATAGAAAAATACTATATGTGGTGGCTAAAAGCCACTGGGTGTGGACTACGAGTTTCGCAGGGACACGTATACTGTCTTGAATTAATGGTAATTAAAATACCTACATGATATAGTATACGTATAGATGGTAATGAGTATTGCTATACTCATCTCATACTTACTTTTATCATGAATTGAATACTTAATATTAGATTTTCAAAAACTTTCAAGGACTGTAATAGATAAAATGGCGTGACCTAAATTAATTTATAACTATAGTTTGAAATTGAATAATCATTTACAAATATACAGATCTTCGTTGAAAGGATTTAATTCAAAATAATATTAACATATTTATATTTCTCTACATTAACTCAAAAAATTTCGTAAATTTTGACAAACCGAAATCTTTAATTATTGATTTTCTTTACCAATTTTCTCCATTTTAAAATAAGAAATTACTGAAACATTTTATAATTAAAAATATATATAAATATAACAAAAATCATTTTACTAAATACAATTTATAATTAACTTTTCTTTTATCTTTTATTAACATAAGAATCTATTATCTATCTATTTTTGAATATAATCAACAAATTAATGATTTATTTGTATACAATCCTATTATAAAATATTTATTATCTATATCTATTTTTAAATTAAATATAGTTAACAATATAATATAGCGTTACAGTCGCGATAATTGAATAAAATTTAATTAAATCACAAAAGGAAAAAGGATATAATGTTTCCAGTATTTCACAATAACAAAATGGATATACACTATGCATAAAAATCTGTGTACTACAACATTTTCTTGAGTTTAAATCATTTGAGCGAAGTTTTTCATTTAAAAATCTTTTGTTTATGTACACGTATATAATATAAAATTCGAAACATACAATCTTTTAATGTTAGTTTTTGCTTTTAATGAACTCTCATCTTCTCTTTCAAAGAAACTTTAATCCTTTAACAATAACAAAAAAAGAAAATTCGCTGGTATTGAAAAAGTTATAAAAAGAATTCAAAAAAGGATATTCTAACACAAAATTAAATACATAAAAAAAAATATTTCAGCAATAAAATTCTCTCTCATCATTAATTTAAAAATTCGAAGTTAATTGACAAAAAAATAAATAAAAAGAAAACCGATTTAATTTTCTTTTTCCTTATTTGGTTGGTTAGATTGAATTTTACTATTGTATATAAGAAATTCCAATCAATCAAATTAAATCAATGAATTTTTATTGCTGGCGCAACAAAAACAGAAATAAAAAATAAATAAAAATATTAAAAAGTTTTTCCTGAACAGGACGAAAAAATTAAATATAGAACATAAAAAAAAAAATCTTTAAATACAGCTAAACAAAAAACATATCCTTTCCGTCCAAATCAAAACAAAAAAGTTCAATTCAACCGTCAAAGGATTAACGATTTTTTTCTTGTTTTTTGATTTCCTTTGGAAAGTTTCATAAGTGGTTTTTCTTTTTTGTATTTTTCTGATATGTTTTCGTTCAAAATCAATGATTTTTTTTTGTGTTAAGGATATTCTGTAGAAGGATTTATTTTTGTTATTGTTTGCTTTTTGATTGGAAATTCTTTAGATTGAAATGGGAAACGCTAAAAAAAATTGTTGAGTTATTAAAGGAAAATTCAATGAAAAGGTGTAATTGGTATAACTTAATTAAGTAATTAAAGGATTCTTTTCCAAACATAAAATTTATTAAAAAATAATAATTTTCAGTTAATTTTATTTCTTACAACAAAATTAAACAAAATTTGATTCTTACTTAAATCTTACTTAAATATTTAATTTTTTAACATATAATTAACTAAATGAAATTTGTTTAATCGTATAATTAAGTCAGAAAAATAATGTTTTGCACAAACACACAAAGAAAAACAAGACCAAAGTGTAATAAAATTTTCACAAAATTTATATTTCTTTTGGTATGACATTATTATTATTTGAAATAGTTTTATGAAGTATGTACTTATAAAAGTGCTGAATTTCAGTTAAATATACTTTTGCTTTGATATAAATAAGCTTTTATGTTTTTTTGAATAAATCTACATCCATAATATTTATTTGGGTTTGTAAAAATTGTTTGTATAAAATGAATATGTACATTATATGCCAGTCACTTGATTATTTCACAAAAAAAGAAGTGTTTTTTAAGCCTTCGTCGTACTCCTTGAACCAGAAAGTAGTATATTTATCAAAGTTCACTGAATTAAATTAAAATGTTACATTTTGATAAATCAAAATTTTTCATAATATTATCTTTTCCAATTAATTTTGCGTAATTTTATAGTAATTAATTTAATGTGTAAACAAAATTTGGGTTGATAAAGACGAATTAATTAAGAATTACTTGGTGTCATTTACAAATTTAATGTAGTAAGTAATAAAAAAATCAAGTAGTGTTGGTACACGAATTGTAAAAGTTGTGTAGGTACGAGAAATTATACTTAGTATTGATTTCTGTATATTAATTACTTGTCATCTATCTTGTTTTGTTATACTCTTATAGTTTAAAATTGTCTAATAGAATGTAAATTGTCTTAGTATATTCATTTTATCAAATTTGTATTTACACCGTTCTATCATCCTTTTCTCATTTTCACCCGTCAGACAAAGACATCTATCTTTATTTTGAGTTTCCCAGCCAAAACAAAATTTAAATATTTCCAATTTTTGACGTTCTAATCATTTTTTTCTATCCCACCCAAAACACTAATATTACCCATAATGTTTTATATATAACCAAATTTTTTGGCATTAGAATTTAGAAAAATCAACAAAATTTCACCCACAACAAATTAATATTTCTATATACCTACATGAAATAGACATTATACTCGTACATCAATGTTATACACATATATAAGCATTATTATTTCAAATCTGCTTAGATACCAATAACAGAGTAAAAAACATCATCATCTAAAATTAATTTCATTTTAGAAAATTTCTGTTTATTTTTTTTACCACCCACGACAACATGTTCAAAATCCTTCACAATTTTTGATAACAAATTTCACTACAAGACTGAAGACTATTCATTATTATGTTGTATACGCAGTTTGTTTAAAATTAAATTGACAGAGTAATCATTTCTATACAGGATTAGTGGACAGTGTCTTTGGTTAACTCAATTAGAATAATGGAAAATTGGATCTTCTATGGTTTTCATATAAATTTTTTGTTTTGCTTTTTGTGTTGATTAAAAAGAATTATTTTCTCTCAGTCAAAATTAGTAATTTGGACTATACTATAGAGGTCCATGCAGTTTAGAAGAATTATTCAAAATTTATAAAGGAAGTCTAAAATATTGTCAACCGAATATAATTTCTTTATAATTTAAATATAAATTGAATGGTTTGTTAGTTTCGGAAATTAGGTTAGATGCTCTTTACCCAGTTAATAAAAAGTCAAATAAAAAATCGTTGTTCTCAGCCCTCTATAAAATATAAAATCGAATAATATAAAATGCAGATTTAAATGCTGTTACAAGAATATCATTTATCGCTACAGGATAGTTTGACAATGTCAATGTTTTTTTTATATAATAACAAATTATTATATGAAGGGCCAATATTTTGAAATTAAATTGCGAAGAACAACAATTCCTAACAAAATCGACATTGCTATATTACACATTCTATTCGACCCATAAAAATCATAAAATAAAATTCAACAAATTTAAATTTAAGACTTTTACCTACACTTTAAAATTATATTTTCCTCTGGCTTATATTAAAAGTCCTTTTTGCAAAATTTTTTTATATATATAAAACAAACAAATGACCAGGATATTAAATTAGGCAACATAAAATTTAATATATTCTGTCATTATTTTCAGTAAAACAAAAATCTAAAAAAAAAACTTTTCGTATATTCTTAAATCTATTGAGGATAAAAAAAAAGTATGGGGCAAAAATGATTTTCTTTATGTTTTTATGATGAGATTATATTTAGTATGGCTTTAAAGCTTCAACATTTTTATGGCAATTTAATGGTCAATTGTGAGAAAAGCTATTTAGATTAAGAACTTTATTATGTAATAGAAAGAAGATACTTTTTATTACACATATATGAATTCCAATTTTAGGGAAATTTTTTATATAAAATTTCATGTAAGAGAAAATTGAAGCCTTTTAAAGTTTCTACATAGAATTAAATTGGATTTGGTTAAACTTTTTAAAATATCAATTTAATAAAAATATTTTTGATTTATTATTTATTTTAGAAAATATATTTTATTAATTATAATTTTTAAAGTACGAAAATTTCGTCCTAGTTAGCATTCTACCAGTTAATAACAAAAATTCCTTGAATTAACAATTTTCTTTTACGATAATGAAATCTAAAATCAGATTTCTTTTATGCTACATGAAATTAATAAACAATAAATCAATTAAATTATTTGGAAAAACAAACAAAAAAAATAATAAATTAAAATTTTATGCAGACTCTAACAGAAAAATAGTCAAGAGAAGAAAATTAATTGAATCATTAATAATATTACTGTAGCTATTAGAAATATCCGAATATATAAAAGGTAAAAAATGGGTTGACTGAATATTTTAATAACATAAATTATTCGAAGTAATGGTTCAAGTATGTAATTGTCCTAATATAATTTATATTAAATAAGAATTACAAAATTCTTCACAGATCACAATTTTTTTAAAAGAATGTAATTCATTGAAGCAGATTTAAGATCAATTTAACCCGCAGTTATTAAACTCAAATCGAAATTACACTATCTACAATTTAATACTAAACGCAAAAACTCATTACATAAAGTTTTTTTTTATGTAAAAACATTTCCAACATAATAAAATGTATATTTGTCATGTAACCAAAAAAAAAATTGTTTGCAAAATGGTTTGTTAATAAACCAAAAAATGAATCGATAATATTTAATATGTAACATAATGTTTTGATGGTTTTAATGGTTTATAAATAGGTCATATTGATGCGAATTTTTGAGAGATGATAATATTAAAAATTATGTAATTTTAAAATATGGTTAAAAGTTATTTTATTCATAAGTATGAATGGAAATATTATCACAAAAGTTTTTCGTATTTAATTTAAAGTTTTACTTACTTTAATTGTAATTTTTGATGTCGGAAAATCTTCAAAAATATTTTGTATTCAAAATATTAGATTTTTTATAACGATAGTTATTTTTTAGAAGCTTAAAATTTTTCCTACACCTTCATCATTAAATTTCTGAGATCATAAATAAACCTAGTCTTCACAATAGCATATAATCATTTCTACAATTTTGTGTCTTAATCACCTGAACAAAACCGACAGTAAGTATTTTGTCCCAATAATCGGTTATAATTAAATTTCAACTTTAATAATGATCTAACATAAATCTATATATTCTCTATCTCTTCGACATAATGAAAAGATTTTCAAACCTAAATCATTTTATCACAATAAATATATCTTTAAATATTTTATCAGTTCATCTGATAAAGTTTTTAAATAATAAAAAATTGACATTTTGATACTAAATTTTAAAAGAAATATTAATAATATAAAAAATAATTGAGATTTTCATAATAAAAAATTTATCATACAAATATTTTATCTATCAGGAAAACAATAAATTTCTATTTAAAATTTTTTTATTTTATTTTCTATTTTTTCTGACCATCAGCATAAAATTATGAAACGATAAAACCATTAAAAGAATATGTATACAACAAAGTTTTTCTTATATCGTTTTTAAATTTATTTTCGGTTGTCATTTACGAACACCAGAATATACAAGAACACAAAAAAATAATAAATATAAATATTTATGAAATGTCAACAAAATCACATAAAAATTGGCATACATATTTAATATTGGTAAAATTTTTTTTTTTTTTTTAAAAGTATTATTATGTTATTATTTTTTAAGGATCAATTTTATGATGTATCTATGCATATTTCCATTCATGTTAATGGATCTATAAAAATCAATAAAAATTGCATTAAAAATTATTATTTTTTTGTGTGATATAAATTAACCATAAATGAATATACTTTGTTTTCATTCCCTACTCATAGAACATATGATTTCCAACTCCCCAATTATCTGTTATCTATACATATATTACTTAGTCCTTAAAATCCTTCAGTTTGGATCAATTTATATATTTATTTCGACCTAGAATTCTTTTTCCATTGTATGGCGACATTTAGTCGTGGCGCCAAATAAATTTTCGTTATCGTCAGCTGAAAATATTTTCAAGATATGAAAAGAGTATTAATGTATCAACAACAACAACAACAAAAAATACTGAAGGACATAGTGAAAATTGTAAGACAAAATCGATTTTTTTTTTTTTTTTTTAAATATAAAATGAAGAATGAAAGAAAAATCAAAGTAGAGCAATTGAAAATGCGTGATATATAAATTATGTATTTATCATATTATTAAGGACGGACTACGAGAATGATGTAAAGTCCTTTTTTGTGTGGGATAATATTCAAATACTTAATGTTAATATCAGTTTTTCTTTGCGAAAATTATTATTCAATAAGAAAAACTTTTTTAATAGTTTTTTTTTTATGGAAAAGTTTTTGAATAAATTTAAATTATTTTTTACATGTAATAATTTAGAGGATGTTTTAAAGGATATTTTAAAATAATAATTTTTATTTATCGGAATTCTTTTTAGCAAAAGCTTCCATGAAATTATAGAAAGTTAAATAAAAAATTGGAATAATTTGAAATATGTTCAAAAATTATTGCGACTTTTTAATAAATTTTACATTATTTGTAACAAATACATATATGTATGTAATATTGCCTTGTATAAATGCTTTGAAAGAAAATAACATTTTTGATAATCAATTAACATTCAATGATTTGATTACATACTATAAATAAACGGTTTAATGTATTGAAGTAAATGAAGTACATATAGAAAGTTTACTTACATTAAAAACATGGAAAGGATTGAGTTGTATGTAAATTTTGCAACTTTTGAGGGTTGCTTTTTGTAATTAGTAATTTTTCAACTTAAGAATGAAAAAAATAGTAGCTCTTTAATTGAAACAGAGTGTCGAGTTAACAAACCTGAGCCAAATTAAAGATATATTTCATTTATGAAATATACATATATGAATATTCTGAAAATTTAATTCTTCACAGAAAGATTAAATATATCAATTTATTTACAGTTTAAATCCTTATCCTATATTTAATTAAATAAATTATTCTTGGCCAAATAAATGAAAATAAAGATTTAAAATCATTTTGAAAACATCAATTCAATTTTCTTTATTAAAAAAATTTTCAAAATATCAAATCTCAATAAAAAATCAATTGTAAAAATTTCATTAAAATACGAAAAAGTTTATTTTTCGTATTTTAATGAAATAAATTATTTTTATATATTCCGTACCAAAAGTAAACTAATTTCAGTTTTACGATCAAGAATTCATATAAACATTTTATACACATACATATAACTTATTCATTATTATTATCCTTAATTTACCGATAATAACAAACACGAATAGAAATTCTGTAGTCTTAAATATGTTATCAAAAATTTGTTGCTTTTTGTGTTTATTCCCAAACAGAACAAAAATCACAAGAACAACAAAATATTTCCTAATACTCATATGAATATTAAATTTTAATTTTATTTATATACACATATACGTTATTTAGTCCTTTTCTAATGTTTATATATATTTTGTATATCAAATAAGAAAATTTAATTTTTGTGTAACATTAAAAAGATAATATAGAATTTAAGTTTGTGTACATAATCATAAAAATAAAAATATGTACATATATATAAACATACAAAAAATAAATAAATTGAAATAGGTAATAATAATATAATAGCCTTTTATTGTGATTAAGGACTCAACAGAGCCATTATTGTTCTTTCTTTTTCTTGTATATACTCATTTGTTAAACAATAGATGTCCTGTTGGATGTCAGTCTGTCTTTTTGTACATATGTACATATATTATTAAAGTTAATAATTTTAATACTATGCCATCATTATGACTTTACAAGTTGAATTTATTTACTAAAAAATGAAAGAAAGGATATCCTTTAAAGATATGAAATTTTATAGAATAATAAAAAAATTTAGTAAGAAATTATTAATACATAATATTATTTTTTATGAATATTTATTATTATTATTTTGAAAGTTTTCAAATATTTGTTTATGTAAATTTTATTTTATGAATACATATTCAAATATTTATTTAAACTAAAAATATTATTTCAAAATTTATGTAAAATCTCTTCCAATAAAAGGAAACTGCATTACAGAAAATAAAAAATTTACAACATTTTAAGAGAAAAGTTTTATATAATATAAACGAAAGATGGAAGAAGGAAACTGAGAAAAAGAAATCATTGAATATATATATCATCAAAAGAAATTTATATGATAATTAAATACATATAATGTAATATAGCATATAGTACGTACAAATAAGGATATATGTAGTCAAAAATGAATATGAATCTAAAAATAAAATATTTTTTTATATTGTGTTTGAAGAAATTATATACTATTCTAAATGAGACTATAATTATTGGACTATTTTAAAAATTCGAATATGACAATTTTTTTAATTAATAAAATTTTTCATATAAATTTATCAATTTTTAACATGTATTAATTTTTTCTTTTTGAATCTGTATATTATTGGCAACATTATGATGCCGATTCATCAATTGAACTCAACCTATTTGTGAAATTAAGTTTATAGATTTATTTTATATTTATTTAAATAATTATTTTATCAAAAATTAGACAACATTTTTATATAGTTTCAAGATTTTACAATATTTCATCTATAGAACAGTTGAAATGAATCCATTTTTCTTTTAAATTATTTTTAGTCAGGCTTCAGATTTAAAATTTTTACATTATTAATAAATCATTAAAACATTTATCAATATTATTTATGCAATATTGTCAATTCAATCATAATGTATAAATATTATTTTTCTATTACCATATTTATATAAATTGATATTAAATAATATATTAAAAATAAATTTTAAAAATAAATTACCATAAAAAAAAAGTTTATAAATTGTTTATGTACTACCACACATAATTTTCCTTAAATTTTTCCTTCTTGTAGTAATATTATTTTAATGTTTGGCTTTTGCTCTAAAAAAAATCACTTATATTAACGTTTTGCGGTACATCCGTCCGTCCGATATAAACAATATAAGAACAAGTTACTGTACACACATATTTTTTATAGATTTAAAATGGAATGCTTAAATTATAGAAATTTAAAATTCGGCCCGTAGATGGCACTATTCGCATTTTTACAAAACATCTTTTTCCAAATAATAATGTAATTTCATATAGGTCTGCTGTTCCATGTTGAATGTTTACCGAATTTTATGACACATCATACTCGTATGGAGAAGGGAGAAGAAATAAAATTTGTACGCAAGTATAATTAAGAAAGTATAATTATAAGAAAGTATAATTAAGAAAGAAAGCCCATGATTATGAAACTACTATTTTTTAATATATTTAACATAAGATATAAAGACATATTAAAGAAATTTTACTGCAAATTAAGAGACAAATTAAGCAAATTATATATTGCAATGTATATAATTAAGTTTAAAATGATTTTATGTTTATGGTAGAATAAAGCAAAATAATAATTAGTAGTAATAATTAATTTATATAATAAGTAGTAACAAATGTTATTTTCCTCTTTCTTTTATTACAAAAATCTTATAATATTTATACAACTTCAAATGGAAAAAAATAGGAAATGTGGAAAAATTTTATTAGATATTATAATTTCTTATATTATATAAAAAATTTAAAAGCTATTAAAAATGTAAAAGGGTCTCCTTAGTTTTGTTTTTAATAATATAAAAAAATTGAAGCAAACCACCTCAGTATATTTCTGCCTTTCGCCCGGATTAAGTTTGCACAAAAAAATCAAGATTATTTAGGTAAGTAAGTATGTTTTATATGTAGTTTAATTTATATTTATATAATCGATATTATTTATTTTGGTGACAATAATTGGTATAATTTAAAGAAAATGGAAAGCATAACAGAACCAAATTCATCAAATTTTATTAGTAATTAAAATTATTAGTAATTGAAATAAAAATCTACCAATCAACAGTCATTTTAAAATTTCGGAATAAGAGGCAAAAATCAATATGCAAGCCGATATAATTTTTATGAATGTTATTGATCACATCAAGAAACAACTTGGTTTTATTGGTGCTAATGTGCTGGTACCTAATTATAAACCAAATTGGAGTACTTGTGTACTAATTTTTAGTATGGTAATATATTATGTAGGTACTATTTATACCATGTACATTGAAGATGATTGGAAAAATGTATTAAATTGCTTATGCATGTTTGGTTCTATATTTTCGGTATGCTAATTTGGAAATTATTCAACAAAATAATAATTATATTTTACAGGGTGTCGTGAAGTTTATCAGTATAATATTATTTCGAAAAGATATATACAAATCTGTACTCTGTTTATCTGACATGTATTTGAATTATGTTAAAAAATCTGATGAGAACAACATCGTTTTAAGAAATCAAATTAAAATATTTTCATATTTTATGAAATTGTTCTTTGCAACTTATATCATATGTTCAATAATTATTGTATTTGCACCACCATTACTTTACATAACAACTGGTAAAGTATTATTTGTATTACAATATTATATACCTGGTGTTGATCCATTTGTACCAAGTGGATATTGGTTTACATTATTTATTCATACCCTTTGTTTTACGTATGGTGCTATTGGTACTTATGGTTTCGACTGTTTATTAATGTTTTTCTCATACCATGTTTATGTTTTGTCACAAATTTTCAAAACTAAAGTTAAAGAACTCAATATTGCATTGGATAATGGTGAAACTGAAAAATCAAATAATTTTAAACTGTTGGATATAGCAAAATTCCATCAAGATTTTTGCAGGCAAGTTTAATATTATAAATCAATTATAAAAATATATGATATTACAATTAATATTAATATCACAAAATTTATGTCCGCAAATAGCTACATCAGCATAATTGATACAATATACTTTTGGAATAATTTTTTTGTAATTGGCGTGTTGAGCTTTTCAATATGTTTGACTTTATTATTATGTGTGGAAATTGGCCAGGAGCACCAGTATATTTAATTTACTTATTTATTACTTTGTATTTGTATTGTGGAATGGGAACTTTAGTTGAATATTCGGTAAATATTTAATATAAGTAATTTTATAAATAAATTAGAAATTAATATGTTATGAACAAAAAATTTAGTGTGACGAAATTATAAATTATATTTGTAATATTAAATGGTACAATTTAACACCATCGCAAAAAAGGATTTATATAGTAATCTTAGCAAGATCCCAATCACCTACTTTATTCACAGTGGGTGGTATATACCCACTTTCAGTTAACACTGGTTTACAGGTAAAAAAATTTTAGATCATAAAATATGTAACATTCATTAATTAAATTTTAATTTATTATAACTTAAAATTTTGTATAAATTGTCCGAAATATATATTTAATAATAATGTTCGTCCTTTTTAGGGTACCAAAACTATTTACAGTTGCTTTATGATGCTCTTATACTTTATTGAAAAATAGAAATTTGATTATAATTTAATATGATTGTAACAAATTTTAAATAAAATTTGCACTAGAATGATGTAGTAAATGAATTATTGTAGAAAACTGCTTAAATTATAAACTATTTATTGCACGAAAAATATATAATATGTGGAAAATAAAATCACTTTAAAGTATAATTTCACAAAAAACTCTAGATTTATTTAGATACTTAATTATTCTAGTATTTCTATATAATTTATAGAGTTTATAAAGCATAAAAAATGATATTTAAAATTTAATATAATTGAGTTGATCAATTATTTTTGTGGAATAAGTTAGAAAGGGCAAATTATAAAGTAACGAAAACTGTACAACCACATACTTAGCTGGTGAGAAAAAACTTGTAGGTTCTTAATTCCTGGCCTAATAATTATTAAGTTAAAAGGTTGAATTTAGAAAAATCCACTTACATATGTATAATAATTCCAATCTAACTATACCTATCAGAAATTTTTTTTTACAATACAAAAAAAAAACATTTAGCTATAAATAATTTAACATTACTAAGTGTTCAAACGTAATAAAGTATTGAATTAATAATAATTTCCTATGAAATATTATAATTCTGTTGGTATTACAGAATATTTCATTTACAATTTTTTACAATTACAAATAAATTAATGATTTTTGTAAGAGTTCCATTACTTATGTCCGGTGCGAAATTTGAACTATAACATTAGAAAATTTCTAGTTATATTTGACCATTCATTTCGTACGAATCATCAGATATATAAAAGAAAATTTTTAAAAGATATATCTAAAAATTAAAATTAAATTAAAATTATACAAAATAAATAACTATTAATCGTTAAATAAAAATTAAAGTTAAATATTATTGTGCACGATGGATCCTAATGAAAGTTTTATTAATTGGATGAATCATATTCAAATGCCACTTATATTGGTTGGATCTAAAATTTTCCGGCCTGGGTTATATGCACAACAATAAGGAAGCTTTTCTTAAAATATTGACACGAACATGCAAATATAATATAACTACAAGGATATTATTATATAATAACTTATAAATTTAAAATTGCCACATCATTAAGTGAAATATATAATAAAGAAAATGCTGTGAAATATATAATAAAGAATATACATACCTATACCTACAGAATGTTAACTCGGATCCTTTTACAAGTAAGAGATATCTGGCTAGAAATATAATTGTCAAGTTGTATCAGGCGCAAATATAAAGTAAAATAGATTTAAATTTAAAGAATATGGTTCTTATAAATAGTTCTATTCTTTCTCCCTAAATGATTTTATGTTTATGGTAGTATAATGCAAAATAATAATTAGTAGTAGTAATAATTAATTCATATAAAAAGTAGTAACAAATGTTATTTTCCTGATTCTTTTATTACAAAAATCTTATTATACAACTTGAAGTGCAAAGAAAATGAAATGTGGAAAAACTCCTTTCGATATTATAATTTCTTTCTCCTTATGATCAAACCAATATTTTTGAATTTCATTTAAAATTCTTCTTATAGGTATAAAAAATTTAAAAGCTATTAAACATGTAAAAGGGTCTCCTTAGTTTTATTGAATAATATAAAAAATTGAATCAGCCACCTCAGTATATTTCTGCCTTTCGCTCGGATTAAAATTGAATAAAGTTTATTTAGGTAAGTATGTTTAATAGTTTAATTTATTTATATAATTGATATTATTTTGGTGACAATAATTGGTAGAATTTAGAGAAATTGGAAAGTATGACGGAACCAAATTCATCAAATTTTATTAGTAATTAAAATTATTATTAATTGAAATTATAAAACTACCAATCAACAGCTATTTAAAAATTTCGGAATAAGAGGCAAAAATCAATATGCAAGCCGATATAATTTTTATGAATGTTATTGATCACATCAAGAAACAACTTTGTTTTATTGGTGCTAATGTTCTGGTACCTAATTATAAACCAAATTGGAGAACTTGTGTACTAATTTTTAGTATAGTAATATATTATGTAGGAACTATTTATACCGCGTACATTGAAGATGATTGGAAAAATGCACTAAATTGCTTATGCATGTTTGGTTCTGCAGTTTCGGTATGCTAATGGATTTACTTTGGAAATTATACAACAAAATAATAATTATATTTTACAGGGTGTCGTGAAGCTCATCAGTATAATATTATTTCGAAAAGATATATTCAAATCTGTACTCTGTTTATCTGACATGTATTTGTATTATGTTAAAAAATCTGATGAAATCAACATCGTTTTAAGAAATCAAATTAAAGTATTCTCATATTTTATGAAATTGTTCTTTGCAACTTATATTATATGTTCAATAATTATTGTATTTGCACCACCATTACTTTACATAACAACTGGTACAGTATTATTTGTATTACAATATTATATACCTGGTGTGGATCCATTTCTACCAAGTGGATATTGGTTTACATTATTTGAACATACCGTTTGTTTTACGTACTCTGCTATTGGTACTTATGGTTTCGACTGTTTATTAATGTTTTTCTCATACCATGTTTATGTGTTGTCACAAATTTTCAAAACTAAAGTTAAGGAACTCAATATTGCATTGGATAATGGTGAAACTGAAAAATCAAATAATTGTAAACTGTTGGATATAGCAAAATTCCATCAAGATTTTTGCAGGCAAGTTTAATATTATTAATCAATTATAAAAATATATGATATTACAATTAATATTAATATCACAAAATTTATGTCCGCAAATAGCTACATCAGCATAATTGATACAATATACTTTTGGAATAATTTTTTTGTAATTGGCGTGTTGAGCTTTTCAATATGTTTGACTTTATTTATTATTATGTGCGGAAATTGGCCAGGAGCACCAGTATATTTAATTTACTTATTTATTACTTTGTATTTGTATTGTGGAATGGGAACTTTAGTTGAATATTCGGTAAATATTTAAAATAATTTTATAAATAAATTAGAAATTAATAAGTTTTAAACAAACAATTTAGTGTGATGAAATGATAACTTATATTTGTAATATTAATTGGTACAATTTAACACCATCGCAAAAAAGGCTTTATATAGTAATCTTAGCAAGATCCCAATCTCCTACTTTATTCACAGTGGGTGGTATATACCCACTTTCAGTTAACACTGGTTTACAGGTAAAAAAATTTTAGATCATAAAATATTTAACATTCATTAATTAAATTTTAATTTATTATAACTTAAAATTTTGTATAAATTGTCCGAAATATATATTTAATAATAATGTTCGTCCTTTTTAGGTTACCAAAACTATTTACAGTTGCTTTATGATGCTCTTATACTTTATTGAAAAATAGAAATTTGATTATAATTTAATATGATTGTAACAAATTTTAAATAAAATTTGCACTAGAATATGGAAATATGATGTAGTAAATGAATTATTGTAGAAAAACTGCTTAGATTATAAACTATTTATTGCACGAAAAATATATAATATGTGGAAAATAAAATCACTTTAAAGTAAAATCACTTTCCATTACTTATGTCCGGTGCGAAATTTGAACTATAACATTAGAAAAGTTCTAGTTATATTTGACCATTCATTTCGTACGAATCATCAGATATATAAAAGAAAATTTTTAAAAGATATATCTAAAAATTAAAATTAAATTAAAATTATACAAAATAAATAACTATTAATCGTTAAATAAAAATTAAAGTTAAATATTATTGTGCACGATGGATCCTAATGAAAGTTTTATAAATTGGATGAATCATATCCAAATGTCACTTATATTGGTTGAATCTAATATTTTTCGGCCTGGTTATAAACCGAATTGGTGTACATTTGTATTAGATAGATACTATTACTCTATATTTTATAGGAATCTTCTATACCATGTATATTGAAATGGCAAATGATTGGAAAAATGCATTAAATTGCATGTGCATGTTTGGCACTGTTTTTTCGGTGGGTTAAAATTAATTTATAAATTATGTAAACAAATAATTATTATATTTTATAGGGTGTCATAAAATTTGCAAGTAAAAAAGATATGTTAAATTCAATTACTTTTTTAGGTGATCTTTATAAAGATCTTTATAAATATTCTAATAAAACGCCAAAATTCAATACAATTTAAAAAAATGAATTTTTTAAAAATATACTTTGCAAGTTATATTTTATCATCAACAATTATTATGGTTGCACCACCATTAATTTATTTAAAAACTGGCCAAATGTTATTTGTTTTACAATATTATATACCTGGTATTGATCCATTTGTACCAAGTGGATATTGGTTTACATTACTAGTTCATACTATTTCTTTTATACATGGTGCTATTGCTACTTATGCTGCAGATATTTTATTCATATTATTCTCATATCATATTTATGTTTTGTCACAAATTTTCAAAACTAAAATTTTAGAACTAAATGATGCACTAGATATGGATGGAAATGAAAAATCAGTTGCTGTTAAGGTTTTAGATATTGCAAGATTCCATCAAGATTTTTGCATGTAAGTTTGATATAA
The DNA here is from genome assembly GCA_949752835.1 of Empis stercorea. Classification (NCBI taxonomy): domain Eukaryota; kingdom Metazoa; phylum Arthropoda; class Insecta; order Diptera; family Empididae; genus Empis; species Empis stercorea. The sequence continues at coordinate 42,440,221 of OX457089.1, forward strand.
CTTCTTTTTTGTATGATTTGTGTATTGAATGTAATTGAAGAAATTATATACAAGAGTAAACAGTGATCAAGTAAAATTTAGTAATTTGTTACTTATATAACATCTTTATGCTTATAAATAAAGTATAAATTATAATTTTAATATTATTTCTTAATATATCTTATTCGAAAACAGTTACGGCACTATTATTGAAAATATGTACTTTTGGAATGCATTTTTTCATATTGGCATGTCAGCATTTTCAATCTGTGTAACATTATTCGTAATAATGTGTGGAGATTGGCCAGGAGCACCAGTATATTTAACTTACTCATCCGCATCTATGTATTTGTACTGTGGAATGGGAACATTAGTTGAATATTCGGTAAATATTTTAAATAATTTTATAATAAATTAGAAATTAATAAGTTATTAACAATTTCAATAGTGTGATGAAATAGTAACTTATATTTGTAATATTAAATGGTACAATTTAACACCATCGCAAAAAAGGATTTATATAGTAATCTTAGCAAGATCCCAGTCACCTACATTAATAACAGTGGGTGGGTTAGTGCCACTTTCGGTTAACACTGGTTTACAGGTAAAACATTGCAAATCATATTTAAATATTTAAAATTAATTAATACTACTATACATATATAAAATTTCTCATATCATATTATAAAATGTTGTTGAAATATTTATTTAAAATAGGAAAATAGTTAAAAATAGAATTTAATTAATAAATTTTCATTAAATCTTTTTCAGGTTACCAAAACTATTTACAGTTGGTTCATCTAAGTTTTTGAATTATATTGATTTATATTCAAGATTAAAATATGAGACGAGGCATTCAAGATGATTTATTTATAAATCTCACCGAAATAGATTAATTGTAATAATGTTAGTAAAAAATGGCTACAATTAAGACTAACCTTATTATTTTTATTAAATTTACAATTTAGAAGCTAAAACTTGCACATGAATTTCTTGAATGCAAAAAATAAAAAGGGATTAATAAAATAAATTGCACAAATTAATTCTTGCAATGTAAAAGAAATATTAAATGTTTTATAATAAATATTTATAAAATATATCTACAGTGTTATTATAATTATTATAAAGAAAATTCTGTACGTGTAAAGTCCACATACCTACAGAATGTTAACTCGGATCCTTTCAAAAGTAAGAAATATCTGGCGAGAAATATAATTGTCAAGTTATATCAGACGCAAATTTCTAATTTCTTTAACTATAAAACAAATAGATTTAAATTTAAAGAATATGGTTCTTATAAATAGTTCTATTCTTTCCCCCTAAATGTTTTTATATTAATGGTAGAATAATGCAAAATAATAATTAGTAGTAGTAATAATTAATTCATATAAAAAGTAGTAACAAATGTTATTTTCCTGTTTCTTTTATTACAAAAATCTTATTATACAACTTGAAGTGCAAAGAAAATGAAATGTGGAAAAACTCCTTTCGATATTATAATTTCTATCTCCTTATGATCAAACCAATATTTTTGAATTTCATTTAAAATTCTTCTTATATAAAAAATTTAAAAGCTATTAAACATGTAAAAGGGTCTCCTTAGTTTTATTGAATAATATAAAAAATTTAAGCAAACCACCTCAGTATATTTCTGCCTTTCGCTCGGATTAAAATTGAATCAGGTTTATTTAGGTAAGTATGTTTAATAGTTTAATTTATTTATATAATTGATATTATTTTGGTGACAATAATTGGTAGAATTTAGAGAAATTGGAAAGTATGACGGAACCAAATTCATCAAATTTTATTAGTAATTAAAATTATTAGTAATTGAAATAAAAATCTACCAATAATAAGAGGCAAAAATCAATATGCAAGCCGATATAATTTTTATGAATGTTATTGATCACATCAAGAAACAACTTGGTTTTATTGGTGCTAATGTGCTGGTACCTAATTATAAACCAAATTGGAGTACTTGTGTACTAATTTTTAGTATGGTAATATATTATGTAGGTACTATTTATACCATGTACATTGAAGATGATTGGAAAAATGCATTAAATTGCTTATGCATGTTTGGTTCTGTATTTTCGGTATGCTAATTTGGAAATTATTCAACAAATAATAATTATATTTTACAGGGTACCGTGAAGTTTATCAGTATAATATTATTTCGAAAAGATATATACAAATCTGTCCTCTGTTTATCTGACATGTATTTGTATTATGTTAGAAAATCTGATGAAATCAACATCGTTTTAAGAAATCAAATTAAAATATTTTCATATTTTATGAAATTGTTCTTTGCAACTTATATTATATGTTCAATAATTATTGTATTTGCACCACCATTACTTTACATAACAACTGGTAAAGTATTATTTGTATTACAATATTATATACCTGGTGTTGATCCATTTGTACCAAGTGGATATTGGTTTACATTATTTATTCATACCCTTTGTTTTACGTATGGTGCTATTGGTACTTATGGTTTCGACTGTTTATTAATGTTTTTCTCATACCATGTTTATGTGTTGTCACAAATTTTCAAAACTAAAGTTAAGGAACTCAATATTGCATTGGATAATGGTGAAACTGAAAAATCAAATAATTGTAAACTGTTGGATATAGCAAAATTCCATCAAGATTTTTGCAGGCAAGTTTAATATTATTAATCAATTATAAAAATATATGATATTACAATTAATATTAATATCACAAAATTTATGTCCGCAAATAGCTACATCAGCATAATTGATACAATATACTTTTGGAATAATTTTTTTGTAATTGGCGTGTTGAGCTTTTCAATATGTTTGACTTTATTTATTATTATGTGCGGAAATTGGCCAGGAGCACCAGTATATTTAATTTACTTATTTATTACTTTGTATTTGTATTGTGGAATGGGAACTTTAGTTGAATATTCGGTAAATATTTAAAATAATTTTATAAATAAATTAGAAATTAATAAGTTATGAACAAAAAATTTAGTCTGACGAAATGATGAATTATATTTGTAATATTAATTGGTACAATTTAACACCATCGCAAAAAAGGATTTATATAGTAATCTTAGCAAGATCCCAATCTCCTACTTTATTCACAGTGGGTGGTATAATGCCACTTTCAGTTAACACTGGTTTACAGGTAAAAAAATTTTAGATCATAAAATATTTAACATTCATTAATTAAATTTTAATTTATTATAACTTAAAATTTTGTATAAATTGTCCGAAATATATATTTAATAATAATGTTCGTCCTTTTTAGGTTACCAAAACTATTTACAGTTGCTTTATGATGCTCTTATACTTTATTGAAAAATAGAAATTTGATTATAATTTAATATGATTGTAACAAATTTTAAATAAAATTTGCATTTTTAGAATATTGAAATATGATGTAGTAAATAAATTATTGTAGAAAACGGCTTAAATTATAAACTATTTATTGCACGAAAAATATATAATATGTGGAAAATAAAATCACTTTAAAGTATAATTTCACAAAAAACTCTAGATTTATTTAGATACTTAATTATTCTAGTATTTCTATATAATTTATAGAGTTTATAAAGCATAAAAAATGATATTTAAAATTTAATATAATTGAGTTGATCAATTATTTTTGTGGAAGAAGTTAGAAAGAGCTAATTATAAAGTAAAGAAAACTGTACAACCACATACTTAGCTGGTGCGAAAAAACTTGTAGGTTCTGACCTCCTGGCTTTAAAAATATTAAGATAAAATGTTGAGTTTATAAATATCCACTTACATATGTATAATAATTCCAATCCAACTATACCTATCAGAAAATGGATTTTTACAATAAAAAAAACACAATAACATTTAGCTATAAATAATTTAACATTACTAAATGTTCAAACGTAATAAAGTATTGAATTAATAATATTAAGAATAATATTTTCCTTTAAAATATGCAAATTATCCATGTCATATATTCATAATTCTATTTGTATTACAGAATATTTCATTTACAATTTTTACAATTACAATTAAATTAATTATAAAAAAAATTTATATTTAAAAATAGAAAATTCAAGGTTGTGGCTGTTGTGTAAGAGTTCCGTTACTTATGTCCGATGCGAAATTTGAACTATAACATTAAAAAATTTCTAGTTATATTTGACCATTCATTTCGTACGAATCATCAGATATATAAAAGAAAATTGTTAAAAGATATATCTAAAAATTAAAATTAAATTAAAATTATACAAAATAAATAACTATTAATCGTTACATAAAAATTAAAGTTAAATATTATTGTGCGCGATGATGGATCCTAATGAAAGTTTTATAAATTGGATGAATCAAATCCAAATGTCACTTATATTGGTTGGATCTAATATTTTTCGGCCTGGTTATAAACCGAATTGGTGTACATTTGTATTAGTATCTATTATTACTCTATATTTTATAGGAATCTTCTATACCATGTATATTGAAATGGCAAATGATTGGAAAAATGCATTAAATTGCATGTGCATGTTTGGCACTGTTTTTTCGGTGGGTTAAAATTAATTTATAAATTATATAAACAAATAATTATTACATTTTATAGGGTGTCATAAAATTTGCAAGTGGAATTCTACATAAAAAAGATATGTTAAATTCAATTACTTGTTTAGGTGATCTTTATAAAGAATATTCTAATAAAACGCCAAAATTCAATACAATTTTAAAAAATGAAGCTAAAATATTTTCATATTTTTTAAAAATATACTTTGCAAGTTATATTTTATCATCAACAATTATTATGGTTGCACCACCATTAATTTATTTAAAAACTGGCCAAATGTTATTTGTTTTACAATATTATATACCTGGTATTGATCCATTTGTACCAAGTGGATATTGGTTTACATTACTAGTTCATACTATTTCTTTTATACATGGTGCTATTGCTACTTATGCTGCAGATATTTTATTCATATTATTCTCATATCATATTTATGTTTTGTCACAAATTTTCAAAACTAAAATTTTAGAACTAAATGATGCACTAGATATGGATGGAAATGAAAAATCAGTTGCTGTTAAGGTTTTAGATATTGCAAGATTCCATCAAGATTTTTGCATGTAAGTTTGATATAACTTCTTTTTTGTATGATTTGTATATTGAATGTAATTGAAGAAATTATATACAAGAGTAAACAGTGATCAAGTAAAATTTAGTAATTTGTTACTTATATAACATCTTTATGCTTATAAATAAAGTATAAATTATAATTTTAATATTATTTCTTAATATATCTTATTCGAAAACAGTTACGGCACTATTATTGAAAATATGTACTTTTGGAATGCATTTTTTCATATTGGCATGTCAGCATTTTCAATCTGTGTAACATTATTCGTAATAATGTGTGGAGATTGGCCAGGAGCACCAGTATATTTAACTTACTCATCCGCATCTATGTATTTGTACTGTGGAATGGGAACATTAGTTGAATATTCGGTAAATATTTTAAATAATTTTATAATAAATTAGAAATTAATAAGTTATTAACAATTTCAATAGTGTGATGAAATAGTAACTTATATTTGTAATATTAAATGGTACAATTTAACACCATCGCAAAAAAGGATTTATATAGTAATCTTAGCAAGATCCCAATCACCTACATTAATAACAGTGGGTGGGTTAGTGCCACTTTCGGTTAACACTGGTTTACAGGTAAAACATTGCAAATCATACTTAAATATTTAAAATTAATTAATACTACTATACATATATAAAATTTCTCATATCAAATTATAAAATGTTGTTGAAATATTTATTTAAAATAGGAAAATAGTTAAAAATAGAATTTAATTAATAAATTTTCATTAAATCTTTTTCAGGTTACCAAAACTATTTACAGTTGGTTTATGATGCTTTTACAATTCATCTAAGTTTTTGAATTATATTGATTTATATTCAAGATTAAAATATGAGACGAGGCATTCAAGATGATTTATTTAGAAATCTCTCCGAAATAGATGAATTGTAATAAGGTTAGTAAAAAAATGGCTACAATTAACACTAACCTTATTATTTTTATTAAATGTACAATTTAGAAGCTAAAACTTGCACATGAATTTCTTGAATGCAAAAAATAAAAAAAAAATAATAAAATAAATTTTAGTCACCACATATAGTATTTTTCTATTAATGATAAAAGTAAGTATGAGATGAGTATGGCAATACTCATTACCATCTATACTTATACTATTTACGTATATATTACTAGGTATTTTAATTACCTTTAATTCAAGACAGTAAACGTGTCCCTGCGACACTCGTAGTCCATACCCAGTGGCTTTTAGTCACCATATATAATATTTTTCCATTACTGATAAAAGTAAGTATGAAGTATGGCAATACTCATTACCATCTATACGTATACTATTTGGAAATGTAGGCATTTTAATTACCTTTAATTCAAGACAGTATAATATAAACGAAAGATGGAAGAAGGAAACTGGGAAAGAGAAATCATTGAATATATATCATCAAAAGAAACTTATATGATAATTAAATACATAAAATGTAATATACCATATAGTACGTACAAATAAGGATATATGTAGTCAAAAATGAATATGAATCTAAAAATAAAATATTTTTTTATATTGTGTTTGAAGAAATTACATACTATTCTAAATGAGACTATAATTATTGGACTATTTTAAAAATTCGAATATGACAATTTTTTTTATTAATAAAATTTTTCATATAAATTTATCAATTTTTAACATGTATTAATTTTTTCTTTTTGAATCTGTATATTATTGGCAACATTATGATGCCGATTCATCAATTGAACTCAACCTATTTGTGAAATTAAGTTTATAGATTTATTTTATATTTATTTAAATAATTATTTTATCAAAAATTAGACAACATTTTTATATAGTTTCAAGATTTTACAATATTTCATCTATAGAACAGTTGAAATGAATCCATTTTTCTTTTAAATTATTTTTAGTCAGGCTTCAGATTTAAAATTTTTACATTATTAATAAATCATTAAAACATTTATCAATATTATTTATGCAATATTGTCAATTCAATCATAATGTATAAATATTATTTTTCTATTACCATATTTATATAAATTGATATTAAATAATATATTAAAAATAAATTTTAAAAATAAATTACCATAAAAAAAAAGTTTATAAATTGTTTATGTACTACCACACATAATTTTCCTTAAATTTTTCCTTCTTGTAGTAATATTATTTTAATGTTTGGCTTTTGCTCTAAAAAAAATCACTTATATTAACGTTTTGCGGTACATCCGTCCGTCCGATATAAACAATATAAGAACAAGTTACTGTACACACATATTTTTTATAGATTTAAAATGGAATGCTTAAATTATAGAAATTTAAAATTCGGCCCGTAGATGGCACTATTCGCATTTTTACAAAACATCTTTTTCCAAATAATAATGTAATTTCATATAGGTCTGCTGTTCCATGTTGAATGTTTACCGAATTTTATGACACATCATACTCGTATGGAGAAGGGAGAAGAAATAAAATTTGTACGCAAGTATAATTAAGAAAGTATAATTATAAGAAAGTATAATTAAGAAAGAAAGCCCATGATTATGAAACTACTATTTTTTAATATATTTAACATAAGATATAAAGACATATTAAAGAAATTTTACTGCAAATTAAGAGACAAATTAAGCAAATTATATATTGCAATGTATATAATTAAGTTTAAAATGATTTTATGTTTATGGTAGAATAAAGCAAAATAATAATTAGTAGTAATAATTAATTTATATAATAAGTAGTAACAAATGTTATTTTCCTCTTTCTTTTATTACAAAAATCTTATAATATTTATACAACTTCAAATGGAAAAAAATAGGAAATGTGGAAAAATTTTATTAGATATTATAATTTCTTATATTATATAAAAAATTTAAAAGCTATTAAAAATGTAAAAGGGTCTCCTTAGTTTTGTTTTTAATAATATAAAAAAATTGAAGCAAACCACCTCAGTATATTTCTGCCTTTCGCCCGGATTAAGTTTGCACAAAAAAATCAAGATTATTTAGGTAAGTAAGTATGTTTTATATGTAGTTTAATTTATATTTATATAATCGATATTATTTATTTTGGTGACAATAATTGGTATAATTTAAAGAAAATGGAAAGCATAACAGAACCAAATTCATCAAATTTTATTAGTAATTAAAATTATTAGTAATTGAAATAAAAATCTACCAATCAACAGTCATTTTAAAATTTCGGAATAAGAGGCAAAAATCAATATGCAAGCCGATATAATTTTTATGAATGTTATTGATCACATCAAGAAACAACTTGGTTTTATTGGTGCTAATGTGCTGGTACCTAATTATAAACCAAATTGGAGTACTTGTGTACTAATTTTTAGTATGGTAATATATTATGTAGGTACTATTTATACCATGTACATTGAAGATGATTGGAAAAATGTATTAAATTGCTTATGCATGTTTGGTTCTATATTTTCGGTATGCTAATTTGGAAATTATTCAACAAAATAATAATTATATTTTACAGGGTGTCGTGAAGTTTATCAGTATAATATTATTTCGAAAAGATATATACAAATCTGTACTCTGTTTATCTGACATGTATTTGAATTATGTTAAAAAATCTGATGAGAACAACATCGTTTTAAGAAATCAAATTAAAATATTTTCATATTTTATGAAATTGTTCTTTGCAACTTATATTATATGTTCAATAATTATTGTATTTGCACCACCATTACTTTACATAACAACTGGTAAAGTATTATTTGTATTACAATATTATATACCTGGTGTTGATCCATTTGTACCAAGTGGATATTGGTTTACATTATTTATTCATACCCTTTGTTTTACGTATGGTGCTATTGGTACTTATGGTTTCGACTGTTTATTAATGTTTTTCTCATACCATGTTTATGTTTTGTCACAAATTTTCAAAACTAAAGTTAAGGAACTCAATATTGCATTGGATAATGGTGAAACTGAAAAATTAAATAATTGTAAACTGTTGGATATAGCAAAATTCCATCAAGATTTTTGCAGGCAAGTTTAATATTATTAATCAATTATAAAAATATATGATATTACAATTAATATTAATATCACAAAATTTATGTCCGCAAATAGCTACATCAGCATAATTGATACAATATACTTTTGGAATAATTTTTTTGTAATTGGCGTGTTGAGCTTTTCAATATGTTTGACTTTATTTATTATTATGTGTGGAAATTGGCCAGGAGCACCAGTATATTTAATTTACTTATTTATTACTTTGTATTTGTATTGTGGAATGGGAACTTCAGTTGAATATTCGGTAAATATTTAATATAAGTAATTTTATAAATAAATTAGAAATTAATAAGTTATGAACAAAAAATTTAGTGTGACGAAATGATGAATTATATTTGTAATATTAATTGGTACAATTTAACACCATCGCAAAAAAGGATTTATATAGTAATCTTAGCAAGATCCCAATCACCTACTTTATTCACAGTGGGTGGCATATACCCACTTTCAGTTAACACTGGTTTACAGGTAAAAAAATTTTAGATCATAAAATATTTAACATTCATTAATTCAATTTTAATTTATTATAACTTAAAATTTTGTATAAATTGTCCGAAATATATATTTAATAATAATGTTCGTCCTTTTTAGGTTACCAAAACTATTTACAGTTGCTTTATGATGCTCTTATACTTTATTGAAAAATAGAAATTTGATTATAATTTAATATGATTGTAACAAATTTTAAATAAAATTTGCACTAGAATGATGTAGTAAATGAATTATTGTAGAAAAGTGCTTAAATTATAAACTATTTATTGCACGAAAAATATATAATATGTGGAAAATAAAATCACTTTAAAGTATAATTTCGCAAAAAACTAGATTTATTTAGATACTTAATTATTCTAGCATTTCTATATAATTTATAGAGTTTATAAAGCATAAAAAGTGATATTTAAAATTTAATATAATTGAGTTGAATTATTTTTGTGGAATAAGTTAAAAAGGGAAAATTATAAAGTAACGAAAACTGTACAACCACATACTTAGCTGGTGAGAAAAAACTTGTAGGTTCTGAATTCCTGGCTTTATAATAATTAAGTTAAAATGTTGAATTTAGAAAAATCCACTTACATATGTATAATAATTCCAATCTAACTATACCTATCAGAAATTTTTTTTTACAATACAAAAAAAAAACATTTAGCTATAAATAATTTAACATTACTTAGTTTTCAAACGTAATAAAGTATTGAATTAATAATATTTAAGAATAATATTTTCTTATGAAATATGCAAATTATCCATGTCATATATTCATAATTCTATTTGTATTACAGAATATTTCATTTACAATTTTTACAATTACAATTAAATTAATATAAAAAAAATTTATATTTAAAAATAGAAAATTCAAGGTTGTGGCTGTTGTGTAAGAGTTCCATTACTTATGTCCGGTGCGAAATTTGAACTATAACATTAGAAAATTTCTAGTTATATTTGACCATTCATTTCGTACGAATCATCAGATATATAAAAGAAAATTTTTAAAAGATATATCTAAAAATTAAAATTAAATTAAAATTATACAAAATAAATAACTATTAATCGTTAAATAAAAATTAAAGTTAAATATTATTGTGCACGATGGATCCTAATGAAAGTTTTATTAATTGGATGAATCATATTCAAATGTCACTTATATTGGTTGGATCTAAAATTTTCCGGCCTGGGTTATATGCACAACAATAAGGAAGCTTTTCTTAAAATATTGACACGAACATGCAAATATAATATAACTACAAGGATATTATTATATAATAACTTATGAATTTAAAATTGCCTCATCATTAAGTGAAATATATAATAAAGAAAATGCTGTGAAATATATAATAAAGAATATACATACCTATACCTACAGAATGTTAACTCGGATCCTTTTACAAGTAAGAAATATCTGGCTAGAAATATAATTGTCAAGTTGTATCAGGCGCAAATATAAAGTAAAATAGATTTAAATTTAAAGAATATGGTTCTTATAAATAGTTCCATTCTTTCCCCCTAAATGATTTTATGTTAATGGTAGAATAATGCAAAATAATAATTAGTAGTAATAATAATTAATTCATATAAAAAGTAGTAACAAATGTTATTTTCCTGTTTCTTTTATTACAAAAATCTTATTATACAACTTGAAGTGCAAAGAAAATGAAATGTGGAAAAACTCCTTTCGATATTATAATTTCTATCTCCTTATGATCAAACCAATATTTTTGAATTTCATTTAAAATTCTTCTTATATAAAAAATTTAAAAGCTATTAAACATGTAAAAGGGTCTCCTTAGTTTTATTGAATAATATAAAAAATTTAAGCAAACCACCTCAGTATATTTCTGCCTTTCGCTCGGATTAAAATTGAATCAGGTTTATTTAGGTAAGTATGTTTAATAGTTTAATTTATTTATATAATTGATATTATTTTGGTGAAAATAATTGGTAGAATGTAGAGAAATTGGAAAGTATGACGGAACCAAATTCATCAAATTTTATTAGTAATTAAAATTATTAGTAATTGAATTAAAAAACTTGTAATCTACAGTCATTTTAAAATTTCGGAAAAAGAAGCAAAAATCAATATGCAAGCCGATTATATTTTTATGAATGTTATTGATCACATCAAGAAAAAACTTGGTTTTATTGGTTTTAATGTGCTGGTACCTAATGATAAACCAAATTGGAGAACTTGTGTACTAATGTTTTGTATGGTAAAATATTATGTAGCAACTATTTATACCGTGTTCGTGTACATTAAGGATGATTGGAAAAATGCTCTAAATTGCTTATGCATGTTTGGTTCTGCATTTTCGGTATGCTAATAGATTTACTTTGAAAATTATACTACAAAATTTAATTATATTTTACAGGGTACCGTGAAAATCTGCACTTTGTTGCTATTTGGAAAAGATATGTACACATCTGTTCTCTGTTTATCTGACATGTATTTCCATTATGTTAAGATATCTCAAGAAATCAACATCATTTTAAGAAATCAAATTAAAATATTTTCATATTTTATGAAATTGTTCTTTGCAACTTATATTATATGTTCAATAATTATTGTATTTGCACCACCATTACTTTACATAACAACTGGTAAAGTATTATTTGTATTACAATATTATATACCTCGTGTTGATCCATTTGTACCAAGTGGATATTGGTTTACATTATTTGATCATACCGTTTGTTTTACGTACGGTGCTATTGGTACTTATGGTTTTGATTGTTTATTAATGTTATTCTCATACCATGTTTATGTTTTGTCACAAATTTTCAAAACTAAAGTTAAGGAACTCAATATTGCATTGGATAATGGTGAAACTGAAAAATCAAATAATTTTAAACTGTTGGATATAGCAAAATTCCATCAAGATTTTTGCAGGCAAGTTTAATATTATTAATCAATTATAAAAATATATGATATTACAATTAATATTAATATTACAAAATTGATGTCCGCAAATAGCTACATCAGCATAATTGATACAATATACTTTTGGAATAATTTTTTTGTAATTGGCGTGTTAAGCTTTTCAATATGTTTGACTTTATTTATTATTATGTGTGGAGATTGGCCAGGAGCACCAGTATATTTAATTTACTTATATTTTATTTTGTGTTTGTATTGTGGAATGGGAACTTTAGTTGAATATTCGGTAAATATTTAATATAAGTAATTTTATAAATAAATTAGAAATTAATAAGTTATGAACAAAAAATTTAGTGTGACGAAATGATAAATTATATTTGTAATATTAAATGGTACAATTTAACACCATCGCAAAAAAGGATTTATATAATAATCTTAGCAAGATCCCAATCACCTACTTTATTCACAGTGGGTGGTATAATGCCACTATCAGTTAACACTGGTTTACAGGTAAAAAAAATTTTAGATCATAAAATATTTAACATTCATTAATTAAATTTTAATTTATTATAACTTAAAATTTTGTATAAATTGTCCGAAATATATATTTAATAATAATGTTCGTCCTTTTTAGGTTACCAAAACTATTTACAGTTGCTTTATGATGCTCTTACACTTTATTGAAAAATAGAATTTTGATTATAATTTAATATGATTGTAACAAATTTTAAATAAAATTTGCACTAGAATGATGTAGTAAATGAATTATTGTAGAAAAGTGCTTAAATTATAAACTATTTATTGCACGAAAAATATATAATATGTGGAAAATAAAATCACTTTAAAGTATAATTTCACAAAAAAACTCTAGATTTATTTAGATTTGTCGTAATGGGTATTAATTTTGCCGAAAATTATACTTAATTATTCTAGTATTTTTATATAATTTATAGAAATTATAAAGCATAAAAAATGATATTTAAAATTTAATATAATTGAGTTGATCAATTATTTTTGTGGAATAAGTTAGAAAGGGCAAATTATAAAGTAACGAAAACTATACAACCACATACTTAGCTAGTGAGAAAAAACTTGTAGGTTCTGACTTCCTGGCTTTTGTTGAATTTATATAAATCCACTTACATATGTATAATAATTCCAATCCAACTATACCTATCAGAAAATGGATTTTTACAATAAAAAAAAACACAATAACATTTAGCTATAAATAATTTAACATTACTAAGTTTTCAAACGTAATAAAGTATTGAATTAATAATATTTAAGAATAATATTTTCCTATGAAATATGCAAATTATCCATGTCATATATTCATAATTCTATTTGTATTACAGAATATTTCATTTACAATTTTTACAATTACAAATAAATTAATGATTTTTGTAAGAGTTCCATTACTTATGTCCAGTGCGAAATTTGAACTATAACATTAGAAAATTTCTAGTTATATTTGACCATTCATTTCGTACGAATCATCAGATATATAAAAGAAAATTTTTAAAAGATATATCTAAAAATTACAATTAAATTAAAATTATACAAAATAAATAACTATTAATCGTTAAATAAAAATTAAAGTTAAATATTATTGTGCACGATGGATCCTAATGAAAGTTTTATAAATTGGATGAATCATATCCAAATGTCACTTATATTGGTTGGATCTAATATTTTTCGGCCTGGGTTATAAACCGAATTGGTGTACATCTGTATTAGTATCTATTATTACTCTATATTTTATAGGAATCTTCTATACCAAGTTTATTGAAATGGCAAATGAGTGGAAAAATGCATTAAATTGCATGTGCATGTTTGGCACCGTTTTTTCGGTGGGTTAAAATTAATTTATAAATTATATAAACAAATAATTATTATATTTTATAGGGTGTCATAAAATTTGCAAGTAAATAAGATATGTTAAATTCAATTACTTGTTTAGGTGATCTTTATAAAGAATATTCTAATAAAACGCCAAAATTCAATACAATTTTAAAAAATGAATTTTTTCAAAATATACTTTGCAAGTTATATTTTATCATCAACAATTATTATGGTTGCACCACCATTAATTTATTTAAAAACTGGCCAAATGTTATTTGTTTTACAATATTATATACCTGGTATTGATCCATTTGTACCAAGTGGATATTGGTTTACATTACTAGTTCATACTATTTCTTTTATACATGGTGCTATTGCTACTTATGCTGCAGATATTTTATTCATATTATTCTCATATCATATTTATGTTTTGTCACAAATTTTCAAAACTAAAATTTTAGAACTAAATGATGCACTAGATATGGATGGAAATGAAAAATCAGTTGCTGTTAAGGTTTTAGATATTGCAAGATTCCATCAAGATTTTTGCACGTAAGTTTGATATAACTTCTTTTTTGTATGATTTGTATATTGAATGTAATTGAAGAAATTATATACAAGAGTAAACAGTGATCAAGTAAAATTTAGTAATTTGTTACTTATATAACATCTTTATGCTTATAAATAAAGTATAAATTATTATTTTAATATTAGTTCTTAATATATCTTATTCGAAAACAGTTACGGCACTATTATTGAAAATATGTACTTTTGGAATGCATTTTTTCATATTGGCATGTCAGCATTTTCAATCTGTGTAACATTATTCGTAATAATGTGTGGAGATTGGCCAGGAGCACCAGTATATTTAACTTACTCATCCGCATCTATGTATTTGTACTGTGGAATGGGAACATTAGTTGAATATTCGGTAAATATTTTAAATAATTTTATAATAAATTAGAAATTAATAAGTTATTAACAATTTCAATAGTGTGATGAAATAGTAACTTATATTTGTAATATTAAATGGTACAATTTAACACCATCGCAAAAAGGATTTATATAGTAATCTTAGCAAGATCCCAGTCACCTACATTAATAACAGTGGGTGGGTTAGTGCCACTTTCGGTTAACACTGGTTTACAGGTAAAACATTGCAAATCATATTTAAATATTTAAAATTAATTAATACTACTATACATATATAAAATTTCTCATATCATATTATAAAATGTTGTTGAAATATTTATTTAAAATAGGAAAATAGTTAAAAATAGAATTTAATTAATAAATTTTCATTAAATCTTTTTCAGGTTACCAAAACTATTTACAGTTGGTTCATCTAAGTTTTTGAATTATATTGATTTATATTCAAGATTAAAATATGAGACGAGGCATTCAAGATGATTTATTTATAAATCTCACCGAAATAGATTAATTGTAATAATGTTAGTAAAAAATGGCTACAATTAAGACTAACCTTATTATTTTTATTAAATTTACAATTTAGAAGCTAAAACTTGCACATGAATTTCTTGAATGCAAAAAATAAAAAGGGATTAATAAAATAAATTGCACAAATTAATTCTTGCAATGTAAAAGAAATATTAAATGTTTTATAATAAATATTTATAAAATATATCTACAGTGTTATTATAATTATTATAAAGAAAATTCTGTACGTGTAAAGTCCACATACCTACAGAATGTTAACTCGGATCCTTTCAAAAGTAAGAAATATCTGGCGAGAAATATAATTGTCAAGTTATATCAGACGCAAATTTCTAATTTCTTTAACTATAAAACAAATAGATTTAAATTTAAAGAATATGGTTCTTATAAATAGTTCTATTCTTTCCCCCTAAATGTTTTTATATTAATGGTAGAATAATGCAAAATAATAATTAGTAGTAGTAATAATTAATTCATATAAAAAGTAGTAACAAATGTTATTTTCCTGTTTCTTTTATTACAAAAATCTTATTATACAACTTGAAGTGCAAAGAAAATGAAATGTGGAAAAACTCCTTTCAATATTATAATTTCTATCTCCTTATGATCAAACCAATATTTTTGAATTTCATTTAAAATTCTTCTTATAGGTATAAAAAATTTAAAAGCTATTAAAAATGTAAAAGGGTGTCCTTAGTTTTATTGAATAATATAAAAAATTGAATCAGCCACCTCAGTATATTTCTGCCTTTCGCTCGGATTAAAATTGAATAAAGTTTATTTAGGTAAGTATGTTTAATAGGTTAATTTATTTATATAATTGATATTATTTTGGTGACAATAATTGGTAGAATCATTGACTAATAATAATATATAGACTTATAAAGTAGAACAAAAAAAATTTCCACTTTCTGATTTGACTTTCCTAATCTAATGTAAAAAATCAACGTTCAACGTGCGTTTTTTGTTATATATTTTCGTTAGATTAGGAAAGGAAATATTATGAATAAGAATGACTAATTAATATGAGAGCATGCGTGAGAGGATATTTTTTTTTATATTGAAAAAACGGCTTTTTTTTTGTTTTCTCATATATGTGATTAGTGATTGTATTGTATATATTTATGAATAGTTTTGTTGGTATTCGTGCATTTGAAAAGTTTCTAATTCATAAATAAATTCCAATTTTCAATTTTTAGCAAAAAGAAAATAGTTTCTTCTATATTGTAAGAATAGTACAGGCGTTTGGGTATTTTTGGTAATATCGATTAAAAAATATATTGAATATTTTATGATTATACAATATATTCAATAAATTAATAATATTTTCTGATTATACAATATTATATTCATAAATTTTAACACTATATTTTAAAATTTGGTTAGATTTAATTTAATTTAATTTGAAAAAAGTTGAATTGAAATTGAAAATTAATTCAATTTAGAAAAGATAAAAATACATATTTCTAAACATGTTTAATTCCTTTTAAAAAACTTCTAATTTATTCTTAAATGTATTCCCATTTTTTAATCAATATTACCAAAAATACCCAAACGCCTGTACTATTCTTACAATATAGAAGAAACTATTTTCTTTTTGCTAAAAATTGAAAATTGGAATTTATTTATGAATTAGAAACTTTTCAAATGCACGAATACCAACAAAACTATTCATAAATATATACAATACAATCAATAATCACATATATGAGAAAACCAAAAAAAAGCCGTTTTTTCAATATAAAAAAAAATATCCTCTCACGCATGCTCTCATATTAATTAGTCATTCTCATTCATAATATTTCCTTTCCTAATCTAACGAAAATATATAACAAAAAACGCACGTTGAACGTTGATGTTTTACATTAGATTAGGAAAGTCAAATCAGAAAGTGGAAATTTTTTTTGTTCTACTTTATAAGTCTATATATTATTTTTAGTCAATGGTAGAATTTAGAGAAATTGGAAAGTATGACGGAACCAAATTCATCAAATTTTATTAGTAATTAAAATTATTAGTAATTGAAATAAAAATCTACCAATCAACAGTCATTTTAAAATTTCGGAATAAGAGGCAAAAATCAATATGCAAGCCGATATAATTTTTATGAATGTTATTGATCACATCAAGAAACAACTTGGTTTTATTGGTGCTAATGTGCTGGTACCTAATTATAAACCAAATTGGAGTACTTGTGTACTAATTTTTAGTATGGTAATATATTATGTAGGTACTATTTATACCATGTACATTGAAGATGATTGGAAAAATGCTTTAAATTGCTTATGCATGTTTGGTTCTGTATTTTCGGTATGCTAATTTGGAAATTATTCAACAAAATAATAATTGTATTTTACAGGGTACCGTGAAGTTTATCAGTATAATATTATTCCGAAAAGATATATACAAATCTGTACTCTGTTTGTATTTGTACATGTATTTGTATTATGTTAAAAAATCTGATGAAATCAACATCGTTTTAAGAAATCAAATTAAAATATTTTCATATTTTATGAAATTGTTCTTTGCAACTTATATTATATGTTCAATAATTATTGTATTTGCACCACCATTACTTTACATAACAACTGGTAAAGTATTATTTGTATTACAATATTATATACCTGGTGTTGATCCATTTGTACCAAGTGGATATTGGTTTACATTATTTATTCATACCCTTTGTTTTACGTATGGTGCTATTGGTACTTATGGTTTCGACTGTTTATTAATGTTTTTCTCATACCATGTTTATGTGTTGTCACAAATTTTCAAAACTAAAGTTAAGGAACTCAATATTGCATTGGATAATGGTGAAACTGAAAAATCAAATAGTTTTAAACTGTTGGATATAGCAAAATTCCATCAAGATTTTTGCAGGCAAGTTTAATATTATTAATCAATTATAAAAATATATGATATTACAATTAATATTAATATCACAAAATTTATGTCCGCAAATAGCTACATCAGCATAATTGATACAATATACTTTTGGAATAATTTTTTTGTAATTGGCGTGTTGAGCTTTTCAATATGTTTGACTTTATTTATTATTATGTGCGGAAATTGGCCAGGAGCACCAGTATATTTAATTTACTTATTTATTACTTTGTATTTGTATTGTGGAATGGGAACTTTAGTTGAATATTCGGTAAATATTTAAAATAATTTTATAAATAAATTAGAAATTAATAAGTTATGAACAAAAAATTTAGTCTGACGAAATGATAAATTATATTTGTAATATTAAATGGTATAATTTAACACCATCGCAAAAAAGGATTTATATAGTAATCTTAGCAAGATCCCAATCACCTACTTTATTCTCAGTGGGTGGTATATACCCACTTTCAGTTAACACTGGTTTACAGGTAAAAAAAAATTTAGATCATAAAATATTTAACATTCATTAATTAAATTTTAATTTATTATAACTTAAAATTTTGTATAAATTGTCCGAAATATATATTTAATAATAATGTTCGTCCTTTTTAGGTTACCAAAACTATTTACAGTTGCTTTATGATGCTCTTACACTTTATTGAAAAATAGAATTTTGATTATAATTTAATATGACTGTAATACTTAAATCTTAAATAAAATTTGCACGAGAATAGTGAAATGTGATGTAGTAAATGAATTATTGTAGAAAACGGCTTAAATTATAAACTATTTATTGCACGAAAAATATATAATATGTGGAAAATAAAATCACTTTAAAGTATAATTTCACAAAAAACTAGATTTATTTAGATACTTAATTATTCTAGTATTTCTATATAATTTATAGAGTTTACAAAGCATAAAAAATGATATTTAAAATTTAATATAATTGAGTTGATCAATTATTTTTGTGGAATAAGTTAGAAAGGGCAAATTATAAAGTAACGAAAACTGTACAACCACATACTTAGCTGGTGAGAAAAAACTTGTAGGTTCTGAATTCCTGGCTTTATAATTATTAAGTTTAAATGTTGAATTTAGAAAAATCCACTTACATATGTATAATAATTCCAATCTAACTATACCTATCAGAAATTTTTTTTTACAATACAAAAAAAAAACATTTAGCTACAAATAATTTAACATTACTAAATGTTCAAACGTAATAAAGTATTGAATTAATAATAATTTCCTATGAAATATTATAATTGTGTTTGTATTACAGAATATTTCATTTACAATTTTTTACAATTACAAATAAATTAATGATTTTTGTAAGAGTTCCATTACTTATGTCCGGTGCGAAATTTGAACTATAACATTAGAAAATTTCTAGTTATATTTGACCATTCATTTCGTACGAATCATCAGATGTATAAAAGAAAATTTTTAAAAGATATATCTAAAAATTAAAATTAAATTAAAATTATACAAAATAAATAACTATTAATCGTTACATAAAAATTAAAGTTAAATATTATTGTGCTTGAAAGTTATATAAATTGGATGAATCATATCCAAATGTCACTTATATTGGTTGGATCTAATATTTTCCGGGTGGGTTATATGCACAACAATATGGAAGCTTTTCTTAAAATATTGACACGAACATGTAAATATAATATAACTACAAAGATATTCTTATATAACTTATGAATTTAAAATTGTCTCATCATTAAGTGAAATATATAATAAAGAAAATGCTGTACGTGTAAAGTCCGCATACCTACAGAATGTTAACTCGTATCCTTTTAAAAGTAAAAAATATAGAAATATCCTGGCTAGAAATATACTTGTCAAGTTGTATCAGGCGCAAATAAGTATAGTAGTTAATTTCTTTAAATATAAAGTAAAATAGATTTAAATTTTAAAGAATATGGTACATATAAATAGTTCTATTAGTACCCCCCCCCCCCCCTAAATGCTTTTATGTGTATGGTAGAATAATGCAAAATAATAATTAGTAGTAGTAATAATTAATAATTAATAGAAAAAGTAGTAACAAATGTTATTTTCCTCTTTCTTTGATTACAAAAATCATATAATATTTATATAACTTCAAATGGAAAAAAAATAGGAAATGTAGAAATATTCCATTCGATATTATAATTTCTATCTCCTTATGATCAAACCAATATTTTTGAATTTCATTTAAAATTCTTCTTATAGGTATAAAAAATTTAAAAGCTATTAAACATGTAAAAGGGTCTCCTTCGTTTTATTGAATAATATAAAAAATTGAATCAGCCACCTCAGTATATTTCTGCCTTTCGCTCGGATTAAAATTGAATAAAGTGTATTTAGGTAAGTATGTATAATAGTTTAATTTATTTATATAATTGATATTATTTTGGTGAAAATAATTGGTAGAATTTAGAGAAATTGGAAAGTATGACGGAACCAAATTCATCAAATTTTATTAGTAATTAAAATTATTAGTAATTGAAATAAAAAACTACCAATCAACAGCTATTTTAAAATTTCGGAATAAGAGACAAAAAGCAATATGCAAGCCGATATAATTTTTATGAATGTTATTGATCACATCAAGAAACTATTTGGTTTTATTGGTGCTAATGTGCTGGTACCTAATTATAAACCAATTTGGAGAACTTGTGTACTAATGTTTTGTATGGTAAAATATTATGTAGCAACTATTTATACCGTGTTCGTGTACATTAAGGATGATTGGAAAAATGCACTAAATTGCTTATGCATGTATGGTTCTGTATTTTCGGTATGCTAATTCGGAAATTATTCAACAAAATAATAATTATATTTTACAGGGTGGCGTGAAGTTCATCAGTCTAATATTATTTCGAAAAGATATAAACAAATCTGTACTCTGTTTATCTGACATGTATTTGTATTATGTTAAAAAATCTGATGAAATCAACATCGTTTTAAGAAATCAAATTAAAATATTTTCATATTTTATGAAATTGTTCTTTGCAACTTATATTATATGTTCAATAATTATTGTATTTGCACCACCATTACTTTACATAACAACTGGTAAAGTATTATTTGTATTACAATATTATCGGTACATGACAACTCGCCTCCGCCAACTCGACTCCGCCAACTCGCCTCCGCCAACTCGCCTTCGCCCAACTAGCCTCCGCCCAACTCGCCTCCGCCCAACTAGCCTCCGCCAACTCGCCTCCGCCCAACTCGCCACCAATTAACTCGGCTCTTTAAAACCCCCCTAAAATAAGTCAATATTTTTAAATGAAAGTAGGTAAAAATTGTTAAAAAAAATTAATTAAATAAAAATTAAAAATTAGTTTTAATAATTTTAAAATTAATAAATTAATTAATTAAAATTAATTAATTAATTAATTAATTAATATTTAATATTTAATTAAAATATTAATTTTAATAATTTTAAAATTAATAAATTAATTAATTTAAATTAATTAAATTTAATTAATTAAATTTTAATTAATTAATTAAAATTAATTTTAAAATTATTAAAATTAATTTTTAATTTTTATTTAATTAATTTTTTTTAACAATTTTTACCTACTTTCATTTAAAAATATTGACTTATTTTAGGGGGGTTTTAAAGAGCCGAGTTAATTGGAGGCGAGTTGGCGAAGGCCAGTCGGCGGAGGCGAGTTGTCCTGCTTCGCAATATTATATACCTGGTGTTGATCCATTTGTACCAAGTGGATATTGGTTTACATTATTTATTCATACCCATTGTTTTACGTATGGTGCTATTGGTACTTATGGTTTCGACTGTTTATTAATGTTATTCTCATACCATGTTTATGTGTTGTCACAAATTTTCAAAACTAAAGTTGAACTCAATATTGCATTGGATAATGGTGAAACTGAAAAATCAAATAGTCTTAAACTGTTGGATATAGCAAAATTCCATCAAGATTTTTGCAGGCAAGTTTAATATTATTAATCAATTATAAAAATATATGATATTACATTACAATTAATATTAATATCACAAAATTTATGTCCGCAAATAGCTACATCAGCATAATTGATACAATATACTTTTGTAATAATTTTTTTGTAATTGGCCTGTTAAGCTTTTCAATATATTTGACTTTATTTATTATTATGTGTGGAAATTGGCCAGGAGCACCAGTATATTTAATTTACTTATTTATTACTTTGTATTTGTATTTTGGAATGAAAACTTTAGTTGCATATTCGGTAAATATTTAAAATAATTTTATAAATAAATTAGAAATTAATAAGTTATGAACAAAAAATTTAATCTGACGAAATGATAAATTATATTTGTAATATTAAATGGTACAATTTAACACCATCGCAAAAAAGGATTTATATAGTAATCTTAGCAAGATCTCAATCACCTACTTTATTCACAGTGGGTGGTATATACCCACTTTCAGTTAGCACTGGTTTACAGGTAAAACATTGCAAATCATATACATATTTAAAATTAATTAATTCTACTATACATATATAAAATTTCTCAGTTATTAAAATATTTATTTAAAATAGAAGAAAAATATCGATTGAAAATTTGTATTTAATTAATAAATTTTCATTAAATCTTTTTCAGGTTACCAAAACTATTTACAGTTGGTTTATGATGCTTTTACAATTCATCTAAGTTTTTGAATTATATTGATTTATATTCAAGATTAAAATATGAGACGAGGCATTCAAGATGATTTATTTAGAAATCTCTCCGAAATAGATGAATTGTAATAAGGTTAGTCAAAAAATGGCTACAATTAACACTAACCTTATTATTTTTATTAAATTTACAATTTAAAAGCTAAAACTTGCACATGAATTTCTTGAATGTAAAAAATAAAAACAAAATTAATAAAATAAATTGCACAAAATTATTCTTGCAATATAAAAGAAATATTAAATGTTTTATAATAAATAATTATAAAATATATCTACAGTGTTATTATAATATTATAAAGAAAATGCTGTACTTGTAAAGTCCACATACCTACAGAATGTTAATTCGGATCCTTTTAAAAGTAAGAAATATCTGGCTAGAAATATAAGTGTCAAGTTAAATCAGGCGCAAATTTCTAATTTCTTTAAATATAAAAGGATTATATTTCATTAAATATTTCCTACAAATATTTTTATTTAATGAATTTAATGAAAAATAACTTAGTATGGTTGTAATTTTTTTTAAAAAAAAATAATTAGCACGTAGTTGTGTAATGAGTAAATCATAAAAAATGGTATTTAAAATTTGTATAGGGCGAACTTAGAGAGATTAAAAGATTGTCTTAAAAATTATTTTATAATTATTTTCTAAGAGAAATTTTCGGTATTCACATCACAATAGCAGAAACATTACTCCTTCAATGATGAAAATAGTCTTAGATATGAAAATATATTAGTAATATAAACAAGTATTTTCATCAGAACGATTTCACATATAGGTACTGATATTTTTGTAGTAAATTCCAAAAAATATTTTGTGTATTTAATTTTTGAACTTCGGGCAGAGCTTCAAGGATTTCAATAACATGATTTTGTTTTTAATCTCTGGTGTTCTCGTCTTAATTATAAATTAGTAGATGAAGCTCTGTCCAAAATTTTGAAATGCAAAATCATAGAATCATTTTAAAATTATTGTCACAAATAATATTTTACAAATCATGTCGTTAATTGTCACATCAATGAAACTTTTGTGCTACTTACAATCACCCTATTAATTTGATCTCAATTAACAATTAATTTTGTAAACAAAAATATAATGCTAAATATGTTCTAAAAAACTAACAGTCACAGTTTAATAATCATAAAAATTTAATTCAATAAGATCCTTAATTTTGCATAAAATTGAATTCTAAACAAGGACCAACAATTAAATTAATAAAAACAAATATTAATAAGAATAATAATTAATGGAATTACCTCTTTATCCTTTGTTGTTTTATTTCTCGTCCTGCTCATAATTTTACTCTAATTAGAAAGGATCTTCAGTAAATTTAATTTAATTTTTTTTTTGTATAGCGGAAGGGTTCATAATCATAAAAAATATTTTCTTTACATCCCAAATAATAATTGTTCTGCAATATTCTCTGTTGGAATTTTTGGATATAAATTCGGGCATTTTTATTACCCAATTTTTATTTTTCTGCGGGATCATAAATTTTTTTTTTGTGTGTGTTTTGTTATACAATAAAGATTATCCTTTCTATTGGGATGAACAAAAAATTTAAGATAAATAAATTGTTAACTTTTTTTTATTTTCCTTTAATTTAATTTATAAATAAAAAAAATTTTCAAGAAAATTAATTTAATTTTAATTCATTTACGAATGATTTAGAGACAGATCATAAATTTTTAGCCTTTTTTGAGTTTTTAACTTCTATCTAAAACTTTTTAATTATTTGGAAAATAATTTTTCTTAATTATTGTGTTAAATATAATAATTTAAATAAAAGGATATTTCTTTTATTAAATATAAAATTGAAAAATTTTCTCTAAATTTAATAATTTTTTTTTTGTTTTTCCACAATTTTTTTTATTTTGGTAAAATTTTCAATTCAAAATTCTTTTTAAAAAAATTTACCTTTTACAATGTAAATAAATTTTCTATCCAGGACGAAAAACTTTAACCAATTTTCTAAAAAAATCAATAAATAATTTAAAAAGGATATTCTACACAAACAAACTAATAATGATTTATGATTTATATTTTCTATGTATTATCAGACCATTATTTGAAGAGGATAACCAAAAATTCCGGGTCAATATTTCTTTTCCTTCCTTCTTTTGTTTTAAAAAAAAAAGGATATTCAGCGCAATGTAAAAAAAAAATATTTTAGATCAATTTTTGCGGACCAAAAAAATTTGTTCAACAAATACTAATGATAAAAAGGATTTATAATATTTAAAAGGACATTGAAGTTTTTGT
This sequence comes from Empis stercorea, assembly GCA_949752835.1. Taxonomy (NCBI): domain Eukaryota; kingdom Metazoa; phylum Arthropoda; class Insecta; order Diptera; family Empididae; genus Empis; species Empis stercorea. Next base: position 42,465,838 of record OX457089.1, read on the forward strand.
TTTTCGGTGTTGTATATATTTTTGAAAGCGTTATAATAAATATTCATATTTTATGTGTGAGAATTTCATTATTTTGGGTCCGGAAACAAATGAATTTTAACTAAAAAATGAAAATGTATTATATTTTATTGTATAATTTGAAACAAAAGTGTGGAAAAAAGGATAATAAAACGATGATATAACTATATAAAAGAAAGAAATTTGAATGTGAAAAAATGGGAACAATAATCATCCTTGATTCATTTTTACATGTCCGTAAATAGTACTCGTATATAATATTTATTTGTTTGTGTCACAATTAATTTAAAACTGAAATTACTTTTTGTTATATCAATTTAAACCGTCATGGAAATATGGATTCCATTTTAACCGGTGTTTATTACTATCACAATTACTAATGTAATAAAATAAGTGATAAAATAAAATAAGTATGTGATCTTCTATGTGACAGAATTACAGGCGCCAATAAAAAGTAATTCAATTTCCAAAATTTCTGAACCATTTAAGTTTAAGTCATTTCAAAATTTACTAAATATTAGATTTAATTTCTAAATTTGTTGGTAAATTAAATTTGGTAAAGAAACTGCAATTTTCTAACTTTCAAATTCATTTTCACAAAAAAACGCTCACTTTATTTATAGTCCAAAGCTATTGATTGTTATATTTTTACCTCAATACTTTTTAAACTTAAATTACCTGTCCCAAACTTTTCAAATTCCTTATAACAAAAAGCATTTTTGCCACACATAACCAAAAAAAAAATTCTTAAAAATAAAATATTAAACTGTTATACATATAGAAAAACTTTTTTGGTATATTCTTCCTTCTTTTATTCTAAAAAAAAAAGAAACAAAAAAAGGAACTTAAAATCCTTAAGTCAAAGTTAAAAGTTTGCCTTGCAAAATTTCCCAAAATTTTTTGAAATAAAAGCAATTTTTTTGAATCCTTTTTCCAGGACATTAGTAAAAAATAATAATAAAACTTAAATACTGACTCAATAAGGACAAATGCTTTATTGTTATATATTTATTGTCAATGGACTTTGTAGAAGAAAACTTTTTATAAAATTTTCCTATAACACAACAAAATTTACCTCTTTTTTAAGGACGTTTTTTTTATCTTATGTATACCTAAATTTTTAATTGTTTTGAAGTTATTTATTACGGTTTCTTATAGATTATCGTTCTTTTGACTTTGTTATCCTTTTGACCAGGATTTTTTAAAGGATTTTTTTATCGTTGGAATAGTCAAAAAGCTTTACTTAAATTGATTTTCTTGTATAATGATTTTATAAATTTTATTTATTGTTAACTTTACTATGCTTATAGTTTCCTTAAAAATCCTTTCGAAATTTCCTTACTTTTAACAGAAATATTTTCAAGTACAAATTGTATTTAAAAGGACGATTATTTAATATTTTACAAGAAAAAGTTTAGTTTTTATAACAAACTGTTTAGTTTAGTCCTTTTAAAAATTTTCCATTTTAGTTGATAGTTAAAAGTCGAAATGCAGAAAACTTTATCAATAGTAAATAGTTTATTTCGTAATGTCAAAATGGGAGTCAAAATTAAAAAATAAGAAAAATTGTAATATGTACAAAAATATTGACATTGATCTGAAAATTTATATTAAAATATTATTTTATTATGAGTTAAAAAGTTTTTCAATTTTATGTATAAAATATTTCGCAGAGCTTTAATATTTTCCTTTTTATGAAAGAGAAGAAAAGCATTAAAACTTTTTTTTTGTTTTTTGTTTACAACAAAATCAAACTTAATTTACCAGAAAATTTTCTTTGAGAAATTTTTATAAGCATGGGAAAAATATAAAATAATAGCTTATCAAAGCAAATATGGTATAAATACTTTATTAATGTCAAAAAATATAAAGAAATTTATTTAAAAAAAATAAAATAAAAATAAGAAATAATTTATTAAAGAAAATTCTTCGGAATGATTGGCGTATAAAATATGAAAATTTTATAATATTTTTTAAAAAAATTCAAGCTATTTTAATATACTGATTTGTGGTATCGTAAAGATCAATTTTATAGCAATTATAAAAAACTCCTGATTCAATTTTTGGAGAAATATATTTGAAATTTACATTAAAAATTATTTAAATTTCCTCAATAAAAATATTAACTATTTAATTTTTCCTTATAAATAATCCTTTTATATAGTTTCGTAATTCTAAAACAAAGCAGGAATTTTAAACTTTAAAAAATTTTTCGTTCAAAATGAATTACAATAAGTGTCATTAAACTGCAATAAAGTGAATTAAACTTTTTTATTTGTATATAACAAAAATTTTTTGTCTAAAAGCAATTTAAAAATTTTCCTATGAAAAAATTCCACCATTTTTGATTGAAATGAAATTTGACGTCTAAAAAAATAATCTTCAATTAAATCTTACATCAATATATATAGGTAAGAATTTCTGGAAACTTTTTACTCAAAAAAAATTTTCGTAATAATGAAAATTTTGAACTTTTGGACTTGAAAAACATTTTTTGTAGAAGAAGTTTTAGATTTATGCGATGATGGAATGGGTCACTTGGACAACTAAAAAATCGTGAAATAAGAAAAATAAAGAAATGAAAAATTATATGTACGTAACGAAGAAAAAACTTTATGATTTTTTATGGACAGAAAATGTAATGGCAAGTTTTTTGATTTCTATTAATTCTTATGTTAATAAAGTTTTCTTTTTACAAAAATAAAAAAAAATTAAGAGCAAAAAAATCAGAAAAGGTCATCTTGGGAAAGTAGGTTAAAAGTTGTTGGGCAGGTATAATTTATACATAAAATTTTATTAAAATTAGTTTACATTTGGTATTCTAAAATTTGTATTATTCCTTCACACAATGTAAATTTTAAAATATTGTTGGAAAAAAAAGCATATTTGTCAATCAGATTAATAGAAAATAAATCTTATTAATTTGTTTTGGATTTATATAAAGACTCGACAACGAATTATGTATCAAGAATGGACAATTTTGACTAATACTTTCATTTAGTCTTCGCCAACAAATTTAGACATAAAATTTAATATTTAGAAATTATGAAATGACTTAAATGATTCTGTCGTAATTTGTCGGACGATTTTTTTTAAATTTCAAAAGATAAGAAAGCAAAAATTCTCAGAAATTTAACTTATTTTTATTTTTCATTTATTGAAATAACAAAACCATTAAAAAATGTATTGCACAAATTTTCATATTATTATCAATTCTTTTTTTGCTCCTCAAAAAAACATCTACAAACTAATTTGTAACCGAGCCAAGAGAATTTGCACATTAAACATGAAGATTTATTGCCATTCCTTAATATTCCTTTAAACCTTTTATTTAGCACGTATTTTGAATTTTTCTTTTTATATATATATTATAATCTAAAGGACATTATTACTCCTTTGGAATACCAAATTTTGTACATGTTACTATAATAATAATAATAATAAAAAGGAAAACATACCAGAGTATTGATAGCAAAATAAATTTTAAGAATGTTCTTTTAGACATCAACAAAGAAATATGGTGTAACTTAGGTCAGGCGAATGTTTTACATTTAAGATTTTGTTCAAATAGTAATTGAAAATTGATCTAACTAAAATAAATCAGTTTATAGTTTACTGAAAAGTGTAAATTTATAAATAAGCTTACTTCATTTTTACAGAGTGGCGAAAATGACAAAATGTTTATTAGTCTTTTGAATAGGAAAATTAAATATATTTTATGGTTAAAATTTGATTTAATAATTCACTGAAACATAATAATTATATCATTTTTTGAGGATAGCTTAAATGAAAGATTTTATTTTTCGAAGAATAAATTTGAATCGTAAAGAAGGATTAATATCATTTAGGAAATGAACAAATATGACCTATTATAATTCTTTAAATTTACCATCATTCCTCATCATTTACAAATAAATTAGCTTATTAAACTTAAGCTCGATATAAAAAGTTAAATACAAATATTGATGTGGCACACAAGTAAACTAAACAAATAACTAAACTATAAAAAAAATTAGTTAATTAATGTTTCAAATAAAATTTCACCCTTATAACATTAAATAAAACCATAAACTTTATCCTTAATACTTCTACTCTATTCCATAGCAAAAGTTTTATTGTGTACATAAAAATTGCTAACATATTAAATTAATGTTCTTTTATTGGCGCGAAATTTACCACCATCATTAATTAAATTATCGCAAAAAAATATCTATCGTAAACAGAAAATTTTAATTGAAATATTAACTAAAATAATATTAAATAATAAATGGTTAAATTTAATATATAAATTAAATAAAAATCTATGATTCTGATTAAATTGACTATAATTATTTTACGAAATTAACAAAATTACTAAAAATATTAATTATTTTAGTCGCCACGATTTCTTACAAAAATCATGAAATTGATAACACAATTGAAAATCTGTTTATTTTTCTACAATATTTTTTTCATTTCCCTGAAATATATGTCATGTCAGTTTCAATTACAATTCTATAAATTTTGATATTTCTGCCATCTATCATTTAAAAAATTGACTTTACCAATATAACAAAGGTAATATTTTTTCTCTTCCTCATTTTAAATTTATTATTCCATTCAAATTTATATAATCTTTAGGATATTTTTCATTTCCTTTTATAGTTTCCATGATAAACGAAACACTTACGTGTCAAAACCGAATTTTCAACTTAATACCAACGAAAAAGAAATTATATTTTTGTGACAATCTGACAGATCGAATGCAATTCATCCACACAAAAAAAAAATGAACAAAATTACAAATTTCATCCCAAAAAACTTGCAATTTCATTCCAATTGGAGCAAGCAATTTTAATATACCAAAAAAACAATCCATATTGCATTTTAGTTTACTATACAATAAAAAATAATAGACAAAAATATATTATTTTCCATTTTTGTTGTATAACTTTCCAATCACGATTTATGACCCAAACCACAGTGACAAGAATATTATGTACTTAGTTATATACATTTATAGCTAAACTAAAATTATATTGTACCACTTTTATGGTTGAACACAATTCCCAGGAATTGTAAATGGAAAACATGATGCAAGAAAAGATAATAGAATGACCTAAACACAGAAAAATCATGTAACACAAATTTTAGTTAGAGTACATCGAAAAATATTATGGAAAACTGCAACAAAACAAATTATAAATCTTTTTTTATTTTATGTCTCTAGGACAACAAGAAAATGAATTATTGTCCTTAGAGAGGCTTTAAAGTTTTCAGGACATTTTTTTTTTTTGGGTATCAGAAATAAAAAAATATTTTACATTTGAATTGGAAAAAGGATGTTTTTTGATTTATATAATTTAGAAAATTGTTTGGTTTTATAAATTTATATTGTTGCGAAATATTATTTAAAAAAGTTGTATTTAGTGATAAAAAATTGAATGGAAAATTTATGAGATCATAAACTCCAAATAAATTGAATTCAATATGAGAAGAATTATATGGGACAGAAAAAATTTCCTTTAATAATTATTTTTCTTTCATTCTTAAATATATAATAATCGAAAAGATAAAGTTTTCGAGGTATAAGTATTTTAAATTACGAATTCAAGGGAAAACCTAAAATTTTTTAATACAAAAGAGAAAATTGTATAATTTAGAATTGGGATTTAACTTTTTCATTTACAAGATAAATTTTGGACGCAAGTCTATTAATAAATAATAAATAACCAAAAAATATAGTAAGGAAAAAAGAAATATTTTATTAATGAACTCATTATTTAAGTATTAAATTTGCTACAGGGAAATGACAATTAAATTGCACAGTTGGGTATTTTTGTATTTTTTTGAATAATCGCAATGGAAATGATTCTTAAAAAAATAAAAATTGTTAAAAATTCAAATAATTAATCAGAATTTTATCTTCAATTTAAAAACAGCAATTAAATTTTTTGATTTTACAGAGTTTTATTATTAAATCTTAAGATACATAATATTTGTTATTAAACTGAATTCAAGTTTAAATTTAAAAGTAAGTATAAAGTAAGTAAAATTTTATTTAACTCTTCCGCAAAAATAATTACACACTACATATGTACATATCTGATTTTCTTATTAAAATTGCAAAAATTTGTGTCTTGTTCTTTCATTATTCAACTAAATTTTATTTAAATTTCATTATGTATTTTAAATTCCCAAAAAGAGAAATCGGTAGCAAAATTTTTGTGCCAACTAAAAAAACAAAATAGAAATAATATTGATCCCCAATTTTATCCTGCAGTATAGGAATGTCCTTCGTAATGCTTAACATCGTTTTAATATATGAAAATTGTGTATAACAGTGACGACGATGATAATATAAAATAGATGTTTTTTTTTCCTAAGTTGGCGCCACGAATAAATGGCGCCAATAAATTCTAGGTCGAAATATTTTTGTATACGATTATCTCTAATCTGTGTACCATTTTATCTGTATCTATAAAAAACATATTCATATACATAAGTAATAAAATGGCAGAATATAATAACAACTAAAAATATGTATAGTCGAATAATAAAGAATTTTTCAATAATACTGGTACTAATTTTATATGTGCAAATTTAATTTTTAATTTTTAGATACAAAATATACATGTCCTTTATGGGATACATATACAATACATAATATATGCATATTATATAAATGTGGTTAAGAATTTTTTTTAAATAGGTTTATTGACACTAAATTTTATATGGGGGAAATTTTGCTTGGCACACCAGGTTTTAATAAACAATAAAATGAAATTGATAACAAAAATGTCAATAAAATATTGTGGGAAAAACAAGAAAATTAAGAGAAATTTATACAAATTTTTTCATTCAGAAATTATGATTTAATTTTTATCATTTTCAAATAGCTATATAGAACATTTAAATAACTGCTAAAATGAATGCCAATTACTCCTATATAATTAATTTATATATTTAATATTTTTAATTTGGAAAATTTCCATTTTAAATTATAAAACTAATTTGTTGTTTGTATACTATAATTTAATAATGAAAAATAGTCTCAAATTTTGATTATTATGATATTACTATATGATTTCCAAATATACTATAGGTACATATTAAAACTATTGAGATGGAAGTTATATTATCCATCGTGGGTTTTATCAAATTACTTGGAAGAAAATAATATAATTTTATTTTTCCGAAAATATAATTATAAAATAATATTTATATTCAGAATAAAAATAACAAGTTTGAGGGCTATTATTGCTATGGTTTTGTTACTTTAATATGATTTATAAATCTTCAAATTGAATATTAGAGAATATTTATATAATATACTATATTGTATAGGCGATGGAAATACGAAATAGCTATAAATGTAAGTAAAAATCTTTTTGAGTTTATGTAAATATACATTTATGTAGCAAAACTATAATTACAATATAATTTAAGGGACTTTAAGTCTTACGTGTATTATGTATGTATAATTTCAAAATAAAACAGCTTAAATGTAGAAACTCTGTAGTCATTTTCCTATATATTATCTTATGTAATGTATAATGATTGTTAATTATAAGAATATATATTAGAATTGCTAACTATAGGGCATATAATTATCATTAGTCATTGTACATTTAGAATATTTGTAAACAATTTCCATCTGAAAAATATAATATATATGTACCAAACTTTTTCATTTATTTTTCTAATTTCGTATTTTTTTTATATTTTCGTAACATGTGGTCTAAGGAACTCTCTCTGTGAATTTTTGTCAAAAATTTCGAACCAAGTTAATAGTTTACTTGTTCATGAATTTCCTGATTCAATTGATATTAGTTAAGTTCTATTTTTAAGGCTTTTTTTTTAAAAAAAATCCCTTATGTTAACGCTTTTGTCCGTCTGTCTGTCCGTCTGTCTGTCCGTCTGTCTGTCCGTCTGTCTGTCCGTCTGTCCGTCCGGTGTAAACAAAAAAAACCAGTTATTTCACATAGTTACTGTACACACAAGTTCATGACTGACCCACCAATAGAAAGCTTGATTTATTTAGAACCAGATGTAATTGATATAATTTCAAAAGTTGGCCGGTAGGTGGCGCAATTCGCATTATGCCAAAACACCTTTTTCCGAATAAAAATGTAATTTTATATAGTAAATGTGCACCAAAAATGAAGTTTGACCACTCGTTGGAAAGGTATTTAAGAGTAAAATATTATACTAGTAACAGTATTTCAAATTTATACCGCTAGAGGCGTTGAAAACTAAAATATATAAAATGTTAATTTTTAAAATGTGATTTGCAATAGTCAATAAGCCCCAAAAATTAGGTTTAATGTTGCAACTGAAAGGTAGTAAGTAGTAACATAAAACAACAGTTGTTATAATTTTAAATTCTACCACTAGAGGGTGAAACATATAAATTATATTGTTTTTTAAAAATTTTATTCAACTTGGTGAATCTTTACCAAAAATGAAGGGAAAGCAAGCGCTGGAAAGTTAATATAAACTAAAATAAATCAGACATCCTCATAATCTGATTTTTTGCCACTAGAGGGCAGTAAAATACAAGTAAAAAGTTGTAATTTAATATAGTAAATGTGCATAAAAAATGAAGTGCGACTACTCGTTGGAAAGGTAGTTAAGAGTAGAATACGATGCCGTTAACTGTATTTCAAATTTCTACCGCTAGAGGCGCCAAATACTAAAATATGGAAAAAGAGTTTTCAAAATGTGTTTTCCAATTGTGAATAAGCTCCAAGAAATAGGTTTAATGTCGCATCTTAAATTTAGTAAGTAGTAGTATAAAATCATAACAACATATACTCCAAATATGCATTTAGAGTAGTTGAATTTAAAAAAAGCCCGTAATTATAAAACTACTGATCAGTAGTTCGGCTGCGCGGCATTTTTATAAAGCTAAGCAAAAAATAGACAAAAGATTATCATAACGCAGATTGAACAATATTGTCAAAAAAAATGTATCACATTAATCTAAATTCAACATTGTTAAAACTTAATTAATTTCCAGAATTATATAATTTTTCTTTTGATTTTCAATATTTTAATATTAAAATTCGTGTTTTGTTATATACCACAAACAAAGCGTTGGTCAATTTAAAAATATATCAAAAGGAAAATTTGTGAAACAAAAAGTTTCCTCTGGTTAACAAACAATTATTTTATATGTAATTTTAAAAAGATTGAAAGAAAATTTATTTAAAACTTTTTCCATTTATACCATTGACGCAATGTGTCAAAATTCAATTTATTTTTCATTGTTCAACATTGTTTTTCATTGTTTTTTTTTATATGTCACTTTACTTTATTTAAAATAATTGTTGGTGGAAAGGACATTATAATTTGAATACAAAATATATTTAATTATGTTAAAAATTATAGTTATATATGTATATATAATGTATATATTTTTCAAAATAATTCATAATTTCACCGATAGAGACAGCGATTAATTTGAAATTTTTATTCCTATACAATTTCACCTTAAATTAGTTACCAAAGACAAAAAGTCCTTTTCTTTTCTAACATTAAAATTGGATTAAAATTTATCTCCATTACAGCAAAATCGTATTATCGTTAACACTATTATATATAACTTCTTAAGTCCTAAAAATATTTTAATATTATATTATTCGTACTTAAATAATTTGAATTTCCATTAGAATAATATCAATTTAAAAGTCATATTTTTTTGTATGTCTTATGAAAATATTTCAACAACTTTTCATTTCATCTAATTTTTTTTTTCTGACACAATAAGACATGACTGACAAGGATTTCATTAGTTGTACTAAGAAAAACATTAAAATTTCTTCTTTTTTTTTAATATTCTTTCTCTCACCCAAGTAATAATAATCTTGTAAAATATTTTCTTAAATATCCTTTTCTCCATTTTTTTTTTTTGTGTATTTTTTAGATGACTTACCAAAACAAAAATGTGATAGGAGTTACAAATTATCATCCATTTCATTCCAAGTCCACAACAACAATAACACACCATAGTATTATTATATTGTTTCCTTGAAAAGAAAAACAAAACAAGAAAAATATATTATATAAGTAAATAAAATATAAATGTTCGCGGAAAATATATCCCAAGAAAATTAATCGTAGGAAAAAAATGTATTGCATGAATATTCTTCGATGAATTCCTGCGATGAATTTTCCCTTCAATGAATTTTCTATAAACCAAAAAAAAAAAAAACAAAAAATACCTAAATAAAAGAAAAACGTGTGCAAAAAAATATCCTATAACAATGTGATGACAGGGGTGATTAGATAAAAAAAAACGAAAAGAAACCACCTGAATGATTTCCTTTTCTTTTTCTTCAATTTTCTTATTATTATTTTTTTTTAAGTTAGTGGTTGAGTGGCAGAAATGAGCTATTTAATTTTCATATACAATTTTCCAAAAAAAATAAAATTATTTTTGATGAAAATCTTTTCTTTTTATTTTGGGAATGAGTTTTGCTAGGGAAAAGTAAAAAGAAAAGGAAGTATTTTCCGTGACTGGCAAGGAAATAACGAATATTTTTTTTTAAACAGTCAAAGGAAAAATGATAACAACAGAAAAAGAAAACAACAACACGGATGAAAATTAGATTGTTAAAAGATGATTTTTTTTTCTGGTTAGTCACGAAAAGGTTAAATGGTGTCAAATTTTTCTTCTTGGTGTTAATTGGATTAAAGCTATATAATATTGTAAATGACTTTGAACTTTTAAGTTTTTGAAAAATAATATGTAGGGATGATATTATTTAAGACTTGAAGAATGAAAATCTAATTTTAAATTTGGATTTTTGAATAATTTACAAAAAATTATATCCTATTTTAAATGATGTATCAAATGGGATAAAGTTTAAAGTATCATGTCAAGTTAGACAAATGTTAAAATTAAATTGTCATTAAAATTTAATTCATAAATTTTTATATTATATGGAGATGGAGAACTTAATTCAAGAAATGGTTCATTAATTTGTAACAAAATAGCAATATTATTTTTTTTATTAGGTTCACTACAATTACAAAGTTAAGGTCCTGAAAATTAAATGGTTTATCGTGTATTTAGAAAAATTACGTAGCAAGAATTTAGTTTCATAAAACAACAAATTTGCGTTATCTACTAAAAATAGATAGTAGATTTTTGAGAATTGTTGAAACAGCAAACAATTTGGAAATTGTTGAAATATGAAAATGAGTAAGTAAAATACTAATTTATTAAAAATATTATATTAACGATTTACCAGTAATTGTAGAAACAATAAGTCTGAATTTTTAACAATTCTAAATCACATTGAATAGATTTTGCATTAACACAAGAGGTAATTATATTATACTTACTATTGGAAGTATATGCATTATTATTGAACTTTCAAAATCTTTAATGGTCAATCCATTAATTCAAAAATCCGAAATAAGTAATTTTATTTATATTTTCACTATAAGTATGTACATATATATGATGTATTATTATTATTATATGTATGTATTTCCATAAATAATATTACTTTTTGTATAATTTTTCTATACATTTACAAGTCAATCTACGGAAAAAAAATATGATGTCCAGCATATTACATAAAACTTTGTTATTAAATAATAAATTTTTTAAAGCCAATTGCATTAAGTCAATTTTAAAAGTTTTGCCCAGCTGCATTGAATTTATCCATAATAGCATAACAAATCCTTTTTAATAATAACAACATACAAAAAAAGGAAAATCAAAAAACAATTTTTTTTTTGTTAGAAGTTGAACAAGAATGAAATGAATATAACACCAGTTGAAAAACATTTTTCTCTCTTGACTTATTTTCTGCTGAATGTACAAACAACCTCTTTGACCTCATTTTTCGTTTTTTTGTTTAGTTTAGTGACTGCAAACAATAAGTCATTTCCATTTACAAAACAACTTGTTAACCCTAGCTAGTAAAACAAAAACATAAACTTAGAAGATCCACTTTAATGTAGAGATGCACTTTAATGTTTTGTTAGTATCAAATAAATAAATGATCAGGATAATGCAGATAAAATATTTATTTTCTTTTGAATTAATAGAAAACTTAATTTTTTCTTATGATTTTAATAAGAAAATTCTTTAGAAAAAATTTTTTATAGGAGTAATTTTTTTTAAAAAGAAATTTCATAAATTTTTCATGAAATTGAAAGTTTTCTAATTGAAAAGGAAAGTAATATTAGTGAAGACAAGTAAGCTTACTTAAAATATTACAAATTTCAGGACTATTAAGTCTATTATATCCAAAAGAAATCATTTTACTTAAGCAATCACGGATATTAAAACTTAAATGCGATTGAACAGAAAATATGAATTATTTTAATTAATTTTTCACACCTTATTAAAATCTTCTTTTTACCTATTGATTTTTTCCACTGTCATCACCTTAATTCCAATTATACCACACTGAATTTTTATTCCCTGATTAAATTTTCTATCATTAATGACAGCAAACGAAATTTTCCCATATTTCTTACTATAAAAAAACAAAATTGCCTTTTCATTAAATTATTTATTGTGTGTGTCTTTATACATTAATATTATTTAAGATCTTATATTCGTCCTTTTTTTGATTATTATTCCTTCTCGAAAGGATTAAAACCAACAATAAATAGTCTTAAGATATCAATGTACACACTCGTATTATACATAAAAAGTTGACCCTTTTTTTGGTTGAAACCGACACAAACTGACAAAAATAATGACAAAAACATAACTAATATTTTTATATATGTATGCATATATAGCATAAAATTTGCAATGTTGATGAAAGGATAGAACTTTAGTTTTCCTTTTATAGTTTTAATTAGAAGTCCTTATGTTGAAGAAAGTTTTATTCAGGATACGAAATTATCTAATCGAATCATGTAGAAAGTATAAATTTTGACTATATCAGTAGTTGTTTACATATTTTAGAAGTTTGAACTGTTGAGAAAAATTATATATTTTTCACAAGAAATTTAAGTTTCATGACAACCAACTTTCTTAAAGTTTTCTTTTAATATATCTTTGAGAAAATATTGTTAACAATAATATTCTTAATTATTTATTGATTAAAGAAATGAATTTTAGGAACCAAGTAATTGTAAAATAATTACAAAATATGTAAATTTAATTTCAATATTATAATTTATAGTAATACTATGTAAATTTCATTAGCATCTCTAAATTCTCATTTCTACAACATTAAACAAAATTATTTATATAAATTAAAAGTCCTTTAACAGATTTATTAAATTTCAATTATATTAATTGAAATCTAATATATTTTAAAATAAAGATTTATTATTACAATTTCTTTACATTTTATAGATTTAAAATCCTAGAAAATTTTCCAACATAATTCTTTATTTACGAATTTAATTTCCATTGAATTTTATTTCAACCCAAAAAAAATTACAAAAAGAAGGCAACAAATTCAATCGGACATATAACTTAATATTTGCTATATAGATAGATTCGATTAAAAAGCTATTGAAGCTTCTACGTATATTGATAAAATTAAGAATCACATATCACTAAATCAAACAAACATAGTAAAAGCATATACACTCATATTGGATATTGTATAAAAAATTCCAATGGTGTAATATATAGAATCAAGAACCATTGACAAATGATTTATTGATCGAAAGATTTCAAGGGTAAAATCTCAATTCTAAAATAGAGAAAGATAGAAAATTGGGTATCGTACAAAAAAAAGGCAGATTGTATTAAATTGTTTTCGTGATGAGGATTTGAAATGACAAAGGTAGCAGTTACTGACTTTTTTTTTTTTTTTTAAAGAAATATAAATAAAAATTTGGACAAAAATAGTCAATATGGCAGAAATGTTATCATGATGGAAGAATATTTATTACAGGGGGAATTTAGAACATTTTCCAGAACGATATGTGTGTGTAATCAAATGATGCGAAACAATATTATTTTTTTTTATTTTGCCATTAAAAATCATCATCAAAATTAATCAAGTGTGAATTTAAAAAAAAAAAATAACAGACCTAAGGGCATTTTTGTTTGTCAGTAATGGAAAAATCCTTATTATTATGGAGCCATATTCTTGTATAATGAATTTTCTTTGTGTTTTATAGTGTTTGTTGCCGGAAATTGGATAAACACAAGAAAAATATTAATATTATAAATCAATGTTGACATTATGAATTAGATTTAACGCTTCAATATTTTAATATGGTTAAAATAATTATTTTAAAAATTCTGTCTTTTTATAAAATTTAGTTTGAATATTTAATGTGGTGGAAATTTTTTAAATTGAAGAAATTTTGAGATAAATAGTAAAAATTCTGATGGTGTCTCTCCAATTGTAAATCATGTAAATCCAAAAATTTTACAAATTCCATATGAACTTTAACAAGAAATCGTCAAAATTCGGGACCGTACTTCAGATAATGAGTTAATTCTAAAAATTCAAAAGTTTTAATATTGAATTTCAAGGGAAATAATCAAAATATTGAACTCTAATTAAGATAATTATGTTTTACAGGCCAATATAAATTTATAAGAAAAATAAATTTTGACTTTAAGGAAAAAAAATCATGCAAATTCCAAATTTTTCTGACCAAGAAACTTACTTATCAAGGAACTTACCTATTTATCATAACTTAAATTTATAGCATTTGTAAGTTCCTGTTTGAATTTCTAACTCAAAATTTCAGCTTATCTTGATATTTTCTTAAAAAGATTAAAGCTTAAATTATGATTGTTTATTTTGGTTACTTAACTTTGAAAATATGTTTTTCTAAAAAAAATTACGATACATCTTTTATTTGTATGAAATGTTCACTTTTTTGTTGTTGTTTCTTGAAAATTTAGTTTTAGGATTACGTTAAATTGCTTGAGAAAATATAAACCCATATCATATCTTTATATAAAGACCTTAATTTTTATGAGATTTCTTTATATATTTCATAATTTTCCAATGAATGAATAAGCTTTTCAAAGATTTAACTTATATTCCAAACAAAGAAGATATTATATTCCTTTTTATGAAAATTTTTCTTATGTCAGATCAATGTCATTTTCCATAGAGATATAAAACTAATATATAATTTTGAATTTTTATATTCAGGGAGAGGTTTTAATGTTTGGTTTATGAAGAAATTTGAATATAATATTGTTTTTTTTTAGTACCTGACAAAATTAAGCAAAACAGAAAGTCACAAAAGCAAAGAGATAAAAAGTCTACTTAGCTTAATAAAATTGGACTATTTGTTATGGAAAAAATCAAATATGATATCTACACCTTTAGACCTACATAATTCAAAAATAAACTTATGTATCAATATAATCAGTAATTATTATTCACTTATAAATTCAATTTCTAAAATGAATTATCAAAAATATCCATAAAGAAAATGATTTTTTTTGTAAATTGTAAATTGTTTTCAACATTTATTGCTAAAGAAATTGAAAAGTTTCCTTAAAATTGCCAACAATCTATAAAAAGTTTTTTGAATAGATCTATAAAATTTATTATTATTGACTATTATAGAAATAATTTAGAAAATAAATTGCAAGGAACACACCAGAGCATAGAGTAAAATATTCCGGTATTATAGGCTTTTCTTATTAAGTAAATAATTAGGAATAGAAATTATTATTTCTGTAAAAAGTATACATAAAAATAATTTCCTTTTTTTTTAATTTTTCCAAATAAAAATAATCGATTTTAATTTTTACATGTTTTTCACATTTCCCGTATGAATTACACAAAATTACTTTTCCATCTTGATTGTTTTTCTCTACTTCTTTTTTTGTTAGGGGTGAAAAAATAATAAAAATATTTTCCATTTTAAGTTAAGAAATATGTCGCATACTTGTTTTATTTTGTTTGTTAAACAAAAAAAAAGTTGTAAATAAAAATATTTCTTTTTGTATTTTAGCATATTTCGAATTCAAATTTGTAAAATTTAAAAAAAAACTTTCTTTATTGACTTGGAATTAAATGGAAAATATCGAAATTGTAATAGAAATTTGAAAACTATTAAGTAAAATATAAAAATATGTAATCAAAGCCGTATATAATATACATAATTATATACGGCTTTGATATATTTATACAATACAATTTTCAAAAAGTTTAAAGTATTGGTGAACCATTATTTCGTAAAATTTCCAGAATTCCGAAATATATACCCAAATTATATCAAAATACTGCGAGTTGGTGGAAACATATATATTAAGATTTTTTAATATTTATTTTAAATCCAAATAAAATAGACAAATAATGACCATATTCTTAGAAAATAATCTGTAAAAAATTGTTTGCTCCAGGGACAAAATCATTTTGTTGGACATTCTCAGAAATACATTTTGATTAATTGCTTTCAACGAAAGATCAAGCTGATAGAAAAAGAAGAAGACACATTGTTCCCAAAAGGAGAATTTAAATATAAATAGAAATATATTTCAAGGAAAACATTTCTAAAATGCTAAATCCAATTCTAATAAATTCTAGAAAATTAAAATTCTAAAATCAACCAAAAATAATATGAATTACAACTTTTAAGTACATTTTCTTAAAAAATATTAAAATAACTACATATAGCTATTCAAATATTGTCTGACACCCAATATCGATCCTTCTATGACACCTACAAGCTTCCAACAAACCCAGAATCTTCTATATTATAATATACGTATATAAAATATTTCAACATCCAAATCATGGAAATTCTCTGAGGGGAACATGAACAAGAAAAAAAATATGGTAAATTAATATATTAAAAAAAAATTTATATGTATGTTACTTGTCAGAGAAATATTTCAATAAAAAATATATTTTTTTAGATTTAATTTATATTTTATTTCAAGAGTAGCACAGCTCTAAAAAAATCATCCTCTTTAAGAAATAAAAATCCACTGTTTATGAATTTTTTTTTGTAATATTTCTTTCAAAAAAATTTTTTCCTTTATTCGAGTTATGGCAATGCTTTTTACAATCTATTTACAGATTGTATACTATACCAAAATGTAGGTATTTTCATTACCTTGAATTTAAGCCAGTAAACATGTCTATGCGACACTCGTAGTCCATACCCAGTAGCTTTAATTAATAATATCTTTGTTTTTGCAATTTAATATTATTTTTATAATTTATATAAAGGATATAGATACAAAGCTAATTTATATAAAGGATATAGATACTATATTATTATTTTGTATATAAAAAAATATTATTTTGTATTTAAAAAAATATTATTTTGTATTTAAAAAAAAAATATGTAAAACAGTTTTGTAGAGTCTCGAAATATCTTTTGAAAGAGAAATTTTAAACTATCGAAGTTTAGAGCGAAAGCTCATACAAATTCTATTTTAAACAAATATTATTTTTAAATAGTCCTTTAAATTTATATGTAACTTTAAATATTTTTGAAAATTTATGCTATATCGATAAGAGTCCTTTTTCAAATTTTCAAGTATATGCTTAACATCCAATAATTTAATTTATTAAAATATATAATTTTAACATTCAATAAACAACATTTTTGAAATTATTGTTAACAAAAATATAAATTTACAAAATTTATTTATCAAAAGAAAATTGGTATATATTTAATTTTAAATTTCATTTTCTATTTATGTATATCAAATTATTTTCAATTCACAAACACAGAAAATTTATATATTTTATAAAATATTTTAATATTCGCACCAAAACAAAAATTATGTTTATTTCATTTTAAAAATCAGCTCACACATTTTCTGATTTATATTCAGGTGACATCCTTTTTTATCCATGGTATATAATCAGGTATAAAAAAGATAAACTTTTTGGCATTTTTACTGCATAATAAAATAATTTTTTTTTTTGGTATTAAAAATAAAAAATTCATAAGATTTTTTTTTGTTTTTTTGGTTGTTAAACTTTATTTATCAAGTTTTGAAATTTTTGAAAATTTAATATTCTATGGATAACTAATTTGACAAGATTTTTTTTTTTGTGTAAATATTTATTTTTTATTATGAATATATTTATTTCGAAAATATATTTTTGTCTGGAAATGTGCGTCAAAATTTTATATATTAGCTTAATAAATGGTATAATTTATAGAAAAATTAGATTAATATTTTTTTATTTTTGTACTAGAGGTTAATTTTAGATTTGAAAACTAAATATATAAATCATATTAATATACATATGGTAATATAATCCATTTTGATTTTAAAATTCTAGTCTGCAATCTATTCAATCAAATTATATTTAGTAATTTATCTCGTACCAAGCAAATTTCATTTCTCTGGGTACGAAGTAATAGAGCCAGTAATGTAATGGTTTGCAAAAATGTAATAAATATCATAATTCCTTCAATGTTACGTAAATTTCACTTTTTAAATATATTTCAGTTATAGGACATCGAAGGAATATTATTACCATAAACCTTATTGTGAATTTCGCATTTGTTTAATAATCAATTAGATTAGCATTTGTTTAATCATCACTATTACAATGGAGATGATTACAGTCGAGTCAATGACATTTTTCATTAGTCCAAAGGGGATATTATCGTAATTTTTATCAAAAAAATTAAAACGCAAATATTCAAACTCCGCATACATGTCCATATTATAGTAGTAATCATAATAAATTAATTTTATTTTTGTACAATAATTACAATAATAATATAACCTAATTTTATTAAATAATCATTAATTTTAAATTAGAAATGATATTAAATTGTTATTAATCCCATGTGAAAAATAATATATTTATAAATACATAATTTGTAAAACAAATTGTATCGTATCAAGGACAATCTGTTCAGCCAGCTATAAATAGAACAAGGATCATATTTTCTATATGTAAATTTATTGATTATCAAAAATATAAATTTCAACCTGATAATTATATTTTAATTAATAAAAATTTCTAATAAATATATATATATGTACTAAATAGAAAATAGACATATGTATATGTAAATTATTTTCAATAATGTCAATTAGAGAAGTTAATTGGCAAAAATTATCACAATTTTTAGTCAATTTTATTGCATTAAAACAGTTGAAAATGGAATGTCATTATTATTTTATTATTCAAGTGAAATATTTAAATGAAATTTTGAAATCAATTTATAAACTTATTAATTATTCAGAAGCAAATTTTCAAATAATATTTTAATTTAATTTATATATTATATATATGTATGAAAAAAATTATATTTCATGAATAAGGCTGTGTGCCAAAGGGTTTAAATTTGTAGTTTAAA
Source organism: Empis stercorea (assembly GCA_949752835.1). Lineage (NCBI taxonomy): Eukaryota > Metazoa > Arthropoda > Insecta > Diptera > Empididae > Empis > Empis stercorea. The sequence goes on from OX457089.1 coordinate 42,485,086, forward strand.
ATTAAATTATGACTGATGAAATTAAATTATGACACTAGCGTGGTGAATATAGAAAGTCAAAATTTAACGACCTTCCAGACCTCGTTAAATTTGACACTTCAGTTTAAATTTTGATTTATATATCAGATTTTTTATTTCAGTTTATATTCATATATCAGATTTTTTATTTACGAGCCCTATCTCATATGTATTGATACATTCCAATATTTTATGATTTTTTTTAATGTTTTATACTAGAATTATTAATAAAAATAAATTTATTTTTTTACAAGAAATTAAAGAAATATTAATAATAATAAAAAAGGATTAAAACAAAATGTTGGGAGTGGTCCGAAATCCGGAAAAAAAAAATCCGGAATGACTAAAATCCTGAATTTTTATAAATCCCGAATTTCAAAATCCGGAAAATGAAAATCCGGAAAATGAAAATCCGGAATGTGAAACTCCGGAAAATGAAAATCCGGAAAATGAAAATCCGGAATATGAAAATCCCGCAAAATCCAGAAAAAATCCGGAAAATTTTCCACACTTAACAAGACCTAGAACCAACGACGTGGACGTGGTGGAGTTTTGGTTACTCTTTTTTTAATTTTGGTTTTAACTTTTTTTTTTAGGTTTTTTTTTTGGGTTTTTTTTTTAATTTTTGTTTTTTTTTAATTCATAGTAAATATTTTAAAAAATTAATTCAAATTAACATAACATTAATAATTCTTATTCACAAGTTTTAATAAAAATAGAGTTTAAAAATTAAAAATAGAGTTTTTAAAATTAAAAATCAAACTGAACTAAAAAATTCAAATATCTAATCAAATAAAAATCAAATATGTATTAACTTTTACGAACAATTTCTGGATGGTCGGATATATTACGATAATAGATATTTGCTTAAAAAAATAAAAATCTAAGTAGCATAGTTGCAATTGTTAAGAAAATTTATTAACAATTGAAAGTATACATATATGTTACCTTGGAAATATTTTGTAAAATTCGTTTAAAATTAAATTTCAAAATTTAAATTTTAATTTTATTTTTTTAAATAAATAAACTTAAGTCGATTTTTAAGACTAAACTTTTAAACGCCTTTCCGGATTTTCACATTCAGGATTTTCACATTCCGGATTTTCATTTTCCGGATTTTCACATTCCGGATTTTGATTTTCCGGATTTGGATTTTCCGGATTTTTTTTTCCGGATTTTTTGTTCCGGATTTTGCTATGCAGGCTTACGTACCCAACCCCAAAATGTTATATCAATTATAAAGTATTGTAATGGATCAATACATATGAGATAGGGCTCGTACATATTTATAATTTTATTTTTAAAAAAATTTAAAAAAATTAGGGCTCGTACATATTTATAATTTTATTTTTAAAAAAATTTAAAAAAATTTTTTAATTTTTTTTTAAAAATTAGAGAGAAAAAAAAAAGAAAAATTTCATCCATCTTTTTTTAAAAATTAAACCAATTGGCACAGCAAACTTGATAGTAAATATTAAAAAAACTCACTAACAAAAAAAATTTAATTTTTTGTGTCAAAATTTAAAATTTAAACTCTTTGGCACACAGCCTAAGTATATAAGTAATTTAAGTATTTTATAACAACATTTAAATATGTAAAAAAAAAATCTTTAATTCCTTTTAATTTCACATTAAATTGTCAGTTAATTTAAATAATTATGTATATGTATATAAATTTATTAAATATTTAATATAATAAAAATAATTTGTTAAATTTAAATGTAAATAAATTAGACAAGTTCAATGAATACTCAAATTGTCAATATAAAAAGTATCATTTAAATTATCATAAAAATTTTGCATGACAGTACATATTTATATAAAAATTATAGTAAAATTAATGATTTTTGACAATTTTTCAATATAAATTCATAAAACAAAAATGATTAATATTAACATAATATATAAATTTCACTTTAAAATATTTACATTGAAATTGAATAGAAAATAATTCAATTTTGATTATAAACAACCAGAGAAAATCAAAAGTAATTTATATTATTAATTAAACTTTCTTCAACGAATAAAAAATGACGTAAATTTTATTAACCTTATCCATGTATCCTCAAAATCTTGACTTTATTACTATTTTTATTATGTATCATAATTTACATAAATTATGCTTAAATTTTTAAATACTTACGAAAACTTTAAAATATTCTTACAATAACTTATAATAATTTTATTTTAATTTACATTAACTTTACCCTTGATGACAATATTTTCAAAGTAAACAATTTAATATTTAATGTAATTTAAAATAAAAGTTAATAAACATTTAAGAAACTATGAAAAAAATATTTTAGTTTAATGAGCATATACATAAAGAAATTATCCTTGAAATATTAAACTGAAATAACAGATTTGATATAGTGTCCTAAATTCACATTAAAATTAATGGTTATAGAGGAACGAGCGCAGCTCTTTTCAAAAAGTTTATGATGAAAAAAATTTACATTTTTGTACTTAATATTTATATAATTTTATATTAGTAGCTTTTCCAATAGAATTATTATATACATAGTTAAGCGTTCTATATATAATTTAATTTTAAATACGTTTAGTTGAATTAAAAATATTTATTTAATTTTATTAATTTAAAAAATTTAATTTTTAATTTTGCATTACATTTCATTATGTTTCCCCCATCTAATGCGTCAATTTTAATTGAAATTATAAATATTGTAAAATGTTTTCCAAACAAATATGTATTTAAAAATCAAAATAGGACTTTAAATGACACACATAACAACTATAACTTTTAAATTCCATTAGTTCCACCTTTAATTTAAATAATTTTAATTCTTTTTCTGTTGAAGGACTTACACATAAATTTAAACAGTCCCAAGAGACATCCACTATATATAAATATGTACATACATATACAAAATGTAATTTTTCCCAAAAAAAAATATAATTTTTGTTAGGTGGACCGGAAAAGCTTGAAAAATATTACAATGAAAATTTTCATACATACAATTTGCAAAAAAAAAAAACTTTTTAAAAAAATTCTAAATTTACATTTATCAGAAAAAGTTTTGTAAATTTTCCTTATTTTTGTTTTCTTTTTTTTTTGGAAAAATAAATCAACATACACATACCCCATACTTTAAACTGTTTCTGTTGCGTATTCAAACACCCACCTTTTAACATTTTTTTTAAAGAATTCTTGTTGCTCAACATAAAAAATTTATAGTATCTGAAGTTTATATTTCCTCAATGCTGTCTAACAGCACAATATTGTACCCAAGAGAATTAAATATGGTATTATACTTATTTTTATTAGAGACAGGGAATGAAGGGGGTATAACAATATTTAAGCGGTATAGTAAATACATAGTATATATATATATTTTTCTTTATGAAAAATAGAAAATGATTACTTAAGAAACACATCCCCGTAGAGCAAAAAGGTTAAATATTCAAGTATAATTTAAAAAACATTCACTTTTTTTTATATATAAAGGTGAGGTTTGAATTGTGTTTAATAATCGGGGTGTGTCGCGTGAAAATCTGTTTACCTTTTTTCACTTTGTTGTGTTTATATTTATTATTTACTCGTTTAATAATGATCCCCTTTTTTAAAAAAAAAAAGAAAAATTAGGTTATTGAAACAAGATATTTAATAGTACTGATAAATATAGTAACAAAATATTGTTAATACTTATTACGAAAGAGTAATATGGTATAATATATAATATATTAAGGATATTTAAATTAGTTTGTTTTATTATTAAATTTAAATATAGACGACTTACATTAAAAGTGATTAATTGGCAAAGTGGTATCTCAAAATTAGGTAGATTTGTCACAAAAAATTCATATATTTAATATTACAATTTGTCTTGAAAGGATCAACATTTAAAATTGCAACTGTCAGTACTAACAGTGAGCAACTGAAATACTAAGCATGGAGTAAAAAGTAAGTTAATCTTAGAGCATCGTTTATGTTATTAAAGTAAAAAATTTCAGTGACTATTTAATTCTTCCGATTTACTCATAAAAGTATTTCCATACCCATTTTAAAATCGAATTCTTTTTTACAAATGTTTTTTTGGTCCTTCTTACAAATGTAATGTAAAAGCTTTATCGTTCTGAGCATTTTGAACTTAGTATAGTAAGTACTCTAAGTATTTTGGAGCGTATATTAAATTTTCTTTGAGATTTAAGCCAAATGTACGCATTACATTACCCATTAAAGGTCCTTATTAGCCTATTTTCATTTACAATATTTATCGATTTTATGTACTGAGAAAATTATGTAATTAAAAATTTCATATATATTTCACTTACATAAATGTTGACCAAATCAAACAGATAAAAACATTTGAAAATTAGAGGAAACTTTTTTTTTATAAAATTGGATTTTTATCTACCTCCTCAAAATTGAAATGCTTTAATTAATTTTAATAAAAAAAAACTTTGACATTTCTACTTAATTATCAATAAAATAAAGAAAATTCTCTTAATTGCAATTAGATTTATAAAAAATAATATAGTATCTATGCTTTCTGGCCAGAAATTGTTTTCAGTCACGAGTTTTATAAGTAAATTAAGAATTTTATGTTGTCCTTTTTTTCATGTATGTTTTGATAAAGTTTTTTTTTTTAAATTGTTGGGAAAATATGTTTATTTGTTGAGGAAATTCATTATAAATTTAATTTACAATAATACCATATGGAATTAGATTAAAATGTAAACAAACAATATTTGTAATTAAAATAACCTACATAATTAGTGGTCCTTTTAAAGGAAAAACACAAAACCGAGAAGAGATAATAGCAAAGTGTTTTAGTTAAGATAATTTCGAATAACCATAATATACTCGTAAAAAAAAAAGTTTATATAAATTTATTTAAACTTTTTAAATAAAAATTACTTTCTAATTTGATAGAATTTTTGTTAAATTAAAGTAGCAAGTAAAGTAGTTTAGTAGTAGCAGAAAATGTGTCAAATTATAATATCACATGATCAGTTCCAGTATGTAGAAAAATATATGTACCTTAATTGTCGAGAAAGGTTAATTTTCTTCTACATGCTAACGTTACCGTATAGTCTACATAAATTTTTAGTTGTAATTATTGAATCATATTTAAAATTGACATTTTATAAGTGACAAAATCGGTGCACTTTGACTAAGAAAATATACAATTTATATATACATATATACTACAACTCCCAAACGTTTTCACCGCTTTGAAAATGTCATTGGAAGCAATTTCTAGGTCAACTGGTACTTATTAATTTACACAGAGCACAAATTATAACATGTGCTTTTTATTGATTTTCATATTCAATAATACTAAATATAATTCTAAACATAATTCTCAATAATTCTAAAAAAATTTCCTATTAGCAATTAAAAACATTCTACGGTATTAACTAAAACATTAATTTATAAAATAATCAAATAATAATATTACACATTTATTATTCCAGTAATTATAACATTTAATTAAATTTAATTTGACATAAATTAGAAATTCAATTATACAAAAAAAAAAATAATTATATTTAAGTTTTTCTGAAAATTGATTTTTTTATCTACATGATACATTTCCACTTAAGTCTTTAACAATTTTCTATTCTACCTATAACTTATCTATTATCTTTTATATACTTTTAATTTGATTATTTTAATTTAAAACTATTGTATTGTATAATTTGTAAAACGTGATATGCCACTTTTATTAAAATTACGTGCGAATTCATCGTATATTTTGAAATTAAAATTTTTTGTCGTATATGTTGTATAAAAGTTTTCAAATAACAAATAAAATTGAATTTATATGAAAAGTATATTTCAAATAAGAAATATAATATTGTAAATATGAAATGTTTTGTTATACGAACTATAAAAAAACTCATGTTCTATTTAGTAATGATATAAAATTACATATTACATAGACAGTAGGTTCCTCCAGATAATGAACATAACATTTATTCTCAAGTGTTTTCATGTATATGTGATAAAATTTCATTTGAAGAATTATAAAAGTAAATTCTATCAATTACTTAGGTGTCATTTATAGAATTTTAAGTATAAAGTTGAAATTAATAGCAATGGAATAAGATTTAATAATTCTTGTAAGACGGTTCATTACTATATAATTACTAAATTTACCATATTACTTATATAGAATAATTTTAATGATATTACATTCCAAGGATATTTTAATAAGGATATCTAAGGAAAATACTACTAAACTTTTGGTATTTTAAGAGCTTTGTAACTATAACTTTTAATTATCGTTCATCTTAGACCGTATTTCTAAGAATATTCGAACTCGTAATTGCACCACTACAAAAATGTTTAAATTTCATATTAAAACTATAACTAAATTACTTAATTAATTAAATAACTAAATTATAAATTAGCAAATATAAAATCTCAAGGAGGTCAACAAAATTCTACACACAAAATTTTTCACAAACTTTTTTTTTTTAACCCATATAAAAGAAAAACCTATAACATGGAAAATTTACTAAAAAGATTCTGTCATATAAAACCAGGAAGTTCAAAAATAAATAAAAAGACATAATATGATATGAAATATCTAAATATATTTTTTTTTGTCTACCCCAACAATCATTGGAAAATGGTTTTCCCTTTTCCATTTCCTGGGCTATCAGTATGTTTTTTTCTTCTAAGTAAATGGGAAAAATCAAAAAAAGAAAAAAGCATAACAAACCATATTCATTTCATCCTGTGGTTAAATATCGTTCATTTTCTTTAAATATAATTTTTTTTATTCTATTTCTAAGAACTACTCTAATAACGTGCTTGGAAAAGCAAATATAATTTTTTTTTAATATATATTCACCAAAAGTTGCACTTTAACATTTCTGGACAAACACAACAACCAGCAACCTCTTTAACAACCATAAAATAAAAAACAGAGTAGGAAGTCGACGAAATATTTCTATATATGTTTATATTATTTTTTATGCTGCTGCAAATAGAAATAACATAAAAAAAAAACAAAGAAAATACTGAAATGGATATTAAAACATAAATTATTTAAAAAGCATATATATTCTTTTATACCACAAAATTTCAAAAATATATGGAAAAGAATGTATAGTACAAAAATGTTTAACTTTTATATATAAATAAATATAAATAAAATATTAAAGAAAAAGGATTTGGATAAATTTGGAAGGATATCACTGAGGTACTTAGTGGTGGTTTATTATTATATTAATGAAAATATTTTAAATCTTTCAATATTAAATTTTATATTATAATTTATTGAAACTTTCTATTTTGTTATTAAAGAGAAAATATTAATGTAAAAGTATAAAAGAAAATTATATTTAGAAAATTTGTGTTGGCAAGTAGCTTAACGTAATTAAATTATTTAATTAGATACTTAGATTGTCTATCATGGAAAACATAGTTAAATTTAATACAAATCTAATAATAACTCTTTACTACACAAGGAAAAATATTTCTGGAAAACAATTTTGAAAACAACCAAATAAAATCAAATAAATTTCTCGTATTGCCAATCAGTATTTATAGTTCCATAATATATAATTGTTATATAATTGTCCATGAATTACCATTCTTAATTAAAGTGGAAATTGTGGCGTTTGTAGTCTCCTAAAAAATTATCTACTATATCTATATACCAACTAAAGTAGTTAAAATTACTTGTGCACACATTCAAATATTATCTAATATAACTTCAACTCTTCAAATGTTATCTAATATAACTTCAAACGTCCAAAAAGAAAATATCTAAATCACTAATAATAGTACCTTCATTCTCTTTTTTATCTGTTAAACTTGTCCAACAATTATAATTCTAGAACCTAAATTCTAATTTTAAATTTAATTCAAATAAACAATTCATTCATTAACACCAGAATTGAACCATTATATTCGACATTTTATTATGTTCTAAACACTTTTTTGGACGTACATATATTTTAACAATTGACGTATTAACTGAGAAAAATGTTATCCTTAATTATAGTATATTTAGTTCACACATTAAGGATTCACCACACATGATAAAAAGGAAAATCAAAACCAATGATATTTTTTTGTTTTTTTAATTCAAATAAATGATAAATTAATTTTTCTTCCAAAACCGACAGAAAATGGTTCATAAATTTTCGTATTATTGTATTAAAAAGAGTATTTAAAGGTTCTAATCGTAATGATATAAACAAGTGTGGTATAAAATGACATTAAAATCTGTCCTTTATATCTATTTTTACAAATGATAAATTTACTTTTGTGCTACTGCAATCCTGTAATTATATTATTATAGAAATTATATGTATAGCGAATTGTTGTAACTGCAAAAATTAAATTGTAAGATAAAAATTTAATTTATAAATATAACTTACAATAATTATGATTTTCATTTAAAAAGTACTGTATGTATAAGATATTCTCTAATGTTCAGACCCAGTTTTTTAAATAATATATAAATATATTCAAATTATATTTCTCGTTGCATCATTACTTTTTAAATAATGAATCTAAATATGTACTAAGAACTTTATTTATCCTCATACTACCACAATTTATGCTAAAAACTTTAAAAACCATTCTAATATTACAAGAATATAGGTAGACAATTTTTCATTTATTAGATTAATAAATCTTTGATGTAATCTCCTGCTACTAAATGGAATAAAATACAGAAAAAAAAATTGTAATATCAACTCATTCTGAAGCTCGCTGGTGTATAGACAATATTTTTGACCTTTACATAAACTTATGGAAATAATACTATATCTAACTAGATTTTCCAGGATATATACATATAGAAACAGTCATATTTTACACCAGGTATACTTCAAGTATAATGGACATAATAAATTTCCCAGGTGAATAAATTTTTCGAAAATGTTTTATGGTTGAAATGAAAATACATATGTTGTTATATGTTTTGGTTCAAATATATTATTGTTGTTTTATTTTGCAACTAAGATAACAAAAGAGAAGTTCAAGAGTTGTGTGACATTTTTTAACAAAAAAAAACAGGAATAAATAGAAACAATAAAAAAATAAGATTATTTTTCTAGATCAATTTGAGTATCCTTTTATAAACAAAATCATCATTTAGTTAATTAAAATTTATAAAACTTTAAATATACAATTTTTTTCCATTTCATTATTTTCGTTTATATAAAAAAGTTTAAAAATTTTTTAATTATTAATATTTTCCTTCTGTTACAATTACAAAAACTTTGATTCAATATCCGTAAGCGATTATTTTTAAGGTTTTATTACAAAAAATTCTTATATACCATTTCTATGCACTTCTTTTAAGTGTATATACTTATCAAAAATTATACTTTAGGGTAACATGATATTCCTTTTTGCACAAACTTTTAAGATAAATTGTAAAAAAAATTATTGATTTTTGTGGAAAACTTTTTTTTGTAATATAAATGCATTTTTTGATGCAAAAACCCGATTTTTTTTTGAGATTTTGAGATATTATGTAAGTAATCCTTTTCTTATTATTCAAACAAAAATGGATTTATAGATTATACCATATAAATAAGACGTCGAATTTCAATTTTAAGTCGTCGAATTTTAGTTTTAAGTCATCGAATTTCGTTTTGATGTAGAAGTATTATCTGTTATTTATATATGAACTGATCGACGTCTAACGCGACATTTTACAAAAGGACTTGCTCTGATTCTGAGCTGAAATAATGAGAAAAAAATATTTAAAATATTTGATATAATAAACTTTAAATTTTTATAAGATATCAATTATTAATAATATTCAAATTAACTTTTACAAAAAAAAAGAGGATTATTATATTATTTCAGTATATTAAAAATTTATTTAATATTTATTATAATATTTTTATTTTCTAAATAAAAGGACTAAATTAAATATTTAAAATTTAAACCCATATACGTAAATAAATTATCTATATTTAATATTAATATTTATTTTATTTATTTTTTGGTTAAATATGAAAAGGAAAATTGTATATTTAAAAAGAAAATAAAAATTATTTATTTATTAATAATAAATAACATAAAAAAAATATAAATATGTATGTAAAAATGGGGAAAATTGAAATATCAAAATCGCTATGTGGGCGGACTACAACCCAGCAAGATTTTATTTCTAAAATATTATAAAAAAAATTGAATTTAAATCAACTCATTTACTTTTGTTTAAATAAAGTAAAAAGTTTATGTTTTTCGTCTTGGCTAAGCAACAGAAATTCCTAGGCGATAATCCCATGGAAATTCCCTCGAAATTATATTTCAAATATCTCTCAATTCAATGTGATTCTTAAAAATAAAATTAATTAATTAATCAGAAAATTAGATTATCATAATTTTTAACAACCATTTGCAATGCTATTATTCATTATATACTTCAAAAAATCATTTTATTATCTCCATATTATAATTTAAGGTATCCAGTTGATGAAATATTTAACCAACAAGTTTATTGCTTTTACGATGCTAGCATTCCTCACATAATTTGTTAACAAGATATGTACAACATTTTTTTTTTAAATTAATAGAGAATGACACAATAATGTCACGATTTATGTATTCGTATATAAATTTTTATGCACCTGACTTGTCCTTATACTATTATTTATTTTATATTTTTTTATGTGTAAAGGATATAACAGGAGTGACAAGTGTATGTGATAGGTAATTTTTTTTGAATTCGTATACTTGAGAGTAAAACTCAGGGAAATCAGTGTTCTTCTTTATTATACATACTTGATAAAAATAAATTATTTATTGCATTAGCTTTAGGTATTTTTATATACCATCCAGTGACTTTTTAATTTAATTAAAATTAATTTATTACAGTATTGAAACATATAGGTAAATTTATTTAAATAAAATATAAGATTTAAAAAATTTATGGATGGAGAAAGCTTCTGGTAGAGAAATGGTAAATAATTTAAGGAAATTGCTAAACCAAGAATTTAATTTGAATTTCCATTATATTTCTTTATAATTTTTAAACTAAATTAAAATTACTACAAATTAAAAAACTATTTTTAATTCAATATAAATAAATAAATTCATTATTCAATATCTTTTTCGTAAATTCTAAATTGAATTGCTTTATTTTATAGACAAAGTTTTGGCCCCCTCAAAAAAATTAATATCTATATATTAATATTTATTCTGCTTTTAGTTTCCGATTGTTTTTGGTCAATATTTCGTCCATAATGGAAAATATTATTACAAGTTAATTTCTAACGAATTTTCTTTAAATAAAAGATATTCCAAAAAATAGATAAAATTAACACCAAATTAAATTGGTTTGCGGACCCTATAACACTTATAAATTGACTAAAATTTCGCATAGTCATATCTTTATTACAAAAAAATAAATAAATTATAAACTTTAAAATTTTCTTTTACAATGTTGAATTTAATTTGTGGGCAAATGTATCGCTTTTTCTTCATCTCTTACAATCATTTTCTCTCTAGAAAAGAAAAAAATATACATATACTTCCCACAGTTTTTTTTTTCGTTAAGTTTGCAAAGAAATTAAATTAAAGTGAAAACTTTATCTTAGGTTTTTATTTATTTGGAAATTGTAAGAAAAGTTTTTTTTCGTTTTTTTTTAAGAAAAATTACAATTTTCTTTGAATATTATCTTAATTTGCACACACACACACACAAAATTGGAAAATATTTATTTTTTAGTGTTGAAAACATTGTTTAGTGTTAACACTATATTCTTTATTTGAAAGTTTATTGTGTCCTTTTTTTGGAGGAAATGTTATAAAAGAAACTTTTTAAATTAAGTGCGAAATTTCTACAAAAAATTGTATGTACTCGTATAATTACACCAAATTCCTTCAATTGGAGAAAAAAAAACTATTATTCATTATTTCAATATGTTTGGTTTTAATTGGACATCAGTAGTTATAAATTGAGGATTTTCAGACCAATAAAAGCTCTTCTAACAAAAGAAGGAGATCAAGAATTAATCCGTAAAGATGGTTGCAAAAATTTACATATCAATGATTAGAATCATAGGTTTATATTTTAAATTAATCATAGTATGAGAAATCGCAATTCTATTGCTATCCAAGAAAATTGTGAATGCATTTATTAATTTCCTTCTAATATTTTCCAATTTTCTGTTCAATTAAAATTAATTCGTTTTGCGCAACCAAAAATAATCTAAAAAAAAATTTAATTGAATTCTTGTATACTTATATAAATTTTTACCATTTTGAAATATAAAAAAATCAATTTAAAAATATGTTTTCTTTAAATATCAGAATAGGAATTCGATTTTATTATTCATTAATACTTGAACAAAATATACAAAAATGAAAATAATCAACAATTTTCAATCTTTTAAGTATATAAATACAAAATTGCTTAATGTTACGTATCATTGTAGATTGCACTTTTGCTGAAATTTTGCTGTTTTTAGCAGATTATTTTAAAATAGAATATAAGTAGAATAATATAGAAACTATGTCTTTTTCAAATACGCTACTCTACTATACTAAATTTACATATGTATGTATATGATGTGTATATGAAAATTTCCCAATCAAACTAAATACTATTTTTTCCAGTGTGCAATCATTCAAGTGTAAAACTTTCAACATGGAAGAAAAGATAACAAAAATTAAATATTTAGATGAAAAATATATTTACAAATAAAGCAAATAGAATTTAGAAATAATTTATAAAAATTTATGGAGATTCTTCAAAAAAATTGATTTTTTATTATTATAAAGTCAACTTATGAAGTGGACATTTGAATTAGAAGATCCTCATAGGATTTAATAAATGGTACTATTGGTTTTCTATTAATGATCATTACGAGCTATTTACACAATATATTATTCAAAAATCTAAGTATCCTATGTACTTATATTTTTAATATTTTAGGATATACATATATATGATTTTTATTAATTTTTAATAAACAGAAATCTAAGTAATTTTCATCTTGTTGTATTAACTTTTACATGCTTTTACTTAAAACTATTAATAGTTGGCATATTGAATATAGCAATATAAAATGTATTTATATTTTGCAATGCTTAGAAACAAAATTGATTAATACAAAAACCTAAAATATTACCCCATAACTTGTTTTTCGAAATTATTTCTTATTTACATAAAACATATTTTCCAGATTTGTTTACAAGTATAGCTTTAAGGTATTTAAAATTAATTGCATTTATAGATAAGATTAAATTTTGCTATATTTTTGAACTAGATTCATTTAATTGTATAATATTGCTTCTTAAAAATGAAATTTTCCGTAAGACATTTATAAATATTTTATAATGTATATATGGGTGAATATTTGAAAAGTGCTCCTTTTTTAGTTTGAAAATGGAATTACTTGAAATGCCTATAAAATTGAAATATTTTTACTTTATTTCAAAGATGCATTGAAAAGAATCTTGAATACACTTTGTTCATTAAATTTTAAACATTTTTAAGCATTTTTGTTTTCCACGGGACTGATGTACTGTTGATATACTGTTTTCCACGGGACTGATATAAAATTTAAATTTAAATGACTGATAATTTAAATTGTTATTGGTACAAATGGATTGTTATTGGTACAAATTTAAATGACTGATTAAATTGTTATTGGTAAAAATTTAAATGACTCATAATTTAAATATAAAAGAAAAATTCTCAGTTCCATGACTTTGAAATCAGTCCCATGACCAAAATTAATCCACGGGACTGAAGTCACGGAACTGAGGATTTTCAATGTTTTTTTACCATATAACACGAAATAATTAATAATTTCAAAATTTTATTAAATATATCGAGATTCATACACATATTTCATATCACAATCGAATTCTTTAACATTTTGTGTTAATAGATAATAAATTATACTCATCACGGAACTGAAACTTTTTTTGAAACATTAGCAGAAATTAACTTTATTACTTAAAATTTGCATATAACTAACACGAATTTTGTTTTTCTAATTGCATTGCAGAATATTAGTATTATGATCATTTGTTACTATGACGACAAAAGTATACTACGATTTCTTATTTATATATTTTTTCTCTATTTCAAAATTCCCACGGAACTGACAAAAAATACTGGGACACATATTAAAATATATAGAAATAATGAAATAATTTACAAATTTAAAAAAAATTGTTGGTGTAGTAAACATACAGAATATCTGTAAAGTTTTAAATAAAAAAAAGCAAATTTTATTTTGTAAATATTTCATAACTATGTATATACTTTCTGATGGTTTTTACGACGGGAGACACGTCATGGGACTGAGTTTTGATGCAGTTTTCGATTTTTTTACGAAATAAGAGAAATAAAAGTTAGATCAATAATGGTTGTGCCATATAAAATAGTACTTAACGCTACCGTAGCAATAGCAGAAAATGTATTTTTTTCCGTATTTCTTTACTTTAAACGAAGTTCCATGGAAAGGAGCACTTTTCAAATATTCACCCATATACCATATCAATGGTTCAATTTACTAAAAAGTTTCATATAAGAATTTTTCCTGCGGTTTAATTTTAATATAATTTTTGTCTTCCCAACAGTTAAATAGATTTAAGCTTAATTTATTTTTCTTTGGGCTCACAACATTCCAGACCTATCTCATACAGCTTTCTCCCATATTCTGTTAGCTCAATTTTTCCTAACCACAAAAAAAAATCTGGGCAAATATTAATTTTGGAATTTATAAAATTTAATTCAACACAAAACAAAATTATATTTTTGCAACGAGAAAACTAAAAACTATAACATTTTGTTATTGCAAAACTGAAATTTTAAAACTTTTTTTTAAACAAAATTTTTATTCATGTTAACATAGATTTGTTTTTTAAAAATTCGGTTTCCATTTGAGGATAACAAAAAAAAAATGAAGTATTATTAACAAAAAATAGAAATTTTTGATTTTATTTGGATTTTTTTAGCATAGTTTTATCGTTTCTCTTGTCTCCACGGATCGGAAACTACCACAGAAAAAAATTAGTTTAGGGATTTTGGTAAAAACTTTTTTTACACTGTTAAAAAGTTTAACAAAATTTAAAATTGTTGGTTCAATAAAACGAAATAGAAATTTTAGATATAAAGTATGGAAATTCTAAATTGAGTTAGTTTTACGTTATGGACAATGTCTCCCAAAGCAGGAAGAAAAATTTATAATTCATTTAGGACAAGCTTTTCTAATTTATTTGAGCTAAATTACGTTTTTGTTGTAGGAATAAGGAATTCAATGCCAATGTTAAATAGTTAACCACCGAACTTAATGGAAACCAAATCTCACTAAAGTCGTTTTTCTATCTAGGTTCATGAATAGCGATTTGTAGAAAAATAATTTTTACTGCAAATATTGATAAAAAAGTATATTCACAATTTTTGTAATATTTTTCTTTGTGGCTACAAAAAAAAAGTTTTAGTTTTTTTTTTTAATTAAAATTTTTGTGAAAAGTTACGAAATTCTATTAATAGAAATATTTTTCAAAAAAATGTATCGAATTGTAGAATGAATAATTTAAAAAAAATAGTTGTTCAAAAAATTTAAAATGATTTATGATTGTATTAAAAATTCAACAAAAAATTCATGTAATTTTTCCAATAAAATTGTTAGTCAGCAAAGTAACTAAAAACTATAAACTGTATTCGAACTTAATAAACAGTATTACCACAAATTCTCCATTTTTTTCATAATGAACAGACAAAAATATAATATGGTAATTCGTTTCAAGTGTAAAAATGTCGAATTTTTCCAGGTCACTGATTTAAAAAAAAATCAAAATCCTTTTTTATATGTTTCACTAAAAAGCCAAAAACGCATCCAATTATATTATTAAAAGCACAGAGAAATATAGCAATAAAAAAGAATTGTTGAATTGTTGCCTTTTTCCTCTTCATATTTTAAATGGTAGTATATATTATTGACCACTTTTTTATATACCACGTTGACCACTCATAACACAACAGAATATGCAAACAGTTAAAAGTGAAAAAAATTGAATTTCATTTCATGGCAAAATATTTATGGATAAAAATCCAAGAAGTAAGAGCTTTTTAATAGTCGAAAAATTTACCCAAATTTTAACTAAATTATACAATTTTTTTCTGTTTTCTGAGCCTTTAGTTTAGTAGAATAAAATGAACTTTAATATTTTAAAAATCCTTTTTGTTTTCTTTAGTTTGTGTTGTTACCTTTCTGTATAATATTATTATTGTCCATTTCTATTTTACAAATTATTGTTATGTAGATTTGATTTGTTTAATTTAAGAATATTCGTTCAGGTTGTTATATAAATTTTTGTGTTGTTTATTTTGAACTCCTCATATTTTTGAATATTTTAAAGAATTTGCATATTGATTAGTTTGCATAATCATTTTTGTGCTATCTTATAGTACAAATTTATAAGCATACATTTGTATACATGTATTTTGAAACTAAATTTAAAATAAGGTTCTAATTTATATTTTACATATATTTCAAATAACTACACTACACTACACAATAGAGAGTAAAAATACTAAGTAGCTGATACCAATTATACATATATATATTTTAAAATTTTAATTTAATTCAATCTCCTAACACAGAAAGTAGAAAAATAAGTGTATTTTATATAGCAAATTAATTTAATTTCTTAATTTCCCAAGAAAAAAATTTCGATATATGTATAGACGTCTCTATTAGTTTGACTTTGAACAGTTTTGAGTGACTATCATAATATTTTACCCTCAGCATTTTCAATTGAATGAATGAATGAATGAAATCATTTATTGTGCCTATATGTACATTATTTTACATCAATTTCTTTTTAACAATTCTTCTTTTTTTTTATCAAGCTATAATGTTTGGCTTGATGATTCTTTTTTTTTTCTTTTATAAATCGTACTTACGAACTAATTAATCTTATTTTAAAGTTTATATTTATATCTACATTTATTTTCATTACTATTTGCACCCGATAGTTACCAATTTAGATGTGCTTAAAGCTGACTAGAAATGCATTTTCAATTCATTACTAAAATTAAGGATAAAAAAACACTTTCAAAAATTATTTGATGTTTTTTGTAATAAAATTTATACTCGTTTTAGTTTCTCCTCCCTAATTTCCTTTAAATTCTTTAAACATTTTCATTATCTAATCATCCATAAATTTGAAAAAATTTTGTTCCTTGAAATTAATTCGTATAATTTCCCAAACAAAAATTATTATTACACAGTATTTTATATTTGGTCTTTAATCTTTCAATATTATGATAAAAAAAAATTATATCCAAAAAGAAAATTATCAAAATAAATTTGATCATTTTTAAACCCAAATATAAATGCTTTAATTAAAACAATTCTGTTTTAACGTTTTAACCTCTTTGTATAGATAAAAAAAAATTAATTCTAACGTTGAATAACGTTTAAATAATTAATGATGGATTTTTGTCTGCATCAGCTAACTTTTAGTTGTAAAAAAAACTTTTGTTTTTATGTTATTTAGTTATACAGTAGGTATTATAAAAGAAAGCACTTAAAACAAGCTAGGTTTTTTTGTGTGTGACTGATTAAAACTTTCTCTATGGATTTAATTTTTTTTTCACTTTCAGGTAAAATTTTAGTGTGCGGATGTGGATGTACAGGAAAAATCATTGGTCAATTATTTAATAAATGATCAAAGTTCACGTAGGACAGAATTTTGTTTTACCTATTTGAGTTAACTTACGGTTAATTAACTAAGATTTGTTACCAAAATAATTTTTAATTAACATCGATAAGATCGAAGAACTTTAGTTTTTAAAAGGCAAATAGAAAATAGAGAAATTTAATGATAAGTTCTAAGTAGTTTTTTTTTATATTAATTTTTTTTTAATCATCCAACAGGAACAGCCCGAGTACTCTTAGGTCCACGTCAGATATGTTTCAGTGAAATATGGACTTAATTTCCTATGAATTCCAAAGCTCAAAAAAGTATAGATTGCAATGTAACATTTTCTAATACCTATATAGTGAATTACAATTTTCTAATTCTTAAAATGTAATTTTACTATTTGAAGGATTCCTTGTGCTTGAGGCGATCTTTCAATACCAAGAGCAAATCAAAAAAGTAAATAGCAAAGCAAATCGAACTCCAGTATCTCATCTCATATTTTATTTAGTTTTTAATAAATTCTTTTTAAGTTTTAATGTATGGATTAAAATCAAACTGTCGGTATAATGGCCGGCTAACTGCCTATTGGAATATTAATTTATTTGAAGCCCATTGTTTAAAAGCACTTTTTACGAAATTCTACAGCTTCGTAAAACACGAAGAATTATTTCAGTGAATTATTTCCGAAGGAAGAGTCGACGATGTATCTATAGAAATTAGTGCCGGTGATTTATATGAAGAAATAAAATAAACTTTCATTAAAGTATTTCAATTTAAATTTAACTTAATATACCTATATTAAATTTTTAAATTACATATTGAATTAAGTAAAAAGAAAACTATTTATGAAAAAACCTATAATTAATATATTATATATATTATTGAATATTAAATTTCCAATTTTGTCGACACATTGGACATTGTTGACTAAGTGGTTGCAAATTTAACCATGTAACAATACAATGCATATGAAAACAATGTGAACAAACACCCCAAACTAATGGACAATCATCGCCAGGTAATGAACATTCTGGACATGAACTTTCAAAAGCCATTCGACATATTCCACAATAATCATCTTTTGTTATCCAATGCCAAGTAGCCACTGCCATACAATCTAAATAGTAATACCGTATTAAATTTTTAATTTAAAAATGATTACCCATTAATTAAAATTATATATGTACATCAATGTAATTTTAATAACTTACTTTTAATTTTAACTTTCATTTTAAACTTTAATAATATTAATTTTATATAAAAATAAACAAATATTTTATTGTAAAATACCAAATCACAAATCACTATTTTTATTTTCAAAACAAAAACGCAGCTGTTTACAAATTCGAAATGACAGCCACAAAATATTAAATTGGTATTGGATTGAAGTTGGTTGCAATTCCAGAACAAACTTTCATACCCCTGTAAGAAATATTTATTCTGATTTATGACTTGCTGAAAAACGAAATGTTTATGACTGCAAATATTAGAAACTGTGCTAGTGCTAGTTCTATAGACAAAAATTACAATAATTTGAAATTTGAATATTATAATATATCAATATATTTTAATAATAATTTAAATTCTTTATGTCTATCTTATAATTTAGCTTTATATGTCTATCTGAAAATCTGCCTTAAGTTATTCAGCTTTCAAAACGACACAAATAATAACATATACATACAGCAACATCAATTTCAAGGCTGGTAAAATATTATGGAATTTGTTAAATAAAAATTTGCATCACAAGTGCAGCGTCTCACATGAACGTCAGTCATTCACAGCTCAACCTGTTTCGAGTCCACGAGTAGTCCTCGAATCGTACACGATTCCACGCATCGTACAAGCAACATTATTAATAATGTTGCTTTGCATCAGAGTATTATAGTTTTGTCGTATTGTAAAATTTTCTAAAGGGTAATTGTTAGATTTTTTCATACAAAAAATTATCATATGTTTTATGTCAACAAAAAAAAAACATTTTGACGTTTTCTTTGTGTAAAATCATCTAATTTCAATACAAAAATATTGAGGAAGTAGAAAATATATTAAAAATTCAATAAATTTTTTTTTTTTTATAATTTCCTCATCCAAATCTTCTTATAATATAAAAAGATAAGAAATGGGTAATGCTGGTAGCAGTAATTTACCAACACGCGAACGTCATAAATCCGGTTCAAGTGACATAGGTGGTGTACCAAGTTCCCCATGCAAACCAGGTGTAGGTGGTGAAGGACAAGCATTTGTATTTGACAAAAAACCAGACACGCGCCTAGTACTCCATCAGGGTTCACAAGAGGACGAAGGTCCTTATTATACACCATCAACGGGAATGCAACAAGAACCAGATAATTCAGGTGGTTCAATATCACGACCACGTTCTAGTACAGTTTCAGAGAGTGCAAGTACAAGAAATAGTTTCTTAGAATCAGATTCAGATGCTGGTGAAGAAAAAAAACCCGCATTACCAACAGTTTTTAAATGGGATGGCGGTGGTAAAGCTGTTTTTATAAGTGGTACATTTTCAAATTGGAAAACATTACCAATGGTACGAAGTCATGGTGATTTTGTTACAATTATTGATTTACCAGAAGGTGATCATCAATATAAATTTTTTGTTGATGGTGAATGGAAACATGATCCAAAATTGGTAAGTTTAAAATTAATATTTATTTTTTGTTATTGCGTGTTAATTATTTCAGTAGAGAAAATCAATATTTTCTTATGATGTTATTGTACTGAATTATTAGGTTGTCAAATGACTAATAATTCTAAATTTATTGAAATAATTTTTATAAAAAGTGACAATAATTTGAATAATTTTTTGTTACAAATTAGACAGTTCTTTTATTATTTGTAATTCTTAATATTTCTAATTAATTGTCCGTTTAATAGAAGAAAGTATTAAGTATCAAAAAGTAAGTTTCGAGTAAATCCATTAATTCTTTTCAACAGAATTTAATTTTTTGCTTATTATTATAAGCCTATAGGGACTTACTCAGTTTTGTCAGTACAATTAGAAGTTATAACGATTTACTACAAAAAAGTTATAATAGAATGAATAATTACTTTCTGCTTGTTAATCAAAAATATTTTATATAAAAAAATTCTTATAAGCTAATAATAAATAATTAATATTATAGAAAAATATTGAAAATGATGCTGGAACTAAAAATAATTTAGTGTCTGTACGGCAATCAGATTTTGAAGTTTTTCAAGCATTAGCCAAAGATAGTGAAGATGCTGCTAATCAAGCACAAAAAGAATATTCACAAGATATACCACAAGCTAAACCATGGGAAAAAGTATCTGGACCACCTGTATTACCACCACATTTATTACAAGTGATTTTAAATAAAGACACTCCATTATCGGTAATTTCAATATAAAATAAATTTAATCAAAATTATAAATCAATAAATAAATTATTACATTCATTCTACAGTGTGAACCAACATTACTTCCTGAACCAAATCATGTTATGTTAAACCATTTATATGCTTTATCTATTAAAGATGGTGTTATGGTATTGAGTGCAACTCATCGATACAGAAAAAAATATGTTACAACACTTTTATACAAACCAATCTAATTTTTTTTTTTAAATATTATATACTTAGTAAAAGGTTCAAGTATTGGCAGATAAAAGAAAATTATTTAAAAAAAAAATCAAAATTATATAAATAAATATCCAAATATAAATATATTCATTTTAATAAAAACAAATTCAGGCTTTTTAGGACAAAGTTCTTAGTGCGATTTTATTATTATTATAAAACTAAAACTAAAAGTGATGAAGAAAAAATTGTAGTTATTAAAAATATTTGAATAAAAATTATTTTTTTAATATTTAATAAGAAACAAAAAAAAAATATGTATAGAAAAAGTTAATTATTTAAAAAAAAAATTAAACAACAACCTTAAATTTTTAATTAATATACATACATACTTAATTCTTTTATCATATAAAATAATTTTGAAAATTTTATATAATAAAATAATAGAATTTATGCGTGAGATACAAAATTAATATATGTTTTGTTATTGAAAAAGGCTTTGTTATAATTGTAATTCGAAAACAAATAAGTTGAAGGGAAATAATTATAATTATTAATTTATAGCTGATATTATTATTATAACTAATACAAAATGAAAATAGGAAAATATTTTAGCTGAATTATTAATAGTATTAGAATAAAATTTATGTCAATTTAGAAATTTAAAATTATAGAAATCCGAGTAAAAGTTATGTATAATATTTTGTACAAAATTTTCTAATCGAAGGTAAAAATTATATGAATACTTATGTCCTTGCTTTCTGCTGTATTATATAAAAAGATAAAGAAAACCAATTCATAGTAATATTATTTAATTAAATTTGAGTTGAACTTTGATTCTCATTGTTTTAAATTAAAAGATAAATTATATATAAATGAAATATTTCAAAAACAAAAATTGTTGGTTTCAAATCATTTTATGACTATTCTCTATAATCATAAACAGACAGAATAAACATGAATGAGTATCAGTTAATTGTTGATATGATCTGAAACATATGTATCAAAGAATTCAAGAGGTTGAATTTAGTTATTATTATACAAATTTTCGTTTTTATGCATTTACATATCCATAAATCCTTTTTTATTTTCTTTAGTTAACCACATTTCCAGGAAATAAACAATTTAGTTACCTATACTTTTCCTTATTTAAAATCATAAAAGTCAATAACCTTTTTTCTTATTAGGACAAAAAAAGAACATAAAGGACCTCATTTCCTTATCATTTACAAAATGTAAGTAGAACATAACAAAAATATTATAAAAGGATAAAAATTGGTTTATTTGTAAAAAAATTGAAATACTTTTAATTTATATGTACAAGTACAAATACATAATTTTTTATATGAATTCTTATGACAAACATTTCTCAACGAAATAGTATATATTTAGAGTAGTTGTTTATCGATTATATTCAACGATATAGAAGATATATGGATAGAGCATAAATATAAAAATTTGAAACCACGCCGGATATAAGTTGTCTCTTTTTATGCTAGCCGAATTGTCAAAATATAAAAATGAGAAATTAGGGGCGGATTAGGTTTTTTTTAATTCGGGCAATCAATTTTTAAGGAGATAATTTTTTTTTTTTTGAAAAATACAAGTAAAGATCATCCGAAGGAATATTTTAGGTCGCACAACGATAATTATACAAATGGAAAGTAAAATAGAGTAATTTGTTTAGCTAGTTAATATTGTTAATTTATATTGAGACTCTTAAACTTAAAAAAATAAGCCAGCCCTGTAAATCTAAAATCAGCTGTTATAATATTTTTCATATTATTAATTTGACACTTCGGCGAGCAAAAGGAAAGAGAACTACCAAAATCGTGGCTTCATAAACAATTTTTCAATATATTAAAATTTTAATGTGTTAAAAAGAGAGGGAACATTTATGCCCTATCCATATATCTTCTATATAGTTGATTATATTAATTATACAATTTCGCGTCACAATCAGTTGGTCTGAAGGGATCTATTTATTACATTCAAAAGATTTTTGGTCAAGAATAATATTTTTAAACAAACTCGTCAAATGTCAAAACAATTTTTGATTTGAATTTCTGACATTTCGTTTTTAAAAATAATTCTATTGTTCGTTTGTTTTTTTAAAAGTGTTTATTATTATTTTTAGTTAAATAAAAATATTTAATATTTAAAAGTAAAATAAAACACACTAATTAAAATATGGACAGTTTTGACTGTGACGGTTTTAAAGAATTATTTATCTTAGAAAAACATCGTCTTGCAAGTTACAAATCATGGCCATTTGATAATAATTCGAAGTGTAATATTAAAAAAGTCAGTTGGAGCCGTAAACAAAATTAATTTTATATTAAATTATTGTTAATATTTCACATTGTTTTTTAGATGGCTAAAGCTGGTTTCTATTGGTCTGGTAATGATCGAGAAAATGATACAACAACCTGTTTTGCTTGTGGTAAAGTATTAGACGGATGGGAATCCACTGATGATCCATGGACTGAGCATGTAAAACATGCACCTCAATGTGTTTTTGTTAAACAAGGAAAACCCGAATCACAATTAACAGTAATACAAAAATTATTGATTCAAATTTAAAAAAGAAATATAAATTTTTTTTAATTATTCTTTTTAGATAGAACAATTCATGGATTTAGTTGCAAGTATTACGAAAAATTTACTTCATAAAAAACATACACAAATTATAAGCAAAATGGAAGCTAATATTTCGAAAAAACGAGAAAATTTTGTTAAAAAATTTAACCAATAAAAAAAATTTGTAGATGATCACCTGAAAAAAATATATCTCGTCATTTACAAAAAAAATTAAATGTTTTGACAACTCCATGATATGATATATATATACAATAACAAGAATTACGAAGATGCTCCAAATAATATATAAAGGAATTATTTTTTTTGTATTTTAAAACAATATTTTTAATAAATTTGTACTATAAAATTTTGTTTTGTATAAATAATATAATACAAATTCGCTTTCAAGAAATTCAAAATAGTGTGTTTTTTATATATGTACATATATTTCTAATTAATTAAAGCACAAATTCTTCTTTATTATTAATATGAACTGAATCTGAATCTAGCGTCTAGTTAAACTAGAAAACAGACTAAGTATGGAATATATTAATATTTAGTCAATCTCGTTTTTGATCATAAATACAAATAGGAATTACATTTTTTATATCAGGTATTTTAAAGATCGGCGTTAATAAAATTTTAATTAGAAATTCGACGAATAATTTTTACGAAATATATTCAAACATGATCAGTGGAGCTGTTCACACTGGCTGCATTTGTGGCAAAGTCATATTAATTGAAGTAAACGCCAGCAAATATCATTTTATGGAAAAAGACTAATAATTTTATTTAAATAATTTGGATATATTTAAAATTAGTAATATTATTTTTAATAGTTTTAAAATTAAAACAAAAATATATAAAAACCGAATCCAATAACTATTACCTTGTTTCCATGACGAGTTGAACTCGAGTTCAACTCGAGTTGAACCCCATGGAAACACGAGTTGAGTTGAGTTTTCGTTAAATCCATTTCAACTCCACGAAACTAGTGGGATTGAGTTGAGTTATGTCATTGTATTAGTAAATTGACATTTTATATCTTTGTATGTGTAAATGAACAAAAAATTATTATTTTTTAATAATAATGGCGTCAGGAAGGCTTTTTTGGAGTGACGATGAAGTAAAAATTGTAATATCAGTAATGGAGGAGAAAATTATATTAAAATTAATGACATAAATTTAATTATTATGAAATAAAAAAACCTGTTTTATATCGTGTTGCCAGAACTGTCAGTTCAACTCAACTCAACTCGAGTTTTTGCATGGAAACGACTGGGGTTGAAATTTGAATTTTTTCAACTGAACGATAACTCAACTCAACTCAACTCAACTCAACTCCGTGCATGGAAACTAGGTATATTACCTTGTTTCCATGACGAGTTGAACTCGATTTCAACTCGAGTTGAACCCCATGGAAACACGAGTTGAGTTGAGTTTTCGTTAAATCCATTTCAACTCCACGAAACTAGTGGGATTGAGTTGAGTTATGTCATTATATTAGTAAATTGACATTTTATATCTTTGGATGTGTAAATGAACAAAAAATTATTATTTTTTAATAATAATGGCGTCAGGAAGGCTTTTTTGGAGTGACGATGAAGTAAAAATTTTAATATCAGTAATGGAGGAGAAAAATATATTAAAATTAATGACATAAATTTAATTATTATGATATTATGAAATAAAAAAACCTGTTTTATATCGTGTAGCCAGAACAGTCAGTTCAACTCAACTCAACTCGAGTTTTTGCATGGAAACGACTGGGGTTGAAATTTGATTTTTTTCAACTGAACGATAACTCAACTCAACTCAACTCAACTCCGTGCATGGAAACAGGTATATTATATTTTAATGTCCTGTCGCACTGCGCCAGATTCAACTCTACTATCCAAATTTAGCATTCGGATTCCCATTGAATTTACATATATTTACCTTTGAAATTGTAGAATTATTCATTGTTTTTACCCTTTTAAATATTTATTTAATTAATTATATTTTTTTCTAACTAATATAGATTTAATAATAGGAAATTAAATATATTAATTTTGATGTTGTATGCCTTTTTTTTAATAAATTTATTTGCTTCGTTAACTCAAAATTATTCTTGTCGCTGCCATATTTTATAATTTTTAACGAAATCGTAAACACATTTTATATTTCAGCAAGTGTGGACTGCGCTGCGCCATACATTGAAGTGATCTGGCGCGGCGTGCTGTAAAATTTGACTTGACAGTTTTGTAGATCGGTTAATTCCCAAAACACAGGGGTTTTTGAATATAAATAATAAATATAAAATAATATATATAAATTTCTCAATAATTTCAATTCATTTATTTTTTTCATCATTGTGGATAGTGAAGTTGTGTTGTGGAGAACGAAAACTTATCAATATATCAAAAGATTAAAAATATTTAATAAAATTATAGATTATATATGTGAGTCATTAAGGCTTTATCTCAAAAAGTAATAATAAACTACTTAAGATAACCAAGACCAAGAATAATAAATATTATTTTTATTTCTTAGTTGAAATTTTATAAATTTTCTGATGAAAATGTCGTCCATGGTAATTCTCAACTAATTTTTTATAGTTTTTCCATTAATTTTTTTTTCATTGTAGAATATTAAAATAAATAGATTAACTGACGCGTTGGACAAAATATTTTTAAAAGAATCAACGCAATTATCATTTGTCGAAGTAATTATCAGCAAAATACAAAAATATATTTTATATAAGAGTCGAAGCTGATGAATAGATATTTTTTAAGACACATATTATCAAAATAAATCAAAATACTTTCTTTTATAAATATACTTAAATGTGTCTAAAAAAATATTTAGAAACTTAGCCCTAGCTACTACTCATGAGCCTCCCTAACTATTAATAATTGTTCTTTATAAAATCATTTTAGGGTTACAGTGAATGCTATACGATTGTCATGCATAATTATGGCAATGATCTTTATGAAGCAATTAAAAACATTATTTGTGAACATATACGCAGTCGTATTCAGCCAGTAATCACAAAAGATTTATGTAGTAATCGCTTAGATGCAATGATTAAAAAATGGGAAGATGTAGAGGTTTCGGCTAGAAAATTTCATGACATTTTATTATTTTTGGATTTAAACTATGTGCAGCCTAAAAATTTAATAGAAGTTTATGATATGGGACTTCAAAATTTCCGAAATTTGGTAAGTTTAATATATTTTAATTAAATTGTATAAAACATTTAATGTTCAATGGTTGATTTTCAATTGAGGCTCATCAGACGCGACTAATTAAGTTGCAAATTTTCAACAAATTTAATAATACAATAATCAGTCTAACCATGATAATCCTCAATTATTAATTATCTATTCTTAATTTTATATTTCATCGTTGTAATTTTCAATCTTATTAATACATATAGTTTAATATTTGTTGTATACGTCAGCATAATTTTATTTATAAATCTAATATTTTTATATTATTTATAAAAAATTTATTATTATTATTATTTTAAAGATAATTCGTGATCATATTGTTAGTGAAGCAATGCAACATGTCATTTTTGGTATGATTATAGCTGAACGCCAAGGAAATGTAATTGATTACTCAGCTATTAAAACTGCTGTAAATTTATTGCTGTTAATTGGTGAAACCAATAATCCATATTCAGAATATGATCAAATATTTGAACATAAATTTTTGGAAAATTCACAATTATTTTATAAACGTGAAGCACAAACATTATTACAAAATAATAATGCTATTCAATATATTAAAACTTTTGAGGTAAGTTAAAAAAATGTATTATATGTATATTCAGCCAGATTTTTGTTTTATGATTTTTTTTTACAAAGACACGATTATCAGAGGAAAAAGAACGTGTAACGCGGTATTTACACGAACGCACTCAAAATAAAATTACAGAACTGGTTGAAAATATTCTAATTAAAGAGAATTTAAATAAAATAATTGATTTGGATTATGGTTTAAATTGGATGTTAAAAGAAAATTGTTTAAAAGAATTAAAAACTATATATGAATATTAT
Source organism: Empis stercorea (assembly GCA_949752835.1). NCBI lineage: Eukaryota > Metazoa > Arthropoda > Insecta > Diptera > Empididae > Empis > Empis stercorea. The sequence continues at coordinate 42,512,901 of OX457089.1, forward strand.
AAAAAATACTCAAATATAAATGAATTTAATAAAATTGCTGGAGAACGTTTCAATGTTTATGCAAATTCTTGTATTAAAGATGATGCTATTGATTCACAAGACAAATCAAAAATTATTGAAAATTTATTAAATTTAAAATCGAAATTTGATAATTTCACAAAGGAATGTTTCGATAATAATGAAGATTTAAAATTAATTTATCATAATATGTTTACAATCGTATTGTCTTCAAAACCAAAAATTTCAGAATATTTAGCATGTTATATTCATGAAAAAATGCGAAAATATGAAAAAACTGTAAGTATAATATTATCATTAAATTTTTCATTAAATTATTTTATTTTCTCGTTTTTACATAATTAAATATAGGTAACTGACAGTGAAATTGATAAAGAACTAGATGAATTTATTGAACTATTTAAATTAGTTACTGAAAAAGATGTTTTTGAAAAATATGCTAGAGCTAATTTAGCAAAAAGATTACTGTCACTTAGAGCTAATGTAGACATTGAAAATAACTTTATTGGAAAATTACAAGTAATTAAAAAAAATGCATATACATGAAAATATTTTCCTATTTTTTTTCTCTTTATTATTAGCTTGAATGTGGTAATGATTTTATAAAATCATTGAAAAATATGACCCAAGACATGACAATAAATGAAACACATATGGATATCTTTAATAATGAAAATATTAGAAAAGATGTCAATTTACCAGAAATTGATTTTAGAATTAATGTTCTACATACAATATCGTGGCCAACTTTTAAGCAATTTCCAAAATTTAATTTACCAAAAAATATGAATGATATTTATGAATTATATTTACAATGTTATCATGATAAATTTAGTGGAAGAAAAGTAATATTACAATATAATATGGGTAAAATATATATATAAAATTTAAAATAATTTATTCAGCATATTAATTTGTATCTCAAGGTAATACAAGAATTAAAGCACACTATGAAGCATTTGAAAAAAGAAAACAACGTGACTATATGTTTGAAGGAACAACAACATTACATGTAAGAAATAAATAATATTTGATATGTATATATATTAATAATATTGTTCCAATATTTTCTCAGGCAGCTATTTTAGATGTATTCAACAATGTTGATACATTATCATTTAATGAAATTCAAGCGAAAACGAACATTGCAGAAGGAAGTTTAGAAATTATACTTATACAATTTGTTAAAAATAAAATTTTAAATTTAGAAGAGAAAAATGATGGATTATTAAAAATATATTCTGTAAATTTAGGATTTTTTTCAAAAAATTTCAAGTGAAGTTTATAGTATTAATAGTTACAATTTTTTTTAATGAAACTTAATTTTATAGGTATAAAATAAAATTAAATAATCATGCTGAAATAACTCGAGAAGAAAATGAAATTTTGGAAAAAAGAATTTTAATTGATCGATCATATGAAATTGATGCTGCAATTTGTCGTGTAATGAAAACACGTAAAACATTAAAAGTAATTTATTTTTCATAACTAAAAGAAATTAAAATTCTATAAATATATAATTAATTTTTAGGTAACTGCGTTATATTCAGAAGTTATAGATATATTAAATAAACGTTTTAAACCATCAGTAGACATGCTTAAAATTAAAATTAAGGATTTAATTTATCGAAAATTTATTGCTTATGAAGAGAATGATACTACAAGAATTATTTATATCGATTGTTGAAATTACTATTATTATTATTTTTACAAATTCTTTTAATGTGTCAAAAACATTTATTATGATAAAAATATTATTATTATGTTATATACAGATTTTTACGTTTTGAAAAATAATAATAATTAATTTAATATTAAAGTAAATAAATGAAATGAAAATGTTTTGTCAATAATTATCATTTTCATATTTGTTTATAACATTTTTCCATAATTTAAAGTCAATATTTTTTGTAATAAAATCTAAATGTCGTAACATTTACACATAAATATTATTTTATTATGTAATGTAATGTATGCATGATTGCAAGAAATAAAATAAAGTTAATTTACATGAATTTTTCAATATTTTAGTTTCAATTTTTGTGGACGTCTGAATTATTTCGTCAATCTGTTAGTTATATGAGAAGTAGAAGTCGATCTACAAAATCTACATGAATTCAATTTTACCAAAATCTACATGAATTCAAGTTAACTAAATTCTAATTTTATATTGATTAAATATTATTCTGTCGTACGTAATAATAGGCAAGACAAGAAATATATTCGATTTAAAAGGATTAAGTCTTTGAAGTTTCATTATTTGCTTAAATAAACCATTTATTCAATGTTTTTTTTTTGCATGCTGAATCCTTGTATAAGTGAATCCAACCAAAAAGCTATAAATATTCTACTTAAAGCAATGCACCTCCATAATTTTAAACTATAAATTTTCCATTGAAAGTCCAAAATTACAATCTGGAAAATGACTATACCAACAAGTTGGAAAAATTATTTATTTGCCTTCAGTTGTAAAAGCAAAAATAAAAAGTAATTTTCATTTTACAAATTTTCGCTTTAAATTAAAATTAACAATAATGAATTATGATTTTAAATAAAATTAAAATTTTTTACCTTTAAATTTTTCTTTTCTTATATTTCTGCGGTTTTAATAAATATAATTTTTTAAGCCAAAAACTTTGTATTTAAATATAAAAAAAAATATTATAAAATGAATTTACATATTGTTCATATTTAAAATGGATAGTTAATTAACCTGCCAAAAAAATTTCCAATAATTTCAATTAAAAAATAATTAAATGAAGTATAGGTATGTATAGAAAGAAACTAATATTTTTACCATCAATTTATGAAATTATTTTTACCTTTAATTTTAAGTTCATTTTATAATTAAAAAAATATTTTATTATAAAAAATTATTTAGCTATATGAAAACTTTTTTACTACTGAACTAAACTATCTATAACAAAATATTAATTTTCTTTTGTTGGTGCAATTTTCATTTACAAAAATTCCATGGTTATAATAAATTAATAAATTTTCATTAACTTTATATCATAATAATTAATGAACTGAAAAATATTTTGTTATATAAGCAAAATTTTATGAATTTTTGAAATCATTAAAATTAATGAATTGTTTTAATTATCTACTATAAACTATAGCATAGTATAGATATAATGCAAACCATAATTTTCATCGGTTTATTATATAGTTAAAATAAATAAATATAAAATTCAATTAAAAAATATAATTTATAAGTGGAATATTATGTAATTTTCTATTTAGTTTCAAATTTGTTAACCTACTTAATTCTGGTATGTAAAACAGTAAAACTTTTACAACATTTGCTCGAATCTTAATTTTTCGCAGAGATTATAACCCATTGTAGTCCTTTCTAATATCATCTGAAGCCAGTCAACGAAGCAACCCAACAACATTCCTAAAAACTATAATTTCCATGTCTTACCTTCCACGCCAAAAAGACCACTGAAGATTTAGGATATCATGTTTTATAAAACATAATTCATCATAATTTGGAAACTAAATGAAATTTAATAAAAATATAATAGTCAAAAAGCATATTAAAATTTATTATAAGGAACAAATTTAAATTTGTATATAAATTAAATTATGTTTAACTTTACCATAACTAGAAGATTAAAATTATTTTTAAATAAACCATAAATTGTCAATTTAACTATTAAATTTTTTTATAATTTTTTTTTTCTTATTTTCCTCTAAATTTCCATAATTTTTTTTTATTAATATTTATACATAAAAAATTTTCCTAAATAGAAAATTTAACATCTCCCAATCAACTAGACTGCATAATCTTTGAATGTTATACGTAGAAGCAAAATAAAAATATTTCAAAAAATATGTTTAAATTTGTAGTCCTTTCAATGATGCAGTGCAGAAGGAAAAAGGATTTCGAATCGGAAATAAATTTTATAGAAAAACCGTTCCCTAAGTTTCGTATATAAAAAAAATGAAAATTTTCATAACTATCTTCTCTGGCCTATAATAAACTCATATAATGGTATCTATTAACTATATATGTAACTATATATATATATTAAAAAAATATGCAATATAAACAGAAAAATATTATAAAAATCATAACAATTTTTCTTGTTTGAAAATTATAAAAAAAAGAAAGAAAGAAAAATTGATAAAGTAAACACAAGAAAATTTATTCTGCGGTTTAAAAAGTTTATTTAGAATGCATATAAATAAAATTATCAAATCTAGCCTTGATATTTTATAAACGATTAAATGTTTATGATAATAAATTTTTTATAAAGGATATTTTTTGAATTATGCGACAGATTAACGAGTAGGTACTTCTTATTTATCAAGAAATATTGATCTTTGGAGATAGTCAAATTATAATAATTTAATTTTGGTATATTCATTATTGCAGCAGAACGTCTTAGTCAACATAAACTTACATTATAGATTATTGTTGAACAAAAATTCCAGCTTTGGAACTGTACAATAACTTTACCTTGGACCATTATGCAAACTGTATTCTTAAATTTTAATTTTATATATTGGACAATTTTAAGAAATTAAATTATTTCGTGGCTATTTATATAAATATTAAATAATTAAAAAAATAATGTTTTATTCTCCTTCTTGTATCCTTCGTTATAACCATATTGATTAAAATCTTATTATTATTCAATATATTGTGGTTAGATATTCCTTTCGTTTTGCCTATTAATTATTACAATAATTAGAAAATTTTAGGTTAACCATGAATTTAAGTGAATTTTATATTTAACTAATTTAAATTTTTAAATATACTAAATATGTATAATAAATTAATACTGGTAATAGTATGTATAAATAACAAGTGTGAATTATATTAGTTATTTACATATTAATCATAAATAATTATATGTAGTTAACTTAATTATGTTAATTTTAAATGTAATTTTTTTTATACTTTCATATATGTATATATATACTACATATCATTTTAATTTAACTGATTTTATATAATTTATTAAATAGTGAATTATAATATCAAATCCTTTCAACATTTATTATTAAATCCTTAAAAATTATTTATTATGATTTTTTATCAATACATTTATTGAAATTATAATAATAAATAAAGTGTTAAAATAATTAAGCCAATAATTTATTAAAATCATAATTCATTATTGTTATTTTTTATTATTTTGAATTTTCTATCCTTAATTTATAACAGATTTCATTATTTTGCATGGAAATTTGAATATGGACAATTGCTTTACACAAACACAGTTTATTAAAATATTTTTATTTAATATTAAATTTCAGTATTATTCTGAAATAATTGAAATTTTCATTAAAATATTTTGTAAATTTAATTGTTTCTATATGGGAAAGGATTTAATAATAAATGTCCCAAAATGAAACCTTTTGAAAACGACCAAATTGATTTTGAAAAGTGGATAACTTTAATTTTGGAGACAGACGATTTTAAAGGTTTCCAAAAATATTTTTGAAACAATATTTGTTGTTATTATTATTATTTTTTTGTTTCTCATTAAAAATCACGTCAATTATATAAAATTGTCACAAAACCACTAATAAATGTATTAAAAAATAAATTATAAAATAAAGTTAGTTTTAATTCGAGAAAAATTATATATAAAAATTGTGGTTTTTATTTTTGCATTTATATTGTTATTTTTTATTTTAAGTGGTAATGTTGTTTATTCAGTTATGAAATGAATTTTTGTGATATAAAAAAAATAATCCTATTAAATGTTTATAGCACTGGCAAGTCAAATTAGTCATTTTACATTTCAAGTTAGTCTTATTTAGAAATCAAATTGAAATTACTGCTATTATGTAAAATCTTTTAAGTTATTGAATTGTAAATATCTTAAAAAACTAGATACCTTTAAAAACGAATAACATTTCATGAAATGTTAATTAAGAAGACGAATTTGATAATTAATTACACAATTATGTATACATCAGCAATGATTTTCCTTTCATATTTTTACATTTATTAAAAATATTAAACGATAAATTTAATATTTTTAATAAATTTAATATTTTTAATAAATATTAAAAATATTAAACGATAAATTTAATATTTTTAATAAATTAATTTGATTTAATGATAGTTTACAATCAATACTACTTATGGGTATTCCGAAAGCCCAGTCATATGTAAGCCATATATTAATGTTATATAAAATATTAACACAAAATTTTATTATTTAATTTAAAACATTTTCATAAAAAAAAGTCTCAAATACCAAAAATAATTAATTAATTTGATTTTTTTTTTATCTTTTGATATTATCATGATGTTAAAAATAATTTATGTTGCATTGAAACCATGAAATTTTCAAGTTAATTGAAAAATTATTATTATACATATTTTGGTATATAAAAAAAAATTAATTAACAAATCATAATCATAATTTATCTTTAGACTACCTTTTAAAATTGTTTAATTTATTATATAACATTATTTTCGAATTTTTTTTTATACTTTTTTTAACTAAATATAATGTGCTACAAAAACAAAAATTATTCTCCAAATTTATCATAATTTTTCTTCAAGAAAAAAGAGAAAAGATAACGATTAGGAGGTACAAAAAAATAAAACTAAACTAAAAATAAATTTACATTCTACTTAAACTGACAAATATGAGAACTTAACTTATACGAAGGCCATAAATTTTATCCAAGAACTCTTACAAAAAGAATCCCTTGAAGCTTATATCACTTATATCCTTTCATTTTAACTTTGCAATACGTAAAAAAAAGTTTTCTTCCAATTTTTTTGCTTAAACTTTTCTATCTACAATTTTTCGTATAACATAAAAGTTAAAACTACTAAAAATTTTATAAGAAAAAAAAACTATTTTTTGAATGAATAATAAATTTCATATATTAATTTATTTATTTTTTACAAAATATGCTAAAAAAAAAACTTTTATTATCATTGAAGTGAAAAAAGTCCTTTTTCTTTGCTTTTTTATAAGGGTATAGCCATGCAATCTAATTTAAGGGAATAAAAAAAAATTATATTGATTATAGCAAAACCAAATAGGATGAAAGATGAATAATAATGAAATATTTTACCAAAAATAGAAAAATTTAAAATCAAATTAATTGAAAATTAAATAAATACATTATATTTTATTAGGATTAATTAATTTTTGAATAATAAATATATAATATTTATTTTCTAAATAAAATACAAAATAAATCTACCTATTTATATTTATGTTTCATATTCCCTAAAACTATTTATTCAAAATTTTTGAATATTAAATTCAATATCTATAGCGATAGCCTATCCTATACTATAAATAATAAAATGCCATCAGCACAAACTTTATGCAAATACGATTTATTATCAAACAAAATTTGATTATATAATTTTATAATAATAGTAATCAAATTTTTGGGATATACTCGTAATTCCCAAAGCAACGAAATCGATTATATCAAAAAAATAAATATTTCGGTTTTTTAGTTATATCTCTTAAAGGTGTCTATTTCATAATTTTACAAAAATATAATATTTTCTATATTAGGTAACTAAAACCAGCAGATTATACCTTGTTTTTCTAGGGTTTCAAAATTATTATTTATATGTTTAGCAATATACTTATGTAGGTATATATGAATTTTCTTAAACTCATATAAATAATTCCTTAAGGGTTCACTAATATTAATTTCAAGTGTTGAAAGGAAAGATATATTTTTGATATTTTCCAAAGTTTTTTTTTCTATCTATCTAGATACAAAAATATATTTCAACAATATATACATTTATACTATACTTTCGAAACTTATCTGAGTATCTTAGGGAGAATAAAACATCAAGAAAAATATGGGATATAATATTTGTGGTTACTAAAAAAAGGATATAACGACATATATAGATTAATATTCGATATAAATTTTTGTGCATTTTTCAAGTAAAATATAAAAACTTGTTAAAGTTGTGGTCTGAAAATAGATATTAATAGGAAACACAAGATTTAAGGATATAAACCAGCATGAGAAAAATATTAATTTTGGTATATTATTTTCTAAGAGTTATTAGATAATATAAAAATATATTTTAGATCTTATAAGTATTTATAGTTTTATGAAATTTCACTATAATTTAAATTATTGGAAAAAGTATGTTAATGTTATATAATATAACTTAAATTATACTTATACTATCTGCTTCTGTTTAATTAAAAATATAATTTTATCGATTAAAAGTCAATTAATATTATACCAATTTCGTATTAAATTTTTCACAAAGTTTTAATTATCATTTTATGCATTTGATTAGTTACATTATTGTCTTGATTAGTTACATTATTATAAGTATACTAAAATAATATATGTCATCTATTAGTCTTTTGACTTATTTGTATAGTTGTATAATGTATAGTTTGGCTAGCTGGAAATCACTGTTTTCTATTTATTGAATAAAAAGTATCCTTAGAGCTTTCTGAATAATTTTAACTTTCACATTAAAATCTCATCATAAATATTTATGCATATATGAATTTGGAACGGAAAACTTTAATTATTTTATATGTAAATTTGAAATTTTAGTCTAAAAGTATATTGAGTTGATATATGTTTCAGCAGAGATCCATTTAAGGTATGAAAAATAAAGTTGAATTCCATATACATATTATTTTTATACCCTAATTTTTTCTATATTAAAGTACTTTGTTGAGCTTAATTTTAATACATATATATTTTTGGACATTAATATAGTGACCATACCTTAGGATACAAAATTAGAGGAGTAAGAAAATTATAATAAAATTTTTCTCATTTTGCATACTTTTTTTGTATGTTGATATAAATTCGTCAGGATGACTATGAGTATTTTTATAAAAAAATCAAAACCAACAACACCAAAGTGTGTCTTAATTACTTTTAACATAATAATATGTATAATTACTTTTAATTATCTAAGGTTCCTTATTATTATTATAATAATTTTTCCTATATTTTTACCTATTTTATGTTTTGTTATAATTTTCTTTTATTTTAATGCAAAAAGCATAATTGAGTAATTTTTCTTTACAAATATTGTACAACACCAAAAAAAAAAAAAAAAACTGAAATTTTTGCAAAAAATTCTGTGGTTTTAATGTTAACAAAAAACCTTCAAAAAAGCCTCTAAATTTATATTATTTATTCAAAGTGTAACGTGAAGGTAATTTTGAAATAATCTTTGGTACTATATCCGTAAAGAGATAGACAAATATTATGATCATCAACATCAAAAAAAGGGACATTACTTTGTTTTGTTTTTTTAAGTGGTATACTGAATATCACGGTATAGATACGTGCCTAAATTTTTACATATCAAAAAAGCTTATTTCAAATGGTATAGTAGTATACAATAGAATTTTGTGTCATAATAATAAAAACAGCCTTTACGTAACTTTTTTTTTAATATCATAAAACTGATAGATCGTTTTACATACCAAAATATTTTTATGATTATTATGATGTCATGATGTTAATTTAACTTTTTTCCGCCTGTTAAATTCTATCCAGATTTAATGGCTTAATTATTTTCAGAAAATTAAGCGAAATTATTATTATTATTGTTATTGTGATTAAAACATTATAATTAATTATAAATTTTAATGTTTAATGTAATAATTATTATTTTCTTTGATTAAAAATGAAGTGCTTTAGAGAATAAATAAAAAATTAAAGTTTTGTCGATGATAATTTTATGTAATATTGGAATTATTTAAAGAGAACATTTCAAAATTACATGAGGGAAATTTAATTTTGTTTAGATTTTTACAATATTTTTCAATATAGTCCAAAGGATGATGGTATTACCTCTAATATATTAGTATGTAATGGTAAAATTATAATAATAATTGATATATTAAAGTAAATAAAATTCAGTTGCTTCAAGGGAAATGGTTTAATAATAAACAATGACTTGAATGTTAGTTGCCCTTGCGACATTTTAATTTCAGCAGCAATCCTTTAATGAAAAAAATTATTTGTCGTAACTTTAGTATATAAATCTATCAGAAAATGTGTCACATAGTCCTTGTACATTCATAGTCCTTCAAATTGTGTTTCTTAAGTAGTGGTATAATCATAGTGCTCTAATTTCAACTGCTCTTTTGTTGGTGGTTCATGATAAATTACTGAAATTGTTAATTCAAAACAATTTCCTTAACTAAAGTTGTGTTATAAAAAAGACTTTATTTTCTCAGTCCTTTCCTTAATGTGTCAACTGATTTTTCATAAATTACTTAATTAAGAATAAAAGGACACAAACCATAAAACTTTCATATTTTGCCTTTAGGCTTATAAAATATCGAAAAGTTTTTCTTGGTAAAGGAGTGTGTTAATTAAATATTTCTGTGCATTTATTTCCTTCTAGTCATTATCAGAAAGAGCCTTGTCTGAAAGAGCTATTTTTATTGTTGATATAATGTTGTTAGTCAACATTATATACTTATGGTAATATTTTCACCATAATATTCATAATCATTTATCTTAACTTGAATTAAGATACATATAATATTTTCATAGTTCAAGAGTCTTTAATATAATGTCACAAATTTTATTTTAAATAAATTCTCTTTTCTAACTTAAGTTTTTCATATACAATAACTCAACCAAAACAAAAATGTTTGTTATCTTCTCTAGAGGAAAACTTTAAATATATATAAACAATTTTTCATCCACTTTTCTCGGTGAAAATTTAAATTTTTTTTTGTTGAATATTATTATTTTTTTATATTAAAATTATAAAAGGTGTTTTTTTTATTTTGAAATTATTATATAAAAAAATTTATCTACCAAGGAAAAAATGAATAACTTTTTTATATTATTATCAAAAGCAATTTTCTCTTGTGTAATAATAAAAACAAGAAATAACATTTTTTTTTCCGTTGTTATATGGTCATGGGAAAAATCTCAGTGATGAACTAAATAAAAAAATCATTTCCATGCCATGTCATTTTTCTATCATCAACATAAAAAAGAAAATGTTTTTTTTTGTTATTGTTGTTGTAGAAAACTTTTATTTACAAGACATCGACTCGACCCTTTTTTTTATCGAAAAGCCTTTTTTTGTAGCAGAGTAGAGTAGTTCACAGCCGACAAAAATTATGTCATATCACACGAGGGTTGATTGTTTTGTTTTTCTTGTAACAAATGGTGGAAGCCGCCCGCAAAAACTGGAAAAAAAAGAATGGTATATAAAAAAAGGAAAGAACCAAAGTAAAAAATATATAAAATGACGACATTAAGTTTGTATTTGTTTATATATATAAAAAAAAGAAGATAAATACATTTTTTTTTTGTTTTATTTTCAGGATAAAAATCTATGGGAAATTTTTTTTTTGTATTTTTTTTTTTGACACTCTTTTATAAAGTGACATAATTTCTGTAATTTCATTTCCCGGTCGTTTTTTGTTTTGTTGTATGGAATTTGTTTTGTAAAGTAAATTAAATTGTTTTAAAGGATTTGAGAAAAAGGAATCATTTGATTTTTTTACGACCAAAATTTTATAAATAAAACTACTTAAAATTACATGACACATTAAAAGGAGTGAATAAAAGCTTATGTCAAATTAGTATTTATAATAATTTCATTTAAATTTTTTATGTAAATATTTTAGATTTTCACCTTTGGGGTTTTTTTTTTGAGAACTTTTTGGCTTTTTCAAATTGGGATTTTGATATTTTCTTAAAAACTCTCACAATTTATTTAAGAAAATCGATGAAACATTGCCTTTATAGAAATCATTTATATATTTAATTTTCTTATTAAATAATAATTCATAAATACATAATATCTCATTTATATCATTTAGGTAATTGTTCTAATAATGTTTTAATTCAATTGCATTCCGTTATAAATATATTAACCTTTAGTAGATTTGATTACACTTCAACACTTATTAATCACATTCATTTTATCTATGTATATTATATATAGTAGATTTTCATTTGACCATTTAATCTAAATGATTTATTCGAATGAAATTGAAATTGTTTAATTAAAAATTTTGGTAATCAGACTATATTTTATAATCATTACATTAAATTATCTCAAATGAAATCATAAATATTATGAAAATTGGTTTGGTACTCATCTTCAATGTAAATCAATAATTTTTGTATTCGTAAGGATTTTGACTATATGCAGCCAAAATATTGAATTTATATTAAAAAATATGAAAGACAAACCTCGGGTTTGTTAAAAGTACATTTCCTCAAAATCGCCTCATGTAAAACTATGAGGTATTGTAAACCAAAAGGATCTCAAATCATACTTACTTTTATCATTAATAGTTAAAATGTTAATATATGAAAGAGGATGTGGTGGCTAGAAGCCACTGGGTATGTACTTCGAGTGTCGCATAGACACGTATACTGGCTTGAATTAAAGGTTATTAAAATACCTACATTTTGTTTTGTATACAAATATAGTATAGTATACAAGATTGTAAAAAGCATTGCCATAATCTCAAATAGGATACTAGTATTATTTAGAAAAAAAGAAATTGTTTCATAACAAATTGAAATATTCCTTATACTCCTTGCAATATTCAAAATTTTTCACGTTAACAGATATACTAAAAATTAACATTGCAAAATTTTAATCCTGAAAATTAGATATTCGAAAAATTAAGTTATTCAAAGAACATGCAAAATGTAAACAAAATATAATAATAATAAAATAAAGTCATGGTTTTGAAATTTGTGAGTTCACATAAAACGAAAAAATAATTGACCAGAATATCGAAAATTATATTATGGTAACAAAATACCCAATATTCAATATAGTAATTTTCCAGCTATATATTTAAAAATTAGAAAACTTGTAACTGTTTTGTATAATCCTGAAATGATTGCACATAAACTTAATTTTTGTTTGCTCATTGTAACTTTATATGTATAGTATAACTTTAAGTAACAAACTATTGGAAAATGTTGCACTACAGCACCACTAAATTCTATCTAACTGACAACAATAAAAATTCCAATTTTACAATTTTCAAATTCTACAATTTTCAAAGTTTTGGTCCATACCCAAAGTATATAATTTTTGAATTTCATGCTTTTGCAATTTTTTGCATAGTTGTCTTATATTGTGTTTTAGTGTGCATAGTGTGCATATAAATATAATTCTAAACATGTATTGGATTGAATAAAAGTATATAAAGGTAAAATAAATATGTTGTTTAACTATAAGAGTTTGTTTTTGGTACACAAAATTTGGTTTAGGTGCACAAAGTATACTGGGAAAAATAATGTATGTAATATTTTACAAAATTTTATATGCGTTAATATAAGATGTTAATAACTAAATCAACTGAAACAAAATATTTTACTAGATTTGTTATTTTGGTATATAAAACATATTCGTGAAAATTTGTTCAAAGAGAATGAAAAATTAACTAAAATCTTGTAGTAAAACTTATTTGAAATATTGATAGAGTCTTTTTGGTTTAACAGCAGGCGAATATGTAGGACATATACGTGAAAATTTTATAAGGTGGTCTAATATCTTTATACCATCGAAGTTTCAATTACTTTTTATTGAAAATATTTACATATTATACATATTATTACGCTCTATACATATTAAGTATACATATTATTACGCTCTGGAATAAAAGTAAAAATCAATATATTATGTTGCAAAATTTTGAGAATATTAATTTGTTTTTAATTATTTAAGTACAAACAAAAATATGTTCGACTTTTAACAACTTAATTTTAGGTCAAATTCCTAATATCCAGCTGTCAATATTGTTTTACCTTTATTTTTTTATTGCACTTAGCAAAATAACTAGAATTTTATTTCACTTTTCAATTTTACTAACATTTTAACTAAAAAAAATGTGTTTTTAAAAGTCATTTCTCGTAATGGAATTTTCGTTATTGAAATATACGAATTTTTGATGCATTTACCAACTAATAAACTCGTTTATCAATTTCCGCCACAAAGATTTACTTTATTTTTGTATATTTTTACAAACATTTCATAAATTATTTTTACAAACATTTCAATAAATCTTTTTTGCAAATCATTTTTGTAAAAATTGTTATAAAAGCAAAATAAAAGTTAAAATGGAAAAATCTACTAAATTCATTTATAGACAAACGAAAAAAAAAAACACAGTAAAATATAGTTTTTCTAGTTAAATATTTCATAAAAATATTGTGAAATATAAATTTTTGTTTTCTAGAAAAACCGAATTGATCGTTTAATTAGAAATATTTCAATAATTAATTTATAGAAAAATTTTAATTTGAAATGAGTATTTCTGTCTTTTGAAAAAAATCTATTTAGAAATCATTTAGTAAATTAAATATTATTGTAACTATTTTTTTAAAAATTAAAATACTTTTGGTAATTAAAAAGTAATTTCGAAAATGTAGTATACGTACATATATTATATATAACTAATTTTATATTAATCAATTAATTCATAAATGCCAGAGGTAAATTTTTTAAAATATTTCTTCCCTAATAAGAAAGTTTTTCAATTAAAATTTGTTTGTTGAAGTAGTAACAACATGAAACCTAATTAATGGTATGTATTACCTAAACTGTTTCAAGGATTTCTTGAATGTATTATTAATTTCGTTTAGTTATGCTGTTAACATATCAGCAATACTTGTTGTAATTATTATATTATTAATGCTCTTATGTTTTGTGTACGGAATTTTAATATTGCATAACAATTAATAATTTTTACTTTTAGTTGTAATTGAAGTACCAGGAAAATGTAAACTTATTTCATGAAAAAAAGAATAATAAAATTTATTTAAAATATGTTTTTTGAAATTCCTATAACAATATGGAAAAAATAAGAAAATATTTTGCTTGTAAAAGTGGAGATATTTTATAGGTTGAAAACTAAGTTTAGTTTACATAATAAAGAAAATCGTCTATAATGAATATTTTATTTAAACTGGGAAAGTTAATCTGTTAAGATTAACTTCTTTCCCAAAAAAATATCATATCTTATATATAGTAAACTTTGTATCCTATTATATCCTATAATCATAAATGTCTCAAGTAATAATGTTATTTAACTTCCTAAATTGACTTGTTAATCGTCAAAACAAAAAAAAAATATACGAATAAATAACTAGATGACTTACAAATTCAAAGCTTTTATAGCTTATTGAAGTAAAAAATTAGTTTGTTTTATACTTGACTAATTACAATTTCTATATAATATGAGTATAATAATATAAATTGGGTCTATACAGAATTTTCTCACTATAATTTGAATTTATCCCAAAAGATTAAATGGATAAATCTTTTATACTATTTTAGAGGCTTAAGACATAACTAATATTGATATTTTGTTACATTAAAGTTGTCATATTTAAGTTGTAGAAATGATAATTTAGAAACTTTTTAGTTACCATAAGGACTTTGTTTTTTTTTTTTTGAAAAGTTATCAATTAAGGAAATATTAAAGTTATTTGCCAATTGGTTACAATTTGGTTAATCACATAATGGATTAATGTTTCCAAAAAATGTTTTGTAAACAAATCAAATTAATTGAGAAAGGGAAAGCCAGGAAAACGGTGGTCATAAATGGATACGGGATTTCAATTCACGATATATTGATTGCAAAAGCAAAAAACTTCCCTTCAATATTAAAATGTTCCCCTTTTATTATAATTATAAATTAAATAATTATATTTATACTTTGATTTAAAATTTTCTACATAAATAAATCCTATGAAACTGGAATTTTTTTAAATATACAGACATTGCTTTAAGGATTATAAACATTACTTCAGTCCAAAGCAGTGGATTTACTTAAAAAAATTATTAAATGCTCGTTTTGTTCCAAACGTTGAAAAATCCTTTTTTTTCTGTAAAAACATTAATGGTTTTCCGTTTTCGTAAACTTGTACAAAGATTTTGTAATTTTTTTTATTTTATATTTTAACGGAGGATATTTTTTAAGTGCATTTTTAATTTTCTTTTCATATTTATTTACATCTTTCATTTAACTAGAGAAAGACTACTATTTGTACTTTTAAGTATACAATCACTATTTTTCTGCAAAATTGTAATTTTCCATGTTTTTATTTTTGTTAATTTTCATTTTGGTATAAAAAAAAAATGAAAATTAAAGAAAAGAAGAAAATAAAAATCGTTTTGTAAAGATGTAAAAATAAAATATAATTTTCTGTTTAACAATGTAAATTATTATCCTTTCTTATTTTAGTAGAAAAAATAAAATAATTTGTTTAAAATGAATTTAGAATTATACAAATTTATGCAAGTTGAAGGATTTTATTTTGTTTACTGAAGGATGTAAATTAAATGACATTAGAGAAATTAAGTTTTTAAGTTCGGGTTAAGAAAGATTGTGTGAGTTATACTCTGAAACATTTACAAGATTGGATCAAGGTAAAGGAAGAGACTAGAGTTCCTTTATATCAATCGCGCCTCTTAGTACCTTTCTCTTATAATTTTAAAAAAAATCACCAATTATCCAAATTTTTTACTAAAATTGTCATAAAATTTAAATATTAAATCACTAATTTTGTATAATTTATAAACTTTAATAAGGCTTTTCAGTTAATTTAAATTATTTACAAGCTAACAATTACAAACAGGCTGTCATTAACTTTAAATGGCACAAACTTAAATGATCTATGAAAAAAACTAATGAATTATACTCTTTTTAAATATCTTTATACTAAAAGCAATCTGCTTTAAACTATATTATGCGGTTAAAGAAAAATCTTGGATCATAATTTCTAAAATATATATAAATATAAAATTGTGTTCCTTTTCTTACTCAAATTTAAATGAAAATAATTTTTGGTCCTTGCCCTTTTTTATTTATGATAAAAATGTTGAACCAAAAGAATTACACCCAAAATACAGAAATTCTTTTTCTTTCTGGACAATTAAGATAAATTGATCTAATTATTCTATGTCAAAATTTGTACGAGATTATTTTTAGGACGTACAACAAAATATTTAGCATAGATAGCATAGATTATTATGTTTTAGTATATACTTATTTACGTCAGTTAACAAAAAAATATAATTTTGGTAGAAAAAGTTAATTTTTAACAAAAATAAAACATTATTAAATAATTGCATTAATTTAAATTTTCTATCTTAACTTTTTCAATTTTTACTAATTAGGATGTGGGTTTTTTTATAATACTGGTATTTTGGTTTTATATAATAAATTTTGGTAAAAAAATGTCTGTTAGTAATCACTCTACCAAACCATAATTTTTAGTGTCCATTTTGTATGTTAACAAATAAATAAATGTAATATAATTTGTCAATGTCATTTTGTGGACACAAACATATATAATAAGGACAGAAGAAAAGTAATTAAAAATTCCTTTTCAAAACAATAATAATTATTATTATGAAATATTTTTTGAAGGGCTTTATATCTACAAAAATGTTCCTTTCTAATTAATTCTGGAATAACTGAAAATTTTTGGATAAAAGTAATTTCAGTTGTTGAAAAATTCATTTTCTAATAATTTTGTTGAACATAAATCTCAATTTCATTTTTATGGCAAATTGTACTTATCCTTTTTGCAGTTTATATCAATTTCTATTATTTTTATATCATACAAAAAGCCTATTGATATCCAATAATGATTTCTTTTGTCCACAATTTGTATTTTTATATCCTAAAAATAGCTATACTAAAAAATAATATTATCTTATCCTTAAAGTCAAATTCTTTTGTTAAATAGAAATTGGAGTACCTTTTCAGTATTTAATCTATATAACATAAAAATAACAATAAAAATGAACAAAACTCTTTTTTTTTCGTAAATTATATGAAAGTAAAAGCTCTCCTTTTTATCAAAATAAAAATCATATATATTTTTACTATTCATATATAGTATTTTCTTTTATTTTTATGATTATATTTCTATAGTACCTAATATAGACTTTCATAATCCCTTTTTGTTCAACTAAATTTCTCCTTTTCACCAAGGAAAAAAAATATCCTTAAAGTATTTTTGTATATTTATATAAAAGACAAACCAAACAGAAATCTATCGGATTATAACATAGAAAAAGTTTCTCAAAATAGAAGAAAATTATAGGAAAATTCTCAGTCTTTTTATGATAAGACTTTTTTAAAGGGTCAGTTTGAATTTCTTACCATATCTACTATAGCTAATATACCAAAAGAGAAAAATTGTTTTATGTAAAATTTCAACTTTAACAAAGAATTATTTCAGTTTTGTTATGGTTAGATTTTTTTTTGTTTATATACTATTGGAGAAAATCTTATTTGAGTTGGTAAATATTTATTTTACGATTAAATTTGACTTTATATAAGAGTTAAGAAGAAGAATTGATCTATTAAATGAAGAATCAAGAATTGGATGTATAATAGATAAGAAAAATATTTTTATATCAATTCTGAAGTAATTTTATACCAGTGATAAAATAATTGATTAATGTAAACTGAAAAATGTTTTATTATATTAAAGTTGGTGTTATGGTGGAATTAGAAATAAATTAGGTAAATTAATGTCCTTTAAATATTAAGGAATATGTGAATTATGGCCTTGGGAAATTAACAATAAAAATTGTAGTGTAAAAAGGTGAAATGTAATTAAATTCGGCGTTCGACTGAAAATCGACAGTTTATGTATAATAATCTAATAGGTAAGCCTAGACTATGAACCGGATTGTTAGGTCAAATAAGTTAGTAAAGGATTTCGAAATAGTATAATAGAAAAATTTACATAATTAATGAGAACTATATAATAAGAAATAATAACGATGCTTTGGAAAATAACCAAATACAATAATGCTTAGTTTTGCCATTGAATGAGTTTGTATTTCTTCTGCTATTTCCCAAACTAATATTTTATCCAGAAATAACTTATAATTAACGACACAGCAATCTGCATAACATAAATTGATTGGTTACCATCAAGAATTTTCAAACAAAATCTCATTCATTCTCTTCTTTATGAATAGACAGATTCTTCCTTATTAAACAAAATAAATCATCAATTACACTGTGTTCTATATTCTTCTCTAGAAAAATCTCCATTTCCTGTAATAGATATTTTATACTATATAAGGAAAATGAAATTAATCAATATAAAACAGTTTCTATATAAATTCAATATTCTCTGTTTTGAAGCAAAAAAATCTGTAACCAAAAATTATATTCTTTTTTTTTCTGTAACTTTAAACCGACAATCAATTTGATTGATTTGAACTATGAACTCAAATATGGATATAAACAAAATTTAAACATTTTATTCTATGAACTCAAATATGGATATAAACAAAATTTTAAACATTTTATTCTATTGTTGACAATTTTCTTATAGGAAGAGAAAAACAAACAAATATTTGTCCAAATTTGAAAATATTTTTTTATATGAAAAATTCTATATTAAAAATCAAAGATTTTTGTTTATCAAATCAATTCAGTTTTGTAAACTATAAAGGATATAAATATACATATATGGAAAAATGTTTTGATTTCGTTTAGAAAATGTTTGTTTTTTTTAAGGAGGAAATTTTCCAGAATTTTGAAATAATTTATTTGAAATGTAACAGGTGAAATTTTTATGTAAAAACAAATGTTTGTTATCTTTAAAAAAAATTTGTTTTCATTCCAATATTTTTTCCTATATTTGAATATTTACTATATTGTTCTAAAAGTTGGACAATTTTAGTGTCAGTAGTGAAATAATTTTGACTTGACATGAGACAATCAAATTGTTGTGGAATTTTAATCAATTTATATGAAACCTTGTTTGCTAGTATCGAAATCATGGTGGCTACTGGCTTCTTTAGTTATCTGCCTTCTTAATTAATTTATTGACAAAATGTCTTACCACAGTTCTATGGCTTGTAATATTCACATTATAATAAAAATTGAATTTGTATACCAAATTATATTTGTTTGAGCAATTTATGAATTTATTTTAAATATACCTTATATGAAACTCTAGAAATTTATCTGCTAGTCTGTCGTGAGTTTTGTTCTCTCGTGTTCCGCCATGTCAAACTATAAAATTGAATTAAGTTATCAAATCGTAAATGACGCTTTCCTTATAATAATATAATAATATTTTGACTGATAGAATTAATTTATCGGTTTACAATATTATGCAGGTATAATACTAAAATTTAACTTTTTTCTTTGATAATTTATCTCTCATAAATTTACAAAAAAAAATTGTATTAAATATAATTTTTATTTATGATTAATTTGTTTTCCTTATAAAACTTTACCATTAAAATTATTATTTTTAGTTTAATAAAAAAATTATTCAAGGATTTTAATATAAAATCTTTTTTCCTTTATAAATTTATGGTTTATTTTATATAACTTGAAAGTTTCAAATTTGTCAGCTTTTTTTTGTTATATTTCTCTTTTTTTTTGGTGAAAGTTATAATAAAGTTTATTTTGCTTGGGATTTGAAACAGTTTTTTCTTTGAAAAATATTATTTAAGATTTCAAAAGTTTTCTGATTTTAATATTTTTATAATTTTTTATATATTTTTGTGAGTTTTTTGATGTAGTGTCAAAGGTATACTTTTTTATAACAAAAAAAAGGATATTCAATTTTGTCAATTTTGTTTGAGAAAATTTATTTTATGCTAAAAAAAAAGTAATTTTCAAAAATGAAAAATTCATTTAATATGGAAATTTATTTAGAAATTGAATTGAAAGTTTTTTATTTGAATATTTATCTTAAGTTTTTATTAATTGAATTTAACTAAATATTTTGTATATATATGATTATATTTATGATATAGATATATTAAAAATCAATAATAGATATAAATATTAATTAATAATTGCATATAAAAAGATTTATTATTAATTTAATTTATATTTTATTTTTTTACCAGAGATGGGAAAATTTACAATGTATACTTATGTAATGAAACGATTTCGTATACAAATAATATTTACAAACTCTAATAATTTTTTATAATTTCAATTGCGGAATCCCTTTGAAAGTTTTGACATAAGAAAGAATCACATTTGTATATCATAATTTGGATTATCTTTTATCCATTCTGATTGAAAGTAATATATTAACCTAAAGATAAATTACAAGATTTTCTAATTATTATTTTGTATTTGCTTTTTCTATAACTGTTTTATATTATTACAATGTTTAATATTCTAATTTTAACACTCTTGAAGATAAAAATCTACATACATTACACAACTCATCCAGTATAATATAATATTTTGCTTACAATTATTATATTATTTATATAGATAATATTTATTCAAATTTTCAATTTTCATAAAATCAGATCATTAACCTTTAAAATGCCGTCAAAATTTTATCTTTATAGAAATATCTCCTTTTTCAAAATAAACAATAGATTTTCAATGAAAACATTTTAAAAGGAAATGATTCTGTCAGCTCATCATTTACGCTTGAGAAGACTTTCAAATTATTATTTATCTTTTATTAAAGTTAAATACAAAAAAAAATGAAATTTCTTCAAGCTTTTTAAGCATATTTTTTGGAATTATAGAAAATATATAATATTATAGAAATATGGAAACATTTTCTAATTATAAAAGATTTTTTTTATAATTGTCTTTTTCTATTATGGCATAGTAGAAATGTTTCCATTTACCATGAAAAAATGTGTTTTTTTTATTCCTTTTGAAAAAGATTCCTTTTGATTGAGAGAAATATAAAAATATCAGAAACTTATTTTATATTTTCCATTCATTATTCAACAGTTTGTTAATTATATCGTCTTATATCAAATATTTACTTGTACAATTAAACAAAATTAAGTAAATACGAAAATTAAATAATAATAATCATAATTTGAATAAAATATATGATATTAAATTTTATTGAATTTTGTAATTTTATGAAGATAATTTTGTATGGAATTTTGTAATTTAATTTATATATTTTTAAAGACATAATGAAGTCTTGAGATTTACAGAGATTAAAGTATTATTGGGATTAAAGGGATATTTCTGCAATTAAATCGAGGAAATTAAGTTAATTTGAAATTGAAAAATTTCATGTACATATATCAAATTTAAATTCTATTTATTCGATATGATATAAAAGGATAAAAATTAAATCTAACAAAAATATTTTATATTCCTATTTATCAATTCACCGAATATTGCGCTTGTGGTGGAAAAAAATGTTGACAGGATGGTTTATAATATGAACATTAATCACATTGTATATTTTGCGAAGAATATTAATCGACGTTAGTCGAATTTCTCTGATTCTTAATACGAAAATTTCTGTTTCATATATTTTCAAATTCGATTTGACAAAAAAGAAAACTAATATAAATTAGTTCCACCACAAGTGGAAATTAAAATTCTGTCACTGAAATAAAAACTAATCAAAAAATTATTATATCCTTAAGTTTTACTATTTTTAAGCCTAAAAGAAATTAACGTAAAGTATATATGAGTTTTATTCCATTTCTATTCTTACCACAATATCCACCATAGGATTATAAAAGTAAATTAATTTTACACATGACTTATTATTTAATATACCATAATGTTGTTATCACTAAATTAACATTATCCCTAAGGATTAATATTATTATTATATTTTTCTGTTACTATACGCAATTGAAATTGACTATAAAACGAATAGAAAAAAAAAGTTTGTTATATGTTATTACGAATGTTAATAAGCTAATTATTGATTTTCAAAATTATGATATTAATCCAGAGACTTACAACAAGTAAATAAGAATAGAAGGCGAATGATTAATTAATTTTTGTGAAAATTTATTAACTTAAATCAATTGGGGATATATAGAAAATTGACAAACTTGAGCTTCGTATACGTTTTTTCAGAATTATTTCGAGAAAAAATTAACAATTTTGATCATTACAGATTTAATGGAAAGTCAGTAAATGGCGACTATAATACTATAGATAGAAGATCAATTTAAGTCAACGTTATTCTAAATCTGGTAACTTTAAAAATTCTAAATTGGAATTTTTTTGGTCTATTATTATCTTTGAAATCGAGCAATCATAAAGATTTTCTGTATATATTTATAATTTTGTAAATTGAATTTATCATGATTCAAAACTAAATCCTTTTACATATAGTATTAAGTTTTTAAAATAATTTTAAGAAATTAATACTATACAAAAATATTAACTTTTAGCTAACGTAATACAAAAATATTAACTTTTAGCTAACGTGAAATATTTTTCAAAAATTATGTATAATTCTCAAAAAGTTATCCTTAAATAATTTTTATTCAACATATATAAAAAAAGATCCTTTAAGATTACAAAAACTTTTCAAAAACCTTCCGACCGCACATATTTATAAAAATTAGTACAAATTCAAAGTTATCTTTACATTAATATTAAATAATTTCCAGGTTTTTCAAACAAAAATTTTACTTTACAACATATTTTTGAATATAATGTAATAGTTACAAAAGTAAATATGAAATAATAATCTATATTTTTTGAATATCCTAAATACTGATATTAAATATCCATATCCTATCTTTGGCTGGGATAATCACTCCTTTTTATGAAAAAAGAAAAGTTTTTTTTTTGTCTGTGAATAGAAAATCTGTTTTGGAAATATTTTTAGAAAATTGAAGAATTATACTTTATTTCTCTATATAATATAATTTAATATTCAAAAACTTTATGGCAATTTTTTTTGTTGTTAAATTTTCTTTTTGTGGTTTTTTAAACTTTATTTTAATTTTTAAATAAAAAAATAATAATTTATGGGCAAATGTATATTATGTAATTTTTGGACCCTGATTACTTTTGTAATATATTTAAAAGATATTCTTTAAAATTTTATGGTTTAATTTTGATAAATAATTTTTCAATTTGCAAAAAAAAATATATTACTTATTTCAAAGCAAATTAAATCTTTCATAATCTGCTATAATTCTTACTTTTTGGATTACATAAAATTTATTGAAGTGTATTTATAACCATTTTTAAACTTTTAAATAATTCTTTATTTTTTTTTTTTTGAATTTTTTTTAAGAAGATTAAAAATAAACTCTTTATAAAATAATCATAAAAATATAAATATGGTATATAAAACATAATATTTTTTTTACTAAATTTGGAAATATTTGTGAATTTTATGTTGGAAAGAGATTTTTTTTTTGCAAGAATAAAATTGCATTACATATTTTTGAATATTTTTCAAAAATTGAATATTTTTTTTCGAAATTTATATATAAATACTGAAATATAGATTCAAGTAATGTTTTCTATATATATGTACATCAGTTTTCACAATTTTTACTTTCTGTAATTCTTTCAAATAAGAATTTTTTGGAAACATAATTATTTCAACTATTCGATGTATATTTTGCTTGTCCCACAATTAATCTTTTACGATTCGTATTTGTCAAATTATATTAATTGTGGCACTAAATATATGACAGATTAGTTTTTAGTAAATTTATTGCGTTCTTCTGATGTGTTTATTAGAAATTAAATGAAAATTGATTTGAAAAAATTTGCAGTGACATGTATTAATTGCAGTTTATATAATATTATCCTTGATTTGTTTTAAACTAATTTTATCCTTTTTTTCAATTACGAAAATTTACTCTTTCATCTTATGGAAATTACATATTTTAAATAAGTGTAAAATAATATTAAAAATAGAATCAAATGTTTTTGTATTAATCTTATACATTTTTGAGAAGGATTATATTTATTTTTCCTCTTATAAAGTGAAGAAATATGATATGAAATAATTTAGTACATACCAGAACAAAATTTCGGATAAAGAATATACTTAATTTGAAAGAGGGGTAATATTGTTATGTAAATACATATATTTGATATGATAAATTAATGTCGAAAACGAAAACTTTTTTGTTAACAAAATCTACAAAACACAAACTTGACATAAGTGAAAGTATTTCAAGTGACAACAACAAATAGAAATTGAAGAAGTTTATTTGAAAATCGTATATTTTTTAGAAGTTTTTGACGTCATTGTCATCTTAAATTTTAAAGTATTTAATTTTTTTTCGGGAAAATATAAAAAAAACATGAATATTTATAGACGTCCATTTAAAGTTTAGCAATTTTTCAACGTAAAATGAAATGGAAACAAAAATAATAAATAAATAATATTAAAGGGCATTTTTATTGGCATTTTTATCAGTTATCATGAAACTTGCACGCGTAAGTATTAACATCTACTTTTTTTATATTATTTGTCCTATTTTTTTGATTTATAAAAGGGTTTTCGCGATTATGTGTATGTTTATTTTGTAATATTATTTACAATTTCATTTTATTATCCTTTATATATGTATTTGTATATAGAAATTATCCTTTATGACACTTTTACTTAAATGGAAATTTAATTAAAACTGTTTCTGGATAATAATTCTTTTGATTGTGTGGTTCAGCGATGAGAGATTTATTATTTAAATTTCATCATTTTTATTGTATACATTTATAAAGGTTTAGTTTACCCTACTCAACCATGTCATCATATCAAATGTCCTTATTAATATATATGTACATAGTTTCTATTTTTAGAAATTGTACATAAATTATAAATTTTTTTTTAAGAATTGTTATTTTTGTCCTTTAAATGTTAAGTTAAACCAAAAAAAAAAAGATACCGAACAATTTACCCTTAAACTTTTTTTGAAAAAAAAATTTAATAGCCAAATGACAAGCAAAATTGGATAATTTAAAAAAAAAACTGAAATTAAAAGCTCATTAAACATTTTTTATTAATACAAAATTATGTACAACAAAATTAATTATTATTTCAAAAATATTTTAGGCTGAAATGACTCTTTCTTTTTCATTATTTTAAGGACTTAGAATGTGTATTTATATATTTGGTTATATACTCGTATAATATGCTAAATTATCCAATGATGACAATTAGTTTCAAAAATTCTTTATAGAACACGCAAATGTAGTCCTAAAAGATTCTATTGCAATTTGGGTCCTATTAATTTTATATGGATTTCTACACCATAAATTGTTTAATAATTACTAAGCTGAAGAAATAATATTTTTCTTATATTTGACAATTTTTCGTCCTTTATTCTTTTTATTATACTCAAGTATTGGTTAAATTTTAATTTATCTTTATTTTCCCCCCTAATACCAACTGGACATTGAGATTTTGTGGTTTTTATAATTCATTTAATTTCAAATTTACGTCTATAAATTTTATATTTAATTTACTAAAAAAAGAATATATGAAGAGGAAGAAAGATGACTTGTAATTTTCTAAATCGATAATTTAATTTCCGTATCAAATAGTCACATAGTATCTAAAATTAAATATTCTTATCTATTTCCAATTTCCTTATATATCCCTAGTTTAAAATTATTTTTAGAGAATATATATATCCAGATTATGTCAATGATCTAAGGGACAAACCATCATAACAGTAGGATCTCCTTAATATTATTCTGTTCATTTTTATATCAGAATTGAAAATTTAATTGAAAGTAAATTCATCTACTTTGTCCAATTGGTCCGAAACATATAGAAATAAAAATGTCGTACATATAAAACTTGGCTAACAGATTGTTAACACTTAATTAGTTATTTATTATTATTAATTACCTAGCCGTCATATGTAGCATGTAACAAAAGACCAAGTATATAACAGAAAGATAACAGTTTCTTTTAAATTATTTAACACCTAAACATTGAATATTTAATAACTTTCTCTAGAATTTTAATCGATGATCTACTGTTGAATTTTCTCTTGACCAAAATTCCTTGAAGTTTATACTTATTTAAATGTATTTTATTTTTCACAACAACAACAACAAAAATAGCTGCTGTAACTTTAAAATATCAAAGTCAGGAAAATTACTAATTATCTTCTATATACAAAAAAAATATTCAGGATGGAAGCAAAATTAAAATGTTTCAAATCCATTTTTTTTTCTTATATCCTTTCAATAAAATTTTTTTCCTGCCTTCAGGATATTTTTGTTTTTAAAAAAATATGCTTCCTATAAACGATGACGTCATATTTATTTCATTTTTTTTATTATTAAAATCAATTTTCTTATTTATCGAAACAGGCAACAGGAAAATTAATAAAAAGGAAAAAAAAGTATTTTTTTTTACGGAAAAACACAATTTTCAATTAATAAAAAAAAAAATGATTGAAGAAAAAAAATCAACAACTGAGAAAAATAAATAAACGGATATGATTTGTGGTAAAAGGAAATTAGAAAATTATATATAGGAAATTTTCTACTTGTCAGGTTCAAAGAAAAAAGGAAAAGAAAATTTATTTTATTTAATGAAATATTAATTAATTTAATTAGTAAATAAAATTCTGAACTTCAAATTGGTTGGTCATTTTAATAATACTCAAAGATTTTTTCATATATTAATTAACTAACCCATTTTATTGTTTTAATTAAAAAACTATGATTTGAAAAATAAGATACATATATAAGATATTTTATTAAATTGAAAAGTTTTGATAAATTGTTGTAATTATATTAAAAGTTTTTCAGCAAATTTTTATTCAACAAAAATTTTTAGCCCAGAAGAACATAAAATTATTTTCATGTTCCAATATCTAAATTCCAAGCAAGTGTTTATAATATTTTATAAGAGTTTATAGAAAGATAATTTGAATCATGTTAAAAATTGTACGATTTTATGACTATAGTAAATATATAGTAAATATATAGTCATAAAATCGTACAATTTTTAACATTATTCAAATTATGACTATAAGAATATTATTCTGAATTAATGCTTTTATTTCTTAAATATCCTTGACTAAGATTTTTAAAGGAAATAAAAATAAAATATTTAAAAAAAAATATATTTTATTTACCAAACCATTACAATAATTAATAGATCAGAAATAAGTATACATAATTTTTTTAAAGATGGTTTTTTTTTTTTAATTTTATGTGTTAATTAAAATTTGCGTTTCAGTCTTACATCATATCGATTCCTAACGATCTCTATAAGTAAAATTTATTATAAATTAATAAATTATGTTTATATATATTATTTCATGGACAATTTCAGGGTAGTTTTAACCAATTGTGGGATAGTTATACATATATGATAAAAATTTCAGAGCATATCATTATTTCTTCCCATAAGATAAACCATCCTGAACTATGATGAAATCCAAATTATACTTACAAATCGTTCATAATCACCTTCTTTATTCATAATAAATATTGTAAAAAATATACGAAAAAGTCCTTGTTCAGCAAATTCAATTAATTTTTTTGCTGTAACTATATAATAATTTAAACTACTACCAGTTTCTTTATTAGCAATATTTATACGAAAATATTCATCATTAATTAATATTGATAAAAATATATTATCAATTGAATTTTCATATTTAATTTTAATTTTATGTATTTCATCAAATATATCACCATCATATAATTCATCATATTCAATATTTTTATTATTTTTTCGATTTTGTATAATATTACCACAAATATCACGTCTTGTTGAACAATAACATCCAGTTGATGTTCTACAATCATATTTTTTATTATTATTATCATCATTTTTATTAATTGTATTTATTATATTTATTTTATCATAATTTTTATTCAATTTAACAGATTTTGGTATATCTAATACTGATAATTTACATTTTAAATCTAAATCAGTTTGTACAGATGATTCAACTTTATTTAATTTTATTGATTTATTTATTATATGATCATCAAATAAATCAATTGATTTTTTTTTATTATTCTTATAATTATTTAATTTTGTTAAATTATTCAAATTTCTTACATTATTCCAAAATTTCGAATTATTATATATATTTTTATTATTACCATCAATAAATTGATTATTATTTCTTAACAAATTATTATTTAATTGATAATTATTATTCAAAAACGATTCATTAAATTTATTTAATTTTATTGTTTGATCAATACAATTTTGACGAATTTTTTCAATAACAATTCTCATATCTCGAGATTTTTTCAAAAAATCATATGTACTATTATTATTAAATGATTTTTCATAATTAATATCTTCTTCATAGATCATATTATAATTTTGATCATTATTTAATTTTATAAAATTTTTATAAATTTTACGTAATTGATCAGAATTATGTTCAAATTCATTTATTTGTTGTAATAAATTATCATAAATTTTTTTATATCTTAATAATTTGATTGTATTATTGTTTTTATTATTATTATTATTTTGTTGTTGATGATAATGTTGATAAAGATTGAAATCTTTATGATTACAATTAAATTTAGATTTTAAAATTGTATTTAAAATATTAAATGATGTTTGTCGTTCTGGTATGGATGATAAATTTGATGATTTTAATGATGACGAAGATGATTTTAAATCCATTTCATTTAATAACTCTGATAAACTATATTTTATTGTATCGGTATGTTTAATTAAATTATTTATTAATTCTGGTAATAATATATTATTGTTATTTATTACACATTTATTACCAATAAGATTGATTTTATCCGATTTTTTTTTATTTAACGATGATGTTTTTGAAGTGCTTTTACTGTATAGAGAAAATTTTATTTAAACTTAAATATATATGTATATGTAATATAATTTAGAGAATATTATAAAAATTCATTTTGTAATATAATATTTGTTATATATATATAAGAAAATTGATTAATAATTTTGACCATTGATCCACCATTAAAGTAATTGAACATTAATTTAATTTAATTTAACACGAACTTTACATGTAATCTTATAATTCTGAATTTGAGTCTTAATTTGAATGATATTAAAATCTTAATGTTCTTATTAAATTTCACTATTACAATTTATAATATTTTCAACGTGAAAAACTATCTTACATGTTGTAATTATTTAAATAGATTTTCAAATAAACTTACATAGTAACACTATCAGCAAATTGTTGAACAAAATCTCTTAATTTTTTTTTATAACTTTCTTTATCATCATATGTTTTTAATATTTTTGATGGTGATTTCCTAAATTTTAAATAAATTTTTAATTAAATTTAATTTTAAAATTAAATTATATTATAACATTTTAATTTTTTTATATACAAACCAATTAATTTTTTTAATTTGAATTAATGGCAACCAACTAAATTTTTTACTTTTTTTACTATTAATATATTCATCTAATTCCATATTTTTATTTTTATATGATGATAAAGATTAATTTGATTTATGAAAAATAACATAAAATTTTAATATAAATAATATTAATACAAATATTAATAATATTATAAATATTAAATGTTTATAATTTTTTATTTAGACATTTGTAAATTAATTTTAAAAATTTTAAAATTAATTTAAAAGTAAAAATCTTGATCATATATATAAAGGAAAAACTGTCAATTTATGAAATAACTAATTTTTATTAATAAAATTTAAATTGCTTTGCTTGTATATTGGTATACATAGTTAATAGGACGAATATTAACCAATTTCTAGTTTAACAGATAAAAGTATCAAAATTAATTAATTTACCATATATAAATTATCTGTTATCAAAATAATTCATATTGTATATGTAGTATAAATATTTAAAACAATAATTTATATTATTTAAATTTAAAAACTTCATAAACCATTTTAATTCTCATTTATTTCAAATCAAAAATTTAACTTAATGTTATAACATAATATGATTGAAATATAATTGAATTTTATTTTATATTTAAAGTAAATAAAAAAAATTGCTATTACTACTAGTATTATTGAAAAGATTGTAAAAAAAATGAAATTTATTATTATCGGATATCAATAATTTTAAATATTGACCAAAAATTGATGTTTTAAAATTTCCTGTGGCTTTTGAATTTTATATAACATGTTAATATAATTTCGTTTGTATATTTATAAATTTTATATTTTTATTGACTATGATGTAAGTAATTTAAAATATATCATGTAGGTTTAAATTGTTAAAGGACACTTGAATTAACACCAATATGAACAATTAACATAATCATCTTATTTGTAAATTATTATTTATTGTGTGCATATATTATTTTTGGGAAATTTTTAATTTTGCAATTCAAATTGCAGTATGTTAGTTCTTCATTTTTGTTTGATATTTAATAATCTTATCAGCTATCATAGTGGGATATGGTATATCAAAAAATTATATACATTTTAATTTTAATACAGGAAAATATTCAATCAAATATGTCAAAAATTTATTTAATTTCAATTGAAAATCTGTCGAATATATTTCATTTTTATGATTTATATTTTCCTATTAATATGATTTTTTTTTAATGGAAATATTGAACAAATCGTGTGCAATGGAAAATAGAGATCTATAAAAATATAAAAAAAAAATTATAGGAACAGATTGGAAAATTTAAAATCGTTCAAAACTATAGTAATTAAAAATTATGTTAAACATAAGTAAATTATTGTAGCATAAATATTGATTAAAAATTTAATAAAAGATTTTTAAAGTTGATACATAGTAATATATTTAAAAAGCACCCATTTCACCAAATATCTGTAATAGCTAGCCAATATTCTCATAAATTAGACTAAGTATAAAACATGATAGATGAGAAAAATCAAAGAGTATAAAAAATTTATTAAACAAAAATTTTTTTGTCCAATAATGATTATTTATTGGATTTTATCATGTTGGGCTGTGGATGACATTGTCGTCAATCTGTTTTATGGTTGTAAGAAAAGAATAATTAAAATGCTGAAGTGAATTTATTACTTGTAATGAATGTGTGCGAATTTTTAAAATATAAAAACATTATTTCATTATAATCTTGTGACAGAAAATATTGCTAGCATGTTGAAACTTTTGGTACTATAACTTGGACAACATTATACAATTTAATGTCGCAATGCGTATATGAACATAAATTGAGGCATTTTATTTCACCCAATTATTTTTTTATGCTACTTCCATATATTTATAATTCGTTGTGTTATTTAGTCTATTTTAGGAATATAAATAGAATACAGCATTATTACTGAATATAGTGATCAATTTAAATAACCCGAAAAAAAATCGATTGTATAATTGTCGGTCAATTGTTTTTAATTTCTACTAAAAAGTCAAAGCTGTTTAGGTGGATTTTGATTCAACCTCTATTTAAAGAATTATATCATTGCTATTAAAATGAGGAAAATCTATACTTTTTAGGTTTTTTTTCGGAATTTCTGTATAGAAAAATTTGGTATGATAGTTTCGCTTGAATAATTTTGTTATATATTAAAAATAAGAAGTCCATAGTATAAATACATCTACATATATACCTCATTTCATATAAATTTAAAATATATTTCTCGTGGCACACATTTCCATTCAGAAGATAAATTTTAAGAACTTAATATAATTTTAAGTTTTTATTTTGTTCGCTTTTGTTGAAGCAAAAAAACGAACTTTTTAAAATTCAGGTCAAAAATTATTTATTAAAATATTTTTAAAATAAACAATATGTATAAATAAATTATATGAACTAAAAAATTTATTTAAAAAATACTAAATAGACTTTTAACCTATTTTATATTGTGATTTTTCTAAAAAAATTATTAAATTTAATAAATAAAATTTAAACTAAAGAAATAAGTTTTATATTAAAAGCTTTAAATTTTCCTGTTAATAAAAAATTTATGGAAAATTTATGGATAAACTTTGTTTTTGTGATATTGTTTATATTGTTTAATTATAATATAAATCTTTAGAGTGGTTTATAAACATATAAGTTCAATGGGTAAAAAACCAACTAAACAGATTAAAAATATGTTTGACTTTTTCATTTACCTCTTTGACCCCTTCACGAAGTGTTTCTAAAATAATCTACAGATTTTATTAGAAATATCACAAAATAATAAATACAAACTGTAGGCACTCAAATTAATCCCTTGTTTCTGCCATCATCATAATTCAAATGATCGTCCTTTTGCATCCTTTATCTATAAACTGATACAAATATGAAATAAAACGCATTTTTTTTTTGTTGAAATTTACATATTTGAATTTTTCTTATTTATTTTTGTATATTTACTATTTCTGTTTCGTTTTATGAAATTGAATTTTACCAATTTTTCCATTTTTATATATTGAAATATTTTAATTATAAATATTTTATTTTGAATTATTTTAATTTTAAGCATAAATTACAATTATGTATTAAGTATTACATTCATATATATTTTCATTTTATTTCCTATAAATATTTTATTTAAATTTATCTTTGACTTTTGACTGCGAGATGGTGAATTATTTTTAAATGATTATTTTTTTATGTATTTTTTTTTTTATTTCGAACACCCTGTAAAAAATCTCATCTTTATTGTATTAATTATAATTATTTAATTATATTTATTTATAAATATTTATTTTTATTTGAATTTATATTATTAAAATTGTATAATTAACTAATTGTTGAATTTATATACTATAGAAAAAAAAATTAGAAATTTTCTTTTTTTTTTTTTTTCAAAATAAAAAATTTTCAATCATTTTTTTTTTTGTGGAATTTAATTAAAAAATTTTGCAATTTTACTAATTCAATTAATAATTAAATTTAATTATCGATATTTTTTTGTATAATTTAATAATTTTTCAATTTTTTTATTTATATTTTATTAAATATTAAATTTATGTTTAGTATTCGGACATTTTTTTTTTCTTCATTTTTATTTGAAATTTGTATAATTATTTTAATTAATTATTTTTTATATATTTGAAACAACATTTATAGATATAAAATATTTGTATATATATTTAATTAAATTTTTATTTATTCCCTAATATTTTTTTTATTTAAAATGGAAATATGTAAATTTTTTTTATGTAATAATTAGAATGTTATCAAAAGATGCGTTCCATTTGTATAAACAAAATATGATGATTACAACAGAATTTTAGCACTTAAGTTTTCCAAGGAAAAAAAAGCAGTTAATGATAATCCACAGATAGTGATAGTGTTCAGTCAATTGGATACTTTGCACTAACCATTTATAGTTCACCTTTTCTGAGCATAATTTTTATAGTTCACCTTTTCTGAGCATAACTTTGCACTAACCATTTATAGTTCACCTTTTCTTCATTTATTACTGATTGCTCCGTCTCATCTAGTTCTTTTGATTTGGCATTTACTTAAAACGATGAATTTTGATTTAAATTCTTCAAAGTGAGTTCAGTTTGTCCACGTAAATGGAACGCACTATTTTTTTTTTTAATTTATTATTTTAATTTTCGATTTATGTTTTTTTTTTTGTAGTTAGTTTTGAATTTAATGTATTTATTTTTATTGTTTTAATTTTACATAAATTTATCTATGAAATTTAATGGATTTATTTAATTTTAGTACATTTTACATTTAAACTTTTTTTATATAGAAACATTTAATATATGGAACAGAAATTGTAAATAAATTTATTTACGATGATTTCATAAATTTAACTTTGTCATTTTTTTTGTTAATTAATAATTTTAAATGATTTATAAAAAATAATTTATTTAGTGGGTCAAAAGAGATTCAGTTTTTATTTCAACCGGCCGCCCTGAATAATTTCCGTTCAGAAAATTAATTAAAATATGGTAATAAAAGGGACCTAAAAAGAATCTAATTAAGATATATAATTATTAGGAATCGATAACTATAATTATGTGTTTCTCAAACAAGATCAGAATTAAGAAGCATAGTTCAGAATTAATTTTTCTATATAAATTGTCATATAAATTTTTGACTGTAAAACTTTCCGATTACCCAGAAAAATAATTTGATATTCTCTGCACTATTAATTAAACTATTAATTATTTGCATCAGTCCTGGCAATTATTTGACTCAATATTTTTAATGTGTAAATTAGAATTTAATTATAAAATATATTTTGAAAATATTATTTAATTTTGGCCCTCAAATTATCATTAAATATAATTATTACAAATATAATATATTCCGACTTCTTGAAAATAATGAAAATTAATAATATTTAATTTATATTTTGAATATTCTCTTACATATAAATTTTATTTTAATATTTGTATTTTTTTAATAATTTTTATTTCAGATATTGTTAATAATAAAGAAGCTAATAAAATGGTAAGCTAATTAACAAATATTATTGTAAATTTGTTATTAAAATATATGTAAATAAAATTAATAATATATAAAAAGCAACAAATTTCATATTATCATGTATAAAACCGAAACCATTGAACTACGATAGTTAAGTTGGCATCACTTTTACGCTTAGTTTTGACATAACACAGTACGGGGTATACTACCAATTAATTTGGGTACACTGTGATATATTTTAATAATTAGAATTTAAAGGTTCAAAATCAATCAATAATTTTTCCTTATCAAGGTAATTCAATCAGGTACAAGAAAAATTTTCTATATCGAACACAGATGAGTGGTCCAAATTATTTAATAGAATTGGTTTTCTCTAAGAAATAGTTAATTTAATTTATAATTTAATGATTCAATAACGCGGCAGTTCAAATTTGATTATCGAAATTTTCGCACAAATGATTTAATTTTCTCGCTATACATTTCTTCAAGGATTCAAAACCAAAACGTTTTCTTTAATAACAATGACGAAAATATTACATAATTCACAAAAATAGTGTTAATGTTACTTAAATAGAATCACAAAAATAGTGTTAATGTTACTTAAATAAGCATAGAAATTTTTTAAATATTTATACATTAAAATTTTATGCCAACTTACTTAGTTTTTCCTATGGTTTCGGCCTATAAGACAATATTTAAAATATATATTTGAATTACCACATAATTTTTGCAACAAAATTTATAATATTTAATATTATTAATGAATACACCTAAAAAAATTTTACTGATTTTTTTACTGATATTATTTATTAATTATAATATTTTTTAATAACATTATTTTATAATTTTTACTTATTTTTTAATTTAATAAATATTTTTATTATTAAAATTTTTATAAATTACAAAGGCAAACATAAGCACAAAAATATAATTAATTTTCCCAATTTTTTTTTTTTTATTTTGGTTTTTTTTTTATCTTAATTATTAAATTAGTCATTTTTAATTTTATGTTAATTTTTGGTTTCTTTTTTAAATTTTAATAATTTTTAAATCTTAGTATAAAATATTTTCGTTTTTCATCGTTTTTTTATTATATTTATACTTAAATATAGTTATTTAATTTTCACTTGGTAATAATATTTCAGAAATAGATTTTTCTTTAGACAAGATTAACTGACCAAGTGTTAACGAAGCTTTGAAAATTATTTTTAGTAAATTAAAATTTATATCCATCCTCAAATTAAAATATTAACTAGCCAATCTAAATTAAAAGAGTTTGCGAGATATAAATATATAATCCTAGTACGTTAGTGCTTCGCATGAAATAAAAATATATTTTCATATAATTTAATTTTCCTATACAGTGTAGTGTATAGTCAATTAAGGAGATTTTCTTGCTATCGTCGAAAATAAAGGAATTAGATACTTAATTATATATTTATCAATATCAGATAAGTAAATTTAAACCAGATTATAAAGTTTTAAAGTTCTGAATAGCAAAGCTACATCTTTGTGAGGGATGTTATATAGCTTATACACAGACAGACTATTAAATGTCGTACGTATTATTAACTCATACTCATAGGTTAACCAAAAAAGTAATAAAAATATTTAAAAAATATAATTGAATTTTTACCATTAAAACTGATCAAAAAATTAAGAAAGAAAACTTTACCAATTTTTTTTTTAACTATTTAGATTAATATTTTATGGCAGAATAAATTAGTGAAATTTTATTTTTTATGATTTTTACCTTATAATTTATATTTTTTATATAAATTTTCAATTAATTGATTTTTGTTGTTGATTTTTTGCCATTCTTATTTATTTTCTTCTTTTCTTCTTATTATTTTTTTTTTAAATATATTTTATTTAAAATATATTTCACAATTTAATTTTTTGTCGATAAATTAAACCATCATTATTATTTCTAATGAAATTTATAAAATTATTGGTCGTTTTAATAAAATTAATAATAAATTTACTAAATATTTGACTATTTATACCATTAATTATAAAAATTGTTTGATATAAACTAAAATAAATTGGTACTGTTAATATAGCTGCTGAACCTTTTGGTGGTTCATTTGATAATGTTGTAAATTTTTCAACTTTTGTCCAATTACTAAAACCAGCTAAATTTTTTGATGCTGCCCTCATTAAATATGTTGTATTTTCTTCCAATTGATTTATTAAATATGTTGCACCTATTATATTAGATGTAAATTGTTTGAAGTTTAGATTATTTTTAAATATTTTGTTATTATAAAATAAACTTTATGGTTATAATGACTAATTTTAGTTATAGTACGAACTTTCAGCACTATTTTTATTCAAAATTCTTTTTAAAAATCAATAAAAGAAATTCAAAATAAAGGACTCATTAGGCTCTGGAATTTTTAAACGAAATTTTACCAACGAACATTCAAGTTTTTCATTATAAATATTTTATTTTTCTGATTTTTCAGTAAAAACTTTTAAACAGATTATCTGTCCATTAACAGATTAATCAAAAAAAGTACTGTCCAATGATTAGTTAAGCTTTTATCAGTTGATTGACTTTTGCTAATTGGTTTTTTTTTTGTCTATTTTTGTGCTAAAAAATATCATTTTCAATGACAATCTGTCAATTGTATATGAATAAACTTTTCATTTGTTGTTCTATTTAGATCACATTAATAATTCAAACTACAATTTCCCAGATATATTTCTTGTCTAATTTTGTATACATATATATTTATATTTACTTACCATCTTCAAATGCAAAATCTTTACGATTTGCAAAACTCCAATCACCAGCAACAGATTTAAAATCATCCTCACTAATATATTCAATACGATAACCTTTTATTTCCATTAAATTACGGTCTTTATTACTACGTACAGCACCAACATCAACAACAAATCGATTTGAATTAAAACCGCGTAGTTGAAAAACAGGTGGTACATTTGGTTGTGTACCTTCTAATAGTTTAATAGTACGATCTAAATTACCTAATGGATTTGTTGCTTTACATTTATAATCACCCAATACCGATGAATCATTTATATTTACAATTAATGTTGATGTATATGGTTCATTATATATTTTATATTTTTGTAAATTAACTTTTTTACCATGATGATACCATGTAAAATTAGCAGCTGGTTCAGCAATTGCTTCACATGTTAAATTTACTTTACCACCAACATAACCATAACGATCTGGATTCTCTTTATGTACCCATGCTGGTTTATCTGTATAATAACGAAAACGAAAAATATAGAAATAGAATTATGAAAATTGTATCAAAATTTCTTTAATTATATTTGAAAAACTATGTAGTTGAACTATTAAATATTTATAATCTCGTTTTCATAAATAATTTACATTAACATTAAGTTTTACAGTTAAAGAAAAATATTAATGAATTTTTATAATTTCCTAAAAAAGGATATAAATATGGAAAATATTATTTATGAAGGATATTTTCTACAAAATATTTTAATTAAAATTTTAGAAATGTTATCCGGACGAAATAGTGAAATAGTTAAATGATTATTTTATTATTAAATAAAAGTATAGTTCGTACACAAGTAAAATAGATTTTGGAATATAACAGAGGCAATGGAACTGTAATCAACGGACCAACAATATTCAACATTCCGATTTAAATTTTCTGATGCATAACTCAAATATGATGTAAATTTGGCATGCATAAACAAAAAGCTTAAAAGGCACTGCATTTTATAATCAGTTTTACAATACTATCAAACAACTAATTCAAGAATTTCTAATATACGTTTACTAATCATAATTATGAAAATTACAAAATTTCTTCGAATTATATTTTTAATTATTTCATATCCGACAAGAATTATTATCTTAAATTATTCATCTTGAATATTAAAAGGAAAATATTTCTAGTAAAATCTACGAGTTTTAGGATCACAGTAATAAAACTACCTATACTTAAGAAAATAAAATCTTATTGAAATATTAAACCTTTAAATGTCGAACGTTATCAATTTTCTTTTAAAAACTTTTCTAATATAAAATTTTCATCTAATAAAAATCTTTATAACTTCCAATATTATTTACTACGTTGTTTTACTATCAAATTTCTTACAAAAACTAATTTAAAGTTGAAAATTATATTTCATAAGTAAAAATATCACAAAAGTCGAAATGAAATCCTGGATATTACAAATTTGTGATCTTTTGCAACTTATTAATGTTATCCAACAAAAGTTTCTACTTAAAAAACATAAAAACAAAATTAATTTCTATTAACTTACGTTGAATTTTAAGTAGTATTGTTTGTTCTTTAACATCATTCATACGTTCAGATATTTGGAATGCTTTGCACGTATATTCACCAGTATCATTTTGTGAAACTTTCTTTATAAGTAAACCATCAGCTAATTTTGTAAATTTTGAACTTGGCACTGCGTAAATAAGAAAATCAAAATTATTAATCCAATAAAATGACAAAGAAATCTATAATGTTACCAGTAATTGGTGCACCATTTAAATGCCATGAAACTGTTGGTTCTGGATCACCTTTAACTTCACAACGAATTGTTGCATCTTTACCTTCTCGTACAGCTTGTAATGTATCAGTATCCATAAAGGAAATTCGTTCTATATAATTTAATTATTT
Source organism: Empis stercorea (assembly GCA_949752835.1). Classification (NCBI taxonomy): domain Eukaryota; kingdom Metazoa; phylum Arthropoda; class Insecta; order Diptera; family Empididae; genus Empis; species Empis stercorea. The sequence goes on from OX457089.1 coordinate 42,552,579, forward strand.
CATAATTAAATTAAATTATTTTATTAATTTTCATGAATAATATACTTACCATTAACAATTAATTGAAATCCAGCACGACCAATACCATCCTCAACAGCACATGACCAATTACCCTTGTCAGCTAAAGAAATATGCTCAAATACTAAAGCAAGTTTTTTTTCTGCAAAAAAAAGAAGAAGAAGAAAGTAATGCATTTGAAATGCTAATAAAAAACAATTTTTATAATTTTTTTTTTACCTTTAGTTTTCTCTTCAATATGAATTCGTCCTTTTTTATCTTTAACTATCTCACCCTTTGGTGAACGCCATTGAACTTTATGATCAGTTGGTATACTACAAAGTACAAAATGTGATTCATTAACAAAATGTATTACTTCTTCATCAGATGGTGTTATTGATAATCTTGACTGATGATTACCATGTATTAGAGCTAAAATAAGGAGGAAAGAAACAAAATTATATAAGGACATTTTTTATAACATTAAAATTTTTATAATTAAATTAAATATTTTCATCATTAATTAAAATCATAGTGATGAACTGATTGAAAATGCTAAATATTATCGAAAATGTCGTAATGGTTCGACGGTAATTTCATAATTTAAGAAAAACTTACTAAAAATTGTACAATCAATTATGCATTTGTTCATATAATTTTAAAACGTTAAAGGTTCCTCTCTTCCGGATTAAAACATTATTCAATTGTAAACTCGTGGGCTGAGAGGTCGCAATTATTTATACATATACAATGTCATAAATATTGAAGTTTTACATCGACATTATGGAACTTCTATTATGTTATAAATTGTAACCTAATTTTCATTTAAGAACAATACGCAAATAAATTCTAACAAATTTAATTTTATTCATTTAATTTCTTAATATAACAGAAACAGAATGTTTTAAATCCAATTTGAATATGACAAATAAAATATATTTACATAATATTTTTTTATTATTTAATAATTCTATTTACCTAAAGAATCCTTACAAAAATATTTAAAAATCAATTTAACCAAACATTTTCACTTTTTTATATTATAAAAAACGTTTCTTATATTTTTTTAATAAATATTTGCATTTTTTCAAATCAAAATTAATATTTGTAAATTATTATAGTGTAACATAAAAATTGCTTTTAAAAGGTTTCTTTCCAAATAGAAAAAAATACAAAAATACAAGAAATAATTTCCAGACTTAAATGATTCCAGTTTGTTCATATTTTCTAAAGCCAATTTTTTTTACTAATTTAAATTTAAATTTAATTTTTTTTAGAATGAAATATTTAAAAAGAAAAACTAAAAAATTCTTCAAATCCCAAATAATAAACAGCATAACAACCAATAGAAAATTTGTCTGTTTAACTATGTCTAATAAAATTTCTATATATGCAAAATAAAAAAAAATCATAAATTGTCCTTTCTCTGCATTTTATTTTTATATTTTGACGTTAACCACAAAAATGTGGACAATGTTCTTAACCAGATGGTTTTGGTATACAAAATTTTGTTAAGCATATTTGTTATCTGAAGAGAAATTTTATGAAATTATTAAACCAAAGAAAAACTATGTAACTTTGAACAAAATAAATTAATAATAAATTTTTTATTGTTTGTATGAAAAATTTGATAAATTTTGGTTTTTAAGCTAGAAAATAATTAAGAAACAATCTTTTTTCTAAATAATATGATTAATTAAATAATTAAGTTTTTTATACAGAATTCTGTAAAGTTTTGTTGACTAATAATATTTAAAATTAAAAAATTCATTATATCGTATTGCGATTGCCCTCCAGCCACACAAAATCCCATTATGCTGTCCCAAAAATAAAAGGATAACATTTTTATATGTCTGATTATAATTATTCTTACAAGAATAATAATTCTATTTTGAACCAAATCAACAAAAATTCCGATTAAACACTAAAAATTCATTTGGAAAATTTTAAAATATTGGAAAAGTGAATAATTAATTTATGTAAAATTTTGACAAATTAAATTTAGGTACACAATTAAAATTAAAGTTATTAGAAGAAAATTGCCTTAAAAAACATTGTAAATAAATCCTCCAATTAATATTAACCTTTCTTAATTAAGAAAATTTATAGAAATTTTTCTAAATTAAATAAAAAAAAGTTCTAATCAAATTTTCACTTTATTAATAAAATTTCATTTCTTAATTGTTCAGTAAATTAATAAATTTTCACTTTTAATATATATAACATTTTCATTCCAGGCAAAAAAAATGATTTTTTTTTTGTATTTTTGATTACTTTTTCCAGTTTTCAGAAAAGTTTTATCCTTTTTCCTTTAATACAAAAACAAAAGAAAAAAAGGTATAACTTACACCAAAAAAAAAAAAAATGGAGAAAAGGTTATAAACCAAAAATAAATACGAAAAACTTTTTTTATTTCCGAAAAAAAATTTTTATTCCAAATTAAAAGTTGAAGTTTTGATAAACAAAAAAAAATATTTTCATAAAATATAAATGAAATTTTTGGTTATTATTATTATTATTAAAAAGATAAAAACTTTTACTCTTGCGTTGAATATACACACCAAACCACAAACCCACAATCTTTGACCTTTAACGAACCAAAAAAAAACGACCATTTTAGTTTCCGATTAAAACAAGAAATTAAATGTAAATTTATGATATGATTCTAATAAAAAAATAGTTTACTGATTCTATTTGAATTTAAGGATAATTTTGTAGTGTAAAATGGTCGGAGGATATAAAGGAGATATATAAAATAAAATATTAATGCTAATTCTCAATAACTACACAATAATTAATCGAGGGTTTCTAATTTACCAATATTTCCAAAGTTATTGAAAATATTTGTAAATTATTGGTCCCAAAACGATTTATATTTCAGAGATTCTAATTGACAAATTTACTACAACAATTTCGGAAAAAAAACATTTGTCCTTAAAATGTCATGATACCTTGTGATATACCCTAATAATTTATATATCCATTTTTTTTTTCTGACCATAATATTATAATCTCAATCATAATGGAAGAGCGTGAAATTTCCACAGCAAAGTTTTTTTTTTGATAAATTGTTTTCACTATACATTCGTATAATCATCATCATCTACAGCTAACACATATAAAATAGTCCTTTTATTTTTATATATCCTTTTATTTTTATTCTATTTTTAGATAATTTGTTGGTTTTTTTTCGGAAGGATTTATTTTTCTGCCCTTATGTTGATTAATAATGATGAATAGGAGAAAATTGCTTACAAACAAACAAATAAAAAAACAGCTATTATAACTTAACCATAACATAATTTAGATTGTGGTTAAAGGGTTCCAAAATAACACAAAAAAAAATCATCATCATCCTTTATTTTCTCAGTTCTCTCTAGGATTAATTTTCAACAATAAAGTTAAATTATTCATTTTTACAATTTAATTATTATGGTTTTGTTGTTATTTAAATTAAAATTAGATAGATAATAGAGAAAGTTTTACATATTATTTAAAAAATTTTAATTTATTTGCAAATGAGCTAAAATAATTATTATTTTCACCAAAAAAAAAAAACAAGGAAAATATTATTTATGCAATAAAATTTAATTTCTTTTAATAATTTGATGCAAAATTATCATGGGAATTCTAGTTATAGAAGGAAAATTTTTTGGTAATATTATTCAGAATTATAAAACTTTAATTATAAATATTCTAATCGAAAATTTGTTATTGGTAATTTAGTAATTAAAAAAAATATCGATTTTAATTTTATAATTTGATTAATAAAATATCGTAGATCTCATGAGGGTAGACAGGATACAGAAGTAAGCATGACAATTCAGATGCCTTGGGTAAGCTTATATTTATAACAATTTAATTGTTACATTACTTTGAAAAAGGAAGGATGAATACGTTGATGTTAGAGCGACAGTGAAATACAAGAATTGCTAATTAGTGATGTTTTATGGGATCAGTGTTACAGATTGATTGTGCCTGTGTCCTCTAAATGCTATCATTCAAGGACTTTTGTCAATGCTTGCAATTCTATCGATGACTTAAATAAATTTCGAAAAATATTTTTTTGTACAATTTACAATAGTCTGCTATCACAATACTGGTATTAATCTCATACCAGCATTATTCAACGAATTTGATTTTGTTCAAATTTCTGCAATAGATTTTAAGTCGCGATATTTTCTAAATTATGACATAATTTGAAAAATATTTTTGAAATTTCTTACCATTGTCACGAAAAGTGCGATATTAACTTTAAACTTTTGACATTTTCTTTTTAACACATTTTTTGGTGAAAATTAATATTTCCTACTTTATGATCCCAAAAAAAGTTTTTTTTTTCAGCTAAATAAGCCGTCACTCTTTCTCACACTTTCATTTCAAAAACTTTCTTTTTAATAATAAATAATAAATTCGTTATATTATGTTGCAAAAGTTGTTGATTTTTTTTTGGAAACTTTTTATATAGAAAAAATCAATCTCGTCATCAAAATTCAGAATAAAATCTGAATTATTGCTGATTAAGATTTCTCTTTACTTACGTTATTGTTATTATGTACATAACATATTTTTCGATAAAAAATATTTTGAATTTGTTTTTTTATATAATAATTTATTTTTTTAATTTAAAATCCATGCACGTTTTTCTACTGGAAAGATTTACAATGTTACAAAAATGTAAAAAGGATCTCAGTAGTCATAAAATATGCAAATTAGAATTGAACCAAACAAATAGAATAAAAATTATGCCGTGATGAATTATTTTGTTATTTTTTTTAAAAATTTTGTCACATTTTTGTTATAAATTTTGGTTCTTTTTTTTTATTTTGTGGTTTCCGTATTGATAACTTTTATCATTTATTTATTTTTATGCTCGAAAATTTTTTTAAGGATAATATGAATGTAAAATAAAAAATTATTATGTAGAAGATATAAGAAAATATTGTAAGAATTCAATAACTTTATAGACAAAGAATTTGAGACTGAGAGGTGAAAATTTTAGATTTTATTCAGTGGTGAAAGGATATTTTTATGGTATAGTCATAGTGTATTTCTGTCATAGTGCCATCTAAAAGTTAAATTTCGTTTCATTCGAACTCCTTCATAAATTGGTATCGGTCATGGTGGACACTTTAATTAGTATGAACTTTAAAATTGAAAGAAATTGAATCTTCTGTAAAATCCTCTCATCTTCAGTTCAAATTGATCATTTTTCAAGAAAAATTTATTAATTAAATTTGACATTTTCTACATTATAAAAAAATTATTCTTTTTCTAAAAATTCATTTTGGGAAAAGATCAGTTTTATAAAAAGTCTAATTTAATTTGAAAATTCTATTGCAATATTTCCCTTATTAACAAATTTGGAATATCTGCAAGCAAAAGTTCCTACAAATTGCATAGTTTAGTTGAAAAATTCTTTATAGTATCATTTAGTTAAATTTTTTGCAATTAATATTTTTAAAAATTTTTTAAATAAAATATCTCAATCGAAAATAAGAACCACTTAATCTCAATTAGACGAAAATTTTCTCATTTAACTAAGTAGTTGAAATCCTTTATCATGGTCTAATAATTTTTAGTAAGTAAAACGGATTAGCAAAAACAAATCAAAAATTGTAATATTAAGGAAAGTAAAATTCTAAAATTTAGTTCTCTTACTATCATCCATTTCAAATTAACAAATTGGAATAAGTGAAAAGTCATTAAAATATTTGTCGGTTAAAAATATTAAAATACATTTAAAATTTTAACAATTTTTTTAGTAAATTTATACGTTTCCATTATAGTAAATTTATACGCATTTAAACGTTTCCTTGCCAAGTTCTCTGACCGCTTAAGTATTACAAGTCAAATAATTGGAGCATTACGAACGATCGAAGCAAATTAATAATCTTTTATATATTAAATGAATTTTTATTTTACATTTCGTTAAACACAAATTTGACCAATAACAAAAAACGAAAATTCATTTAAAATGTGTTTTTTTACATAATAATAGAAAGGATTTTCTTTTTTTGAATTTTATTGAATTGGGCATAAAATTACAATAAAAAAAATGAATTTTTAATTGAATTCTTTTTTGCATTTATTCAAAATTCGCCATCGTGAAAAAAATCAAATTTTTTTGATGAAATTTTAACGACCTCAGCATTTTTTTTTTATTCTAGGACCAACCAAAATAAAATGTAGATTTATATTATATTCAATTTGCTCTTATTGAACCTATAAAAAAATGTAATTAAGTAAAATGTAAAAAATTTCAAAATTCAATTTTCCATGTCATCCAACAAATTTTATTAAGGAAATTTTTATCCTGGCAAAACAAAAATTAAATTGATTTAAAATTATAAAATCTTAAATTTATTACACAAAAAATGCATTAACATTACAGAACATAAAATATATTTTATTATTTTATTCAATATTTTATAGTTGCCAAGCTTGCCAAGTATAAATAAATATTTTTATGTGAACGCAGAACTTAACAGGAGGAAATTGCGGAAATAAGTTTTGGTTTTGGCCAGTAGCGTATACAAAGCTAATTTATATTTTACAATATATATATAATTCATAAAAATTTCGGTTCTTTTTTTTTGGGTTAATAAATTTTTTCCAGGATATTATTTTATGTTACGTTAAATATTATTTTTATATCTAGGATTGTATGGTGTCCTGATTTCGTAACTTGGAAATTATTGAAATTTTAAACGACGATGGCTATAGTAGACATTACTTGATTTGGAAATTAATGTAACTCGAGTAATTTAATATTATATGGTCTAAAAGTTAATTAAGTATAGTTATTGATAATTTTCCAAAACTGAGATAAGTTTGAAGAAATACTTATTTCTGTGGCAAATTGACACTCTTATACTGATCAATTAGACCCCCCTTTTGAGGCTAGACATACCTGAAGAGGAGATTTTCCTGGTATTTTATTACGATGGCAAAATGAATTTGATAAACTATATAGTAGCATCTATGATCTATAGATTTTTAACTTTTTCCAGTTTCTCAAGATTTTAAGAAATAAATTCAGATTTGCTTTTTGAAAAACTGACATTTAATTCAATATTTTATTCATAGCACAAAATAATTTAATTATTTCAAAGACAGTTTTATATTCAAAATTAAATATTCAGGATTAAAATTTGAATATAATTCGTGGAAATGTAAATTATCAAAAGTCTCTGGTGCACTAAATATCAATTCAATACTTTCCTTTCATTTTCTGGTCTAATAATTTCGAATTTAACTAATATTCTCTTTTCACCTTCATTTTCATTAAATTAACATAAATTTACCTTGGAATATCTTAAACTGCTTAATTTCAAATTCTTCTATAACTATATCAAACTTAAATAATTGTCCATTGTATTTTTAATTTTCCCATCTTTCTAAGAAGTAAATCAAATTCGAATTGCATAATTTTAGAAGTACATAATATAGTAGTGGAAATAGTTGAATAAGTTTTTCATTTTCTTTTAACATTTAGTTTCTTTTAAATGATTTTGATTTTACCTGAAATCCTTCTTTTAGGTCATAGGTATACAATTAATTTAAGTTCATTTAATTTTGATTTTGCATAATTGTGTTTTATAGTATAAAAGTAAAATAAGAGATTTTGTTTTTTGTTTTTTAACATTCAAATAAATGAAATAATTTCAAAGTTTTTTTCTTGTTGACTGAATTTTTCGCACAGTGAATTTTAATTTTTTCACGATTTGAAAAAAAGGAATATGAAATTGAACACAGAAAAAAATGAAGTGGATTTTTCAAACACTCTTCAGTGTTTGAAAAACTTTTTATGATTTTACTACTTTTTTCTATGATTTATTTAAATTTTCATTGAAACGAAAAAACAAATAGTCAAATCAATAAAATTTTAGATAAACCAGTAACATATTTTATTAGACCAACTTTTAAACACAAATTTCAATGATTTATACACTTTTTAGTTGACCAATTTTTTCTGTGAAAGAATTATGTAAAATTTAATTTAATGAGAAGAAAATGAAATTATGATTTATTTTTTAGTTAATTTTCTCTTCTATAATTAGAATTTATTTCTTGTAGATTTCGCAATTAACAAATTTCATATAATTTTTTTCCCTTCCAAAATATTGTCGGAATTTATAAGATTTTAATTAACAAATCTTTTATGTGTAGTGTACATACTCATTTTATCTTCCATTTTGTTTACAAATTTTTAAAATATTATAAAACGCATATTTAATTGTCTCCGAAATTAAATTCCAAAAAAGCCTGGAAAATATTTTCCATAATTCATTTCCATAATTTTCAAGTATATACATTTCTATGTAAAGTGTTTCAACGAAATCTTTCTCAATAACAAAAACAAATCCTTTAATGTTTTTCATAATATTTATATAATAATTTTTAAGGATTTAAATCACCAAAAATATAAAAATGACAGAAAAATATGAATTTAGAATTTATTTTGGTTATTTGTCGCAATTTCATATTATTTATTCAATTCAAAAGCAAAATCTTTCTTCTTTCCTACTGTGAGGTTTTACCCGACATAGACAGGATATACAATGTCATAACACACAAGGGTTCCTTTTCCTTTAAACATAGATACAAAATAACTGAAATTTTTTGCTTCGTTTCTCTTAAAAAAAAAATGTTGTTATTTAGATAGAAAAAAATTGTATAATATTTGGAACATAACAGAAAAGATATTAAAAAAATTGTAATCCTAAAAAAAACATTAGAAAAACAATATATAAAAAAAAGCAATTTATTTGACAATTTTCCGGACATAATTGCAAAATTTTTATAAAATTGAAATATTTATTTTTATTTGTTGGAATAAAATATTCAATATTGAAATGTTTTGAATTAAAATGGATTAAAAAAAAGTTCAATTGAAATTAAAATTAATCTGCGGTTCCTTAATTAAAATATTTTCATAAATCTCGGAATTTATATTGCAAAGTTTAAGCAACATAAAAAAGTTTAAAGTGCAAAGTAATTTTAGATTTTGATATTGAGCTTTGAAAAGTTTTTGTCCACAGGCTGAAGCTTGTAACAATAGGTGAATCTTTCAGTGTCCTATAAAGATTGGAATACATATCAGATATTTGGTATGTGGAGAATAAATATGAGACTAAAACTTATCACAATATAAAAGCTTATGTACCTTAAATAGCTAAGACTATTATATAAAGTCATAATGTTTATAATACTATTTGTAGATGAAATAAGACTTCGAGATGAAAATTGATATAATTTGATATTTAACGTCCAAAATTATGACTTCTTATCTTTCAATCATAATTTCCGTCTTTCACTCACAAAATTAGATTATTATAATAATAAAGTGGAAATAAATCTATAATAAATAGAATAAAGGCTGTACCATTAACTAGCATTGGTATGATATATCAATTATTTGAAATGATTTACTTAAAAAATATAATATAAAATGGAATATTTAATTGCAAAAATCAAAACCTAACCAACATACTTACTTAAATTATAAGGAATGGCCATTAAGAAATAAATAATTAAAGCATCTTTTATAAATAAATTTATGCTATCATCAATACAGATGAATAATTATTGAAATTTACTATAATATTTGTTTATTGAATTCCGAATTTAAAAACTATTAAAACTTTTATATCTTCTATAAAATTCGTAAATAATAAAAATCAATAATAAAATACAAAAAAAAAATCTCTAAAGTTATTTAAGGAAACATTTTCTATATTTTCTTTCTGTAATTTCCTTTCATAATTTTTTTTTTCGTGATATCTCAACGGAACATTAAGAAAATAGTAATCAGAAAGAAAATGTTTCTATTCTATATATTTCCCAAATAACTTCTATCTATAAGAATATTTTTATATTATCATTATTTTTGTTGAGACTTTTAGACGTCGTCAATATTATTCCCCATCACTTTAATGGTAATTGCTTTTAATATGTTTGGATACTATGTGTATATAGTTTTAAAGATTTTGTTTTTTTTTTTCTATTTTTAAGAAACAAAATCGATTTTAATTTTTTTATTAAAAATTTCAATAAAATTCTTAGTGATCTCGAGTAAATAAAAATATTTTAAATACGTTAGTGCTTGTAAATTGATGTAAAATCACAAATATTATAGTATACGAACTCTAGAAATGAACTAAAATTAAGTGTGGTAAAATTTAACGAACAAAAAATTAATGGGTTAATAGGAAAATATTTATGAATTTGTGTCCTTTTTGTACGAAAAAGCTTAATTTTTTATTATTATATTAATTTACTAAACAGAACAGAAAAATCTAGTAGCAATAAAAAGGAATGCATTTAGTTTGTATTGATTACTTTATTTCGTAAATGACCAATAAAAATAACAGACAGTGCCAGAAAAATGTTGAAAAACTGCCCGAATTGTTGTGAGACATTAAAGTAAGTAGTTTCGCATTAATGAAAAATTACATAAATAATTTGTTTATCGTACTGTCGCTAATAAAATTATTCAAGAATATTTTAAAATATTTTCCGTACTACAACAAAATTATTAAGGTTTTTATTATATTTTACGAATCTTTATTTCACAAAAACTTTAAAAATAATGTAAAAAAAAAAACATCTTTCACAAAAATGCACTTAATGTCATATTGAATTTTATTGAATTTCTAAGTAAATAACATATCCTTTTTTTTATCCTTAAAATCCCAATTTTATATCGTACATATGTATATATTTCTTTATATATACGTTACATACGTTCTGTCAACCCCTCGTCTATGAAATTTTGCAGATATTTTCCCTTTTTTTTTTAGCTCATATTTCAATGATAATAAAAGTTTTTTCTGATTACATTTTTTTTTTGTATATTTCTTCTATCTGGAACAAAATATATTTCCCTTTTTTTTTGTAACTTTAAGTATTTCTTTGTGACCTACATAGTTAAGTTATCCTTTATATTGTATATAAAGATAATATATACATTTTCTTGAAACATTGCAGTAATAGAACGAAGAAATAAACATTGAAAATTTGCGACATTTTGGCACCAAAAAATGCGATAAATGTGTGATGCGTTGTAAATTTTTATGGAGAAATCTGGCAAATATTTTTTTTTATTTCATTGTACATATACATAAAAAGGATTCTTCTTATTTTACAACTAGGTTATAGGAAACATTCAAATATAGATTTTTTCTTTTTTTTTTTTTGGCAATATTTCAAAGGATTTAAGAAAACAATTAATTAAAATAATTTTCTTTTTTATGGGGAAAATTTATTATTTTTTAATAATAATTTAATTTAAATGTTAAGAAAAGAATTTTCTGAAAGGACATTTTTCTATTATGTATTTGTTAAATTACAATAACGTAAAAAAATTTGATAATTATAATAAGAGAAAAATTAAATTTTTCTTAGTGTGAATTATATTTTGTTGGAAAAATGTACTTCCGGAAAATTTCTGTATTCACAAAATGAAAGAAATACTTTTTTTTTGTTATTATAATATTTTGTCTTAAAATAGAATTATAAATTTTATTAAAGGAAAGTTTTCGATTCTTTTTTATGTTACTTTGACAGATAATTAAAGTTTCAAGTCGAATTCTAGTTTTCTTTTTTGTTCAAAAATTGTTTTTTATGTACAAAATTGTAAACAAAAAAAAATTGTTTATATTTTTAAGTTGTCTTGTTTTCATTACACTTGAAAAACTTTTACTAAATTTTTTTTTAACTGCATAGTTTTTCCTTGAAAATATAATAATAAAATTTATATAAAATAAGAAAATATAATAATACAAAAAATAAACTTTTTTATGGAAAATATACATAATAGAAAAACACAGTTGCAATTTTACTTTTTGAAATTAAATTAAGAAAGATCTGTAATTAAAGTTTTCCGAAAAAAAAAAAAAAATTATTATAAAAAAATATAAGCTGAAAGAAAGTACAATATTAAATTTTGTAAAATTTTGGAAAATGTTGCATCAAAGCAGTAGTTGTATATACGGCTTTGGTTGCATTATTCTTATTCTCAGATAGAAGTGATTTTTAATTAATTAAATTTTTAAGTCGATTAATTAAAATTTTATATTACAATTTTTACTAATTTAATTTTTCTTCATTTAAAAATTTACGACAAGACAAGTATAAAATTAATAATGTAATTCGTATTTTTCGGATCCTGATTGTAAGACTTTTAAGTGTATACCACTTATAGTTCTTAGTTTCTATCAAAAGATGTTGTAAGTCATTATCCTTTCTTAGTATTTTTTTTATTACAAATAGCGCATAAAACGAAATCATTTTGCACCAGTCTTTCAATCTTTAGTCTACTAAATTCGCTAGTGGTCCAGTAAATGGATTTAATACGATAGTCATACCTTTACAGGACGAACTTTAATCTTCGTCCTGTAATTACAGAAAATTGTTAATTTAAATATTTAATTTATTTTGTAGTAGAAAAATGTCATTAATTAATCTTTCTACTTCAACTTTTGTTTTAAATTTTCCCTTTGCAGAGTAGACAATAATATTTTTGAGGAAAATGTGTTTTTTTTATTTTAGAAAATAATATATTTTCCACCGAATATTATCAAGGTAAAGATACCATAAAAGTAAAATGGAAATTTCTATGTATAATATACTTTTATTATTAGAGAAGAACATCCTTTTTCGCTTAACGTAAAGTAATTTTTCTTTATGCCAAAATATATAAAATAGAAAATGCATTTTTCTTTTTACCTTTTTATATATTATTTATTTTTATATATATATACATATATATTTATTTAAATTTTACTTTTTCTTTTTTTGTTGTTGGAAAAATGAAAAATTTATTCATTTTATCTTTCCACTGTAATATTTTATGTGAATTTTCTTTTATTTATTTACAAAAGTGTAAAATGTTTGTATCTGATTAAAAATTCTTTGTGAGTCTTAAGAAAGATAGTTTGTTAATGTACAAAATTACAGAAAAACAATGTGTAATTTTTTTTTTGGTATATCTGCCTTGGTAGCTTTTTAATTTATACTCTTCATCTGTACAAATATTTTTATTTTTATTGCATCAAAGAATGGGACTGGAATGCATCACTAGTAAAATTAAGTATTACAATTTATATATATTGACTATAAATTTATTGTAATTGAATGAATGTTTGTTCCAAGTCAAGTAGGACATAAAATATTCTATGTTAGAATTGTAAAATTTCTATAATGAAATTTTTAGTTTTTAATTGGATTTCAGACTTGGAAGTTGATTTGGTATTCATACGAAAAATTATATCTTATGTTCTCTATTGACGTTTAAGCCACAGAAAACTCATGCTGGATCTTATATGGTAAAAGCACAAAGCACATCGTATTCAGAGCTCAAGCTCAGTAAAAAAACTCCACTTTGTTAGACCATGGGCTAGTAAAGCAACTAAGTATAAAGTTTAAAATCAAATTTATAGACGAATTTATAGTGTTAAAATTAAAAGCTCAAGAGAAGTTTACTATTTTCCGTACTAAAAAGTATTTATCTTGAAATTGCAATTAAAATTAATATTATGTCAATGGTCAATTAACAACGGTCAGCGTTTACATACTGCGACCGAAAAGATAAATTGTGCATAACCAGACGTTGGTCAAACTTTTATAAAATCTTTCTGACGTATGTGTTCTTAACTTATTCCATGGATAAAAACCATTTACCAAAATGGGTCTGTCTTTTTTGCTGACAATAGGACTCACTTTTTTCAAGTTATTCCGAAAATGATAACTACTATAGGATTGCTAAGCAAATTCAATTGTAGATTAAGAAAAATTCTTTTAATTTTGAATACATTTTATCCCTTGGTAAACTAAATTAATTATAATATTAAATTGTTATTATGTGCGTTAACTTATATGTATGTATATACATTTTTCCAGCATTTTCTTATTTCTTTTACAAATAATAATTTATCAACATGGAAAATGAACTTTAATACCCTTATAATCATAAATGATTTCTAACTATAAGTACATATAAAATTTCTTCTGAAAATTACCAGTAAATATTATTATATTTCTATATATATTTATTTATTTGTTAAATATATATAATTTTACAAATTAGAAAAACATGTTTTTTGTGTTGTTACGAGATTAACTCAATTTCAGTTTATTTATAACCAAAATGATGGATTACATTTTTTTTTTCGTTTATTTTAATGTTAGATTATTTTAATTTAATTTATATATTTTGTGAAACTTTGCACATTTAATAAAAAATAAAATATTTTCTACATAAAATGAAAATGAAAAATATAAAAAAAAAATGTTAATCACTTTTTGGTGGAATGGAGGCAAAATAGGAGGTTTGGTAAATTAATCTCTTATAAGAAATATTATTATACTTTTTTGTGAATGTAATTAAAAGTTTTTTTTCGTAATAAAAATTTCTCAACAAAAGAAAAACACCAAGCTAATTAAGATAATTTATTCTATAATTTATAATTATTTTAGAACATAATAAAAAAAAAATTCGTTATATTAATTATAATTGAAAAATTTCCAAATAAATTTCGAATATTATGTAAGAAATTAAGTTGCAGTAACAGAGTATTTTAAGACCAAGACAAGAATATTTATAATATAATATTTCCACGTCAAATTAGTTTCTTTTCATGTCAAAATCGTCCTGGAAAACTACGATTTTTGTCTGAACGTTTTCGGCATTTTCGTTAATCGTATTTTTCTCAAATACTTAAAGAGTTACACCACTGAAAGGTTCGGTGGATTCATTAAAGAAGAACAGAACTTTTATAATATAAAGAAGGTAGAAATAATACTACTCATAAGTTTGTATACCAACTATGGTATAACTTTATTTGCATATAAAATTCTATAACCAGTATATTAACGTAATTATAATTCTCTTTATTCCAATATCGATAAATAATGAAATTTATTATATAGATTGTAATGCATGTTTAATCGGAATTAGTTCAACAAAAATATTGTAATTACTAGTACGTTATATTTACTTATCGTTTAATATTCGATTCTTATATCAATTAGCAATTAAATTCAATAGCACTGAATTCAAAGATTACATTTAAATATTGTAATAATTAAAATTAAATATAAGTTTATTAGCATAAAACATGGATGTATTTATATTTTTGTTTCTTCAAATAGTAAATTTCGATTTTGCGAATTTCAAAAATTCTTCAAATTTAATATTAAGATTTTCATATACCAATAGTAATATTCAGGAAACGATATAATTTTTAGATTAAAATTCCAAAAGGTTGAAATTTTCACGTTAACAAAAGTGTGACCTCTTGGACCGTCTTCGCAATTTTGTACTGCCTATTTAAAATTCCAACCAAAAACATTTCCCTTACAAAGTTTTCTTAAACTTTATGAAAAATAAGCAAACTATATGTTTTCTATTTCTATTTTTTTTTTATATAAAAAAAAGGTTATCCGATTATTTTAATTAAATAATTTATTTTTACTTTGCCCTTTAAAACTACAGAAACATAAAAATAACATATTTTTGGTAATAAGAAAATATTTTAAATTAAAAAACAGAAAAACATAACGAAAATAACTTTTTCTAATATTTATGCAAAACAACAAATTTTTTGTTTACATTTTTCATAGCATAAATTTGTGTATACATATAATAAATATTGAATAGTAATTTTATATATATATTTGAATTTTCAATATTTCCTCATTTTTCGTTTTTCCTACCCAAAAGATTCGCTAAATTTACGTTTT
Source organism: Empis stercorea (assembly GCA_949752835.1). Lineage (NCBI taxonomy): Eukaryota > Metazoa > Arthropoda > Insecta > Diptera > Empididae > Empis > Empis stercorea. The sequence goes on from OX457089.1 coordinate 42,568,323, forward strand.
TTTTTTTTTGCATGGTTTTTTATATTTTTTGACGTCAGGTATTTTTTTTTTTTACAAAAATCCAATTAAGGTAAAAAGTTTTCTGTTTTGTATAATTGACATGTTCTTGTTTTGTTTAATAAAATATAAAAAATCGATTTAAAAAAAATTTCGTTGTAAATATTTTGAATGAAAATAGAAAAAAGTTATAAAAAAAAATATATTTTGAGTAAAAACTACAGAAAAGAAAATTTTGTATATAAAATTCTCTGTAGCTAAACAAAATATAATAAAATATTCAAATGCAGTTGACCATTAATTTTCTTTTTTGGAAAAGAAAATACATACATATATAGACTATTTCATTTTGAAATTAAAATTTTTCTGTATAAATCATTTTCTTGTAAATATAGAAAATTATACGAAAAATTTTTGTATACCAGATGAAATTAATTGGGTTCTTAATTTCATTGTCTTTTGTCAAATGCAAAGAGAATTATATATTGTATAGACTTTTATAAATGCCAGTAAAGCAACCAGAAAAGCAAGTATAGAAGAACTTAACTGACCAATTCAAATTAGTTACAATATTTCAAGAGAATAATAAATACAAAAAAAGGAAAAGTGACTAATGATCTCTGGTTGGGTTGGGTTATATTGTAAAATATTATTTATATTTCTTTTGTATATGTCTTTTATTTACAATTTTAATGAACAAAAAACGAAAAAGGACATTCGGAAAATAGAATACAACATAATTATTTTTCAGAATCAAATAGTGTGGCACAAAAATTTGATTGATTTATCTTATTCGATGGCGATTGGGGAAAGTTAGTCTAATTAATTTGTAAGATGCAGACATGTACTTAAGTAGATTAGATACTAGGATTGTATTTAGCCTAAGGATCAAAATATTCGGTTATCCTGAGAACTGATTTAGAGGTACTGCAGTTAATTTTTCAACAGTATCGATGAAAATCTTAATTCAGACAAAATTATTCGTGATCGCCCTGTTAAATGTCCTTTAATCATGGAATGTGAATATCCTTAGTATATAACTAATGAATTTGACAAATTGATTAAGGATTTAAAACCACAAAATCAAAAACTGTCTAACAAAAATTTTAATTGATGACTAAAAATATGTATATTTTTCATTACCCAAAAATTTATTAACCGCCCCAAAAAAAAAGGCTTGCTTATTTGCAATATAATTAATGGTCGAGTTATAGAATTCTATTTTGTTTTCAGCATAATATAAAAAATGTTAAAAAAAAACCCAAACATTTTCATTTAACTGGGAAAACTATTAAAGTGAAATTTATTTGTATTTTTAAAACAAAATTTTTTTTTATGCAACGACTATGGAATTCAATTTTTTTTTTTTTATCCAACTATTTTTAATAGTTTAATGTTATCCTCCTAAAACAAAGAAAAAAAAATTTTTCATAAAAATTTTTTTTTTGTTTTATGTTTCTTTAAACCGTCAAAAACATAGAACGAAAAACACAACAAAAATATGAATGCAAAAACAAGCAAAAAAATCACTAACCATAATTTAAGAAAAATAATGGAAAAGATTAATAACTACTATAAAGCGTACAGCATAACAATTTTTTTTGTCCTTTTACTTTTACCAGGATTAAAGATTATATATAATTCTTTATCTTTATATCCTTATCCTTGTAACTATGCCCTAAATAATTTTGTTAATACATAAAGTATACAAGAGAAATTATTAGATTGTACAGTGTGATTTAGATTTAGAAATTGTGGATGATGTGGTGGTAATTGGACCTATCTATTTTAAAATTAGATCAATAAGTACATTTACGTTTAGTAATTAAACTGAATTAAGTGCATAATTACAAGTTACAAGGATACATTTAAACATTAAAACTGACAGCATACAAATGAGACTTAAAGCTGACAGCTTATTTATTCGACTTTGGAATAGTAATTCGACTGTAGAAGATAAAGATCATAGAATAATCTAAGTCAATGTCAGGTAATTGCTATAGAAAAAAATCTTACTTCAATCAAAAGTTACATAAATCAATTAATTTTACTTATGAAAATCAAGAAGAAAATAACAAATCATAAGCTATTAAAGCTTTGATCACCTTGTTTCCAAAAAAAAAACTCTAACCATAATTTTAACTCTGAAATGATGAAAATCCGGAGGCGGAAAGGATAAATGTTTTCTATTTTATTCTGGTTTTCGTTTTGCTGATTTTCTTTTTCCCCTAATTTTTTTTTCTTTTTTTTCTTACTTTCTTCCTTATTTATATACTAATAGTTTTTCTTGTGTTTTTACGACAGATTTTTCTGTTGTTTTAGTTTTCCAGTTCATTTACGTTCACGGAATCAAGAATTCTAATGATGAAAGGTTGCTAGCGGAAAGGTTACGAAACTAAGTATTTATAGTTATTTATTTTAATTTTGTTTTTTTTTCTTCTACTTTGTTTGTTTTTTTATATGGTACAAGGATTTTTCTGAAATCTGTAGATATAAAGATTACCATTAGTAAGACTGTTTTTTTTTCTGTGCCATAGTTTTTGTTGATGCGTAAAATCTATGTTGATTATATAAAAAGAAATAAAGATTTTTCCTTTGTCAAATAATATTTTATAGGTTAATTCTACAAATTAGACTTTTGTAATATTAAATAACAAATCTGTAATATGGTATATAATAATATTTTTCCTATGTTAAATCATCTATAAATTTATGAGAAAAATTTATTATTATTATTAGTAAATGCTACAAAGCTTATCCTTATACACACCTTGAATGAAAAAAGAATATTTTCCAATGTGTAAAAACGGAAATTTATGAATATAACTTCCTTTTATAATTTATTAATCATTAAGTAAATTTCCTTTATTTTATTTTTCTTGTAGTATGTATTTCTTTATGATGAAATTAAATGAGATCAATTTCAGCAATTGATTATGTTGATATATTATAGAAAATAGTATATATAAAATTATTTTGGTGGTTTTTATTGGTATAATTATTGTTGAATATTACAACGTAATGGTACGAATTATTGACGTAATTCTTTAAGCAACAATCTTATCTTTATTTTGTCCATATTTTGGTATTACATTAAATTTATAATTGATGTAATATGTTAATATGCTAAAATGTAGTATTTATTTTCACTTAATAACATGTGTAAAATTATCAAATATTTCCCAGAATTTATATATTAACCAATAATTCAATTAAAAAAACAATTTGTGTACCACCAATGATATTCCAATTTTGATAAAATTTATCGCACCTAATGAAAATATTTGTTTAATATAATATTGGATTTATACATTTTTACACTGTTTTACTTATGAATAACAAAATTTTAAATATTAAATGCCATTGATGAGGTATTTTTGATCATTTGCATTTGCATAGATGGTATTTAGGTATATAGCCACAAAATTACTGTATTTTATTGGGGGGGAGGATATTTAAATAAATTGTAAAAAAGGATTAGATATTATCAAAATGGAAATTAAATTGCAATTGTTAATTCTTAAATTTATTTGATTAAATAAAATTGTAGAAAATTAATTGATCACTATTAAATTTCATGGTATTTATTTTTGGTAATATACAAAACCAATATTAATTTTGTAATAATTTTAATTAAATTGAACTAAAAAAATTTTTTTTAATTTTTATTAATAAATATAAAATTTTGAATTAAATTGCTAAAAAAGAATCGTTTGAAAAAATATTTACGAGTAAGAATGATACCAATTAATTATACCATCAATCGAGTTCTTAATAACTTTTATAAATCGTCTACTTGTGACAATTAAAGAACAATTAATTTTCAAAAATTAAAATTCGATAAATTTACCATAACATTTTTCCGGAATTTTTCTAGAAAGAATAAATTAGTGTTTTTAATTAAACCCAAAATAATTTGTTCAAATGCAAAATGCAATTCATTTTAAACTCTTCAATGCAACGTAAGTAAGAACATAAATATGTATTCTTATATTTAAATTGAAAATAAAACTGAAATTCCATTTTTTTCTGACGAGTGATATATAAACATGTGTCAAGGGAATATTTAAATATGTTTTTTTTGCATGCAAATTCAATAAGCTAAAAATATACATCAAGTTCATTTTTTTTTTTGAAAAACTAATTAATCTTATTTTGAAATTCAAAAGTAGAAAACATTTATATCTGCTGCAAAAAAAGGTCATGGTTGTTGGCTAACCACCAAGGATAACATAAAAACACGTTATATTTTATTATATATAAAAACAAATATAGATCAAGGATATTTTACACATGATGATGATTTCATAAGAGGATAAAATTAAATTGATAGCAACGTATAGAGGTTTAGTTCAAGGTTTTTTGAATTTATATACAACCAAATCTTTTATGATACATGAATGTAAATAAAAGTAATCAATAGAGACTGACCTATACCTAATAGTGAAAAAATTATTAATTTCATAAATGAAAAAGTACGATATTTATTATTCATATTTTATAACTGGTTCGCATAATTTAAGTAAGATCAATGTCTGGACTCGACTTGAATCAGGAACCTGGACAAATCGTTACAAATTAATTTCCTTAAATTTACAAAATAAAAATATAAATTTAATAAATAATTCTGATTATTTTCGAGTATGTAAAAAATTACATAATTATCTCTGAAATCAAGTTTCATCAAATATAAATCTAAAAATATACATAAAATACTTTTCTGTCTATATATATACCACACTCATCGTCATCATCAGTAAAACTGTTTCGTGACTAGTTATACATATTTTACAAGAAAACCAATTTTCCACCCTAACAATAAAAATTGTGCAAAATTTATTACCAAATATCACGGAAATGATAAAAGGAAGGAAAATCAGCCTGTTAAAAAGTTGTGTTATATTTTTTTTTGTCGAATTTTTCTCAAGTCACGGAAAGTTTAACTTGTTACCATTTCCGTTTTCGATTACAATATATTTTTTTTTCTAAATATAGTAAGTAAATTGACCTTTTTATTATCCAAAAATTTTACTTTTATTACACAAGGTTACCGGAATAATTAATTAAATTAATAATATTAAATGAAAATCAAGTAAAATCATCAATAGAAGATTTTCTATGAAAATGGACAAAAATAGTACTGAAAAAAAAACAAAATCTAAATTTTATAGGTTTGGTTTTTGTGGTATATAAAATATAATTAAAAAGTTTATTTTTAGAAAAGAAAATTGTTTTATCTTCTTTGAGTCTAAAAAAAGATATTTATTGATTATAAATTTAATAGCTCAATTAAATCAATTAATTTTGATTATATCAATTAAGAATTCAATTAAATTGAAAGGCTATATAACGACATTTAATTAAATTACGACGGCTATGAATTGGATTAAATGCGAAGAAATTTCTTCGGATCACCATTTTCTGCTCAATCCACCTTTAAAATTATATCATTTAAATCAGTATAATTGATAATTTTATTTAAAATACACTAATAACCATAAAAAAATTTTAATTAAGATAATTGATAGGAAATTATTTCTTTAGATTTTCTTTATTTTTTCCAAAAAGTTGATTACAAAATTTCATAATAATGAATTTCCTTATTGTCGGAACTAATGAATCTATAAAATTTCTTCTAATTGACCTATTCTATTTTTTTTATTGTATACAAAAACGATATTTTTTTGTTATCATCTTATCTGATGATTGGAGATACTATATAAAATAATGGTTGAGAAATCGACTTAAAGCATAGAACTAAAATTAGATTTTATTTTGTGGTTATTTTTTTCCTGTTTGTGGTATAATAAAAATGAAGATATAAATATTTAATGATCCTTTTTAAATTGCCTGTGTGGGAACAATGTTTAGTTAAGAAGAGTGTATAAGAATTGAACTACAAAAACTTTCCGAAAAAGATAAAAAAAAAAAAATCTAATATAACAAAACTTTCTAATTAAGACAATATAGAAATAGAAATAGTTAAGAAATTAATCTAAAAAATTGGGAATCAGCAAACAAAAAAGGTAAGAAATAAATAATTCAATGTTGATTGTATATTGTTTAGCAGGTCGTCACAAATTGTTATTTATTGATTGATGCTTAAGTAAGGTTTCATTAATTAACTTTAAAATTTAAATAAATTTTGGAAAATATAAGAAACAATAAGTATATAGTCATTAACTTAGTTTGTTAATCAAGCTGTTAAATTTGAAAACCTATTCAATAGCTCGAAAATATGCCATTAATCCTCCAATTGCCTTTGTCCTCAGACTTCATTTTTACTTCAATTTACTTCATTTTTATGAATTTTAAGTAATAAAATGAAGCAAAAACTTTATCAAAACTTTATTTGTCGAGTGTATAAATAATTTCTCGGAGGAAGTTTATTAATGAATTAATTAAAATTTGTAATAAAATTCAATTTTTTTAAAAAATAATACTACTCATCCGTAAACAATAAAAATTAAATGCCTTAAAACTATTTAAAAACCAATAAAGTTTTTCAAGTCTTAAATTTTGTCTATTGCAAAAGATCATTAGTACCACCACCTATACTCTTTTTTGGTTACAAATATTTTATGCAAGATATAAATTGAAAAACCTCGAAGGCACAAACACAAATTATAACTATACTATAAAATATCTAATAAATGCAATGTTACAGTGCATAAGTTTTTGAGGTTATAAATATTCTTATCTTTCTATATATAGTCGCGTCCTACTATATATACCTAATTTCTTCCCGACCATAATAACATCCTCTCTATCCTATGACCTACTTCAACAATTATACAAAAACTTTTTAATTATCGCTCCCTCTAGAAATGATATTAGAATTTTATGCCAAAAAAAACACAAAATAAAATTATAATAAAAAATAGAAAATTTTTCAATGTAGCAGAAAATTTGTTCGTATTTTATTATCAAATGTCATAATTTTATTCAAAAGAATTTTCCTTATTTCGAAAATATTAAACTCTATGAAAAGCTATATTATTGCACGGCTGGCTGACACCGATTTGCAGCTAAGAAATCCTTCCTTGATTTAATTAAAAATTGTATAATTGGAAAAAAAAACTAAAAAAAATTATAGTCTTTATAGAATAGTAATAAAAAGGATAACAGCCATAACAGTTGAATAGTAGATAATTGAAGAAATTATGTAGGATGAGGCTTTCCTTTAAAAAACTATAAAAATTAATTATTAATTAAAAAAAAAAAACAACTGGTATAGGGAAATTGATTTTTTCACAAATGATATAAAGGTCTAGTCTAGTGGATCGAATTTAGTAAATTATTAGGAATTGTACTCCCGGGGAACTACTATACTTCTGATGATAGTATAAAAAGTTTTGAGAATAGTCACTTAATATTAATTTATAACTATGTATATACCTCCAAAAAGCTACAAAATATGTGGATTTTTCATTGCCTTTTCCGGATTACACGATGATTGAAATAATTAATATTCATGTAGAATGTAGATAGTTGACACTATTTTAAGTGTTACGGTAATACTTTCAAAATCGTTAAATGGAGTCACATTCATGTTAAAGGAAAAATAATTGCAATAAATGAAGACAAATACATAGTTGCTCTTAGCGACTTTATATACCTGGTATGAAACTTTTTTAACAAACATAAAGTAGAACATTTTCTCCAGTTTCCATGAAAATCAAAAGCAATTATTTAATTTGAAAAATGTAAAAAATTCATTGACTACATTCATTTTAAATATATTTTAATTATTATTTTTTCCAAATTTTCTTTTGCAAACACAATTAATTTTAGTAAAATTTTTGTGGTTTACAACTTTTACCATTAAAAGAACTTTGAAATTATGCACTATAAATATTTTTTTTTACTATACCTGCATTTCATAAACAAAACCGCAATTATACTATAGAAATTTTCAAAAAACAATAATATTTTTGTGTAGCATAAATACATACCAACAACTAAATAAACAAATATCTTACATATTTCGCAAATGTATGAAAATTTTATATATAAATTTTCGAAATAGTTTTAAGTAAATTAGCTATTTTATTAAAATCAACTACTTTGCAAAAATTAGAAAACAAAAAAAGGTAATTTATATTTATGTATATTGTTATTTTCTTAAGAAATATGGTATATAAGGAAAAGGATAACAAACAAGAAAAAATCCTTAAAACCTTAAGCTTATATATTTAACATAGTTTATATTTATTCAGTATTAGGGTAAAAACTTTTTAATACCATTGAAAAACTTCTTAAAATATATATATACAGAAAAATCTTTCAACTGCTGTTCTAGTTTTAACCACATTTCATATAATAAATTCAGATTTTAAAAAGTTAAGAAGTGAAATCATATAATATGTACAAAAAATTATATACCGAAATTTTGAAGACAATTTTGTATTCATTTCTATAAAATCATTTCTATATATACCAGAAATGCAAATGAAATTATTTATAAACTTTTTAAAAAAGTATTCATTAAAAATGTTGAAATATGAGCTTTTATATTTTGAAAGTAGAACGAACAATCATTGCATCGTTGTTTCTATTATATTTAAATATATAAATCTGAGAAGATTAGCTTGTAATGCGGTCTAAATAAATATTACTTAAATTACAATGAAATTTGTTCAAAATTAAAGTTAAAATTTAATTATGTATGTTTAAATATATTTAGATGAATAATGACATTTTTCTATATCAAGCTGATTTATTTGGGTATACAATATACAAATTGTATGCAATCATTGTAGAATTGTGTAGCTAGAGGAAGTGCAATCGTTTCTGTCCCATCAATGTCCCATACATATTTAGTTTACTAAATTCAACATAAAAAGAGTAAACTTAAAAATTCAATCTATAAAAAATGTTAAACATAATAGTATACTATCCAATTTCAAACGAATTTCACAACTATTAAAAATGTGTTAGCTTTAAAAATTTATATTATATAATTCAACACCGAGATTAGCATAAAACAAACTTTACTCATCTGATTTATTATTTAATTTCCCCAAAAAAAAGAATTCTTTTCTCATCTTTTCACTATTTTCTTAGTGCAATAAGCAAGTCAACAAAATATTCTTCTAACATTCATGACACAAAAAAATACAAAATATATACAAAAGAAAATAAGAAATTTTCATTTAATCCTATAAAATCTACTTTGTTCCAATGACTGGAAAATATATCTTTATACACATTTACTTAAAATTTATGTTTCTATATAAAATGTGAATGTTGTATACAAAAAGAATACACATCTTAGTCCATTTGTTTGTAATGTTAGATATGTATATATAAAAAAAAACAATAAGGGGTTCACTTGACTCCTTAATTCCAATCTTGATTTAAAGGATTTTTAAAAGTTATCCTATTTGAAAATATTATTATTATTTTTGTATACAGAAATATATAATTCAAAGAAAATACAATATGATAAGAAATCGTATTAGAATTTAATGATGTTCTATATAAAATCAAATTCACAAGTTCAAAAAAATAATGTTTACCATTATATCAGAGGAAAAAATTTTCTTTGGATTTATTGAAATTTTATTTTATGGATGAATAAGTAATTTTATAAATATAATAATAAAAATAAAATAAAGTTAATAAATAAATATTATATAAATAAAGAAATTTTCTGGTTGGATTAATATCATTGACTTGGTTATGTTACACATTTTGGTTAAATTGACCAAATAGAGTAAATGTACTGTAACTTAATATTGGTCTAATATTTGTAATAATTCAGATTTTATGCTTACAATATCGATTTAAACTATTTATTCATGATATTAATATGTCAGGTAAATATTGCAGCTAAAATTTCTTATCAAATGAGAGATACTGTGGTAGACACGATATAGTCAACTTTGTTCATATATTGGGAAGTAATTAATTTAAATAATTAGAGAATTGCAATTAATTTAATTCAGACTTAAATTACCAATGTTGTTTACTCTACATGAAAGATTACAGCTAAATATTCTTTTAAGCAATAAATTCTGTAGATTTTTGGATAACTTATTCTCCTAAATTTTTTACGTTATAAATTGTAGTTATAAAGTAATTTTTTCGGTTATATCCATAGTTCACTACAATAACATTACTATATACATAATATCCTATATATATATTAAATTCCCTCTAAAGTTTTTCTTTTTTATATATGAAAATGTGACAACCTCGTTACAGTGGAGCATAATGAGCTTTAACCGATATACTCGTACAACCATACATAAATAAATATGTAATAATTAATGAATTTTTCACTATAAAAAAAAACTCATGATTAACAACGTGAGTTTAAACTTTCCTTTTATAGTTTTTCTTATATACAATTTTTTAATTTAAATTTTTAATTGAATTTGTCGTACAAAATTTATGGTGACAATGGTTAGAGGTATACGAGTTTTATGCATTATTTTATTATAAAGTCTTTTTTATATATTTTCACTTCATTCAAAATAAATGTTTTCAAAAGAATATTAAATTATTAGTAATTTTCAACGAAAATTGGAAAAAGAATTTGTAAATTATACGATTAAGAAAAAAAAAATAATTCATAAAGATTTTTCAATTAACAAAAAGAGTTAATCAATTTTTATTTTCTGTTCTTTTTAAATGGAATTTTTTAGTTCTTCAAATAATATTCAGTTTAATGTTTAATTTTATATTTTATTTTACCTGTTCTATTGATAATTTATTTTTTAATATATATTTCCATGATATTTTTCAAATTACCTGAAAATAAAAATGAGAAAAATATGTATTAGAAAAATTAATCATTATATAGTGGGAAATTTGAAATTTTTGATTGGGAATAGGAAAATTATGTGGCTTTCTAGCCACCACATCCTCTTTCATATATTATCATTATAGTATTAATATATGTAAATATATTATGATAAAAGTAAGTGTGAGTTGAGTATGAAAATACTTATTACTATCTATACGTATACTACAAGCAAAGCCGTATATAATATACGGCCTTGCTACAAGGATGCAATCCTTGAACATGTAGTGCCAGAAAAAAGTAGCCTATTTAAACACTAAACCACAATTTTCAGAAATACAGTTTCGTGTCACTACTATAGAGGATATAAATACAATGGTTTTATTTTTCTTCTTTGGCACAACAGCTCAAGGTTTTCATCAAATTATGTTGCATATTATGGGACCTACTAATTTTATAGTATTCCGAATCATTAATAAATTTATATTAATAAAAATTTAATATTTTGATCCTGAATTACTATTTATTTACATAATAATATTTATTACATAAATATTTAATTATTTACAATTTACATAATAAAAAAATTAACGAGAATTTTGTATTTTATTAACCAATTAAAAAAAATGAATTTACAAATATTTTTAATATTAAATCTGTAAAAAAAATATACATATATATTTACATAATTTCAATTTATGTCCTTCATCCGCAACATATAGTTTTTTCAACCAAAAAATTAAAAGATTATTTCGTTTTTATTTTTATATAAATAGTATCAAAATATAATATTCAACTTTTAAAAGCCCTAAAGTATAATTTATATATATGTACTTATATCAAAGGCAACTTTATTAATATTATAACTTGCTACTAGGATGAAATATACATTACAATTACATATATAAAAATAAAAAAATTTGAGAAATATATTAATGCTCCACACAACATAGATAAATATTATGTACTCTCTAGAGTCTGTATATAAATTTCGTTATATATTTTTCTGGTATATGTTTATTCATTTTACTTTTAATATGGCATCAGTAAAACAAAATTCGTTTTTTTTAACTAGGCTGATATAATAAATTATGAAAAATACAATCCTTGTTTTCAATGTTTTGAAAGTGAAAAAATAAGTGATATTCGGTATAATAAAAACAATGTTTATTCTACATGATATCCTGCTGATTTTTTGTGTGGAATATATAAAATTACTTTGCAACATAAAATTTTGCTCTCAATTACAATTTTTAAATATTAATTATCATACATATTTGATGAAATTAGAAAATAGTTGTTGGGTCTTCACCAAAAACAAAAATTAAACTGCACATGTAAAATATTCTGTAAAATAATTTACATGAATCCTGATAGTAAAATAATTATTTATTTAGTTAAAATTTAATAGCGGTTAGGAAACTTTTGTAATCTGCATAATAAAAATTGTCAACAAATTTATAGTGTGTTCTCGAAAAATTATTTATGCTAGTTAAGCCTAATGCAAAATGTGACAGAGCATTGGCCAGGAGTAATTTTGAAGGATATATTTGAAAGTACACAGACTTGGAGACAAATTTCGATTTATTAATTAGCTTAGCAAAATTAAATTACAAACTACTAAGCCTAATGAAACTTTAGTCATCTCGTATAGAAAAATGCAGCGTAACTACGTAAAATCTACCATTAAATAGCAGTATCTGAATATTTGGGGGTAAATTAAAACATTACAATTAACATTTAATCGGAACAAATATTCTTACTATTAACAATTAGATTTTAAAATTAGATTTTAATAACTAACCGCAACATAAAATTTAAGACCATATCCTTTTTCTTGAAATGCAATACAAGTATTTGTGGGTTTGCAACCAAATAGGATGAATAAGATTATACATACGAAGCCTTATTTAACATGCATTTCAGTTTTATAGAATTAGGTGCTTGTGGTTATCATATCTAATATCCTGAAAAAATAGGATAAAATAGTTAAAAACAAAACCACAAAACTAATTCTCTGAAGAAAAAATTACTTAGAGACTATAGTATATGTACAGTAAAAATTCCTGAACAATTATAAAGAGATATCCTGTTTCCTTTGACATTATAAATACAGAAATAAAAATGTTTCAAAATGTAAATTCGTTTAATTTAAAATATTTAACAGGATATTTTATATTTCTATAACCACTTATTATTATTATATAATTTTTATATATATTTTCCTTTAATTGCACTCAAACTGGGGACTCTCCATACAGAAAAGAAGATTAAAAACCACATTTAATATTTAACTAAAATAAAATAAAAAAAAACAGGATAATAGAATGAACGTAATAAACAAAAAAAAAGACATTTTAATAAGCCATAGAGAGACAATATTGTGTACAGTTGAAAGCTTTTTAAAAAAATTTCCTATATTTTCGTTTCTCATTTAGGATTTTCACAAATAACCAAAAACAAAACAGACTATAAAATATAAAAAAATGAACCAAAAAGTAAAATTTTTTATAAATAGCCTTTTACGGTAAAAAGAATAAGTGAGGTCGTATGGGTTCATCTAAAATGTTAGACATTTTGACACTAATACTTCTAACTAAACTATGGATAATAATTTTATGTCGGGTGAAAAAATTATGATGATGAATATAAAAGCCATAGTATTAAAATATAAAGGATAATAATTCATTATTTCAGTTGATTTTGTACAACGTATTGTAAATGGATATGGTTTTATTTTTTTGGTAAAAAATAAAGGATTTTATCTTATATATGCGAAATATTTTGTTGCAGTAAAAAAATATTTATTTCTGGATTATAAAAGGATGAATAAGTAGATCATTTTATATTTATACAAATGAAAATTCAAGGATTTCATTCAAGTAGGAAAGAATCATATGAAAATTAATTATTATATGTATATGAATATAATTAATTAAATATACCATTTCAGTTTTAAGGATATTATAGGAGCTTTTCAAAATTATTATGAATGCGATTATTTAGCTAATTAATGAGTTATGAATAATTTGTGTAGAAAATTAATGAATTTTATAAAATTTTGTGACAAATTTAATTAATTTCAAGTAATATTATTTTATCCTAGAGTCAGAGAATAATAAGATTTTTCCAAAAAAAAAGGAGGAATTTCGAATTTTATAATATTTTTCTGACCAATTTAAAAAAAGCAAAAAATATTAAATTTTCCGGAGAAAAGGGAAAAAAAATTTACTCAAACAAATTCTAAATTTACCTATCTCAAAAATTTTCATTTTTACGTTAAAAAATGTTTCATAACTTGTGAGGTGACTAATATTAATTTAGTTTTTATGTACACAAAAAAAAAATTGACACTTTCCCAAAAAAAAATATTTATAATAAAAGGAAACATCAATTTCAGGATTCTGGTCTATACATTAATAAAGTACATATACACTCTATAAAAATTTGACAAGTGATGTATTACTCTCTATTAAAATTAAATCCTTAAATGTGGAGAATTAATGTCAATATATATTACAAAAGGAGATGAAATTTCAGTATTTTTTTTATAGAAAAGGTCGAAATTGAACCAAAAAAAAAACTATAGAAATAAAATTTTCGATTATTCATAAAATTTTTATGTAGGTTTCTATGAACCAGGAATATAATATACATATGTATAAATAAAAAATCATAGTGTTCCATAATATGTAAAAATGGTATCAACGGTGATATTTTTACATTAAAATCTGACAAATAATCGATAAAGTGCCAATTATGGTCATTTAACATAAATAATCTTCCAATGATGGACAGTAATTGTAATGAGGGTTTTTATTTTTATTTTTGGAAGAATAATTTAAAAAAAATAAATAGATTTTTAAAAGCATTTCAAATATAAAATATTTTTGCATATATCTAAGAGTTTGAGGTTTTTTTTACTACTAATTTTCGAATTACAAATTTACTGATATATACCTACATAATCCTAAAAAAACACTACCGAATTTTTAAAAATATTTCGAAAGTTAGAACAAAAATTCCACTTCTGATTAATCAATAAATATTTACTTAATATATTTCAATATTTTGTAAATACTTCTTGTAAATTAAACTCCTTTCAATTACTTACTTAACTATACTATATAGAAAGTATAAATAAATCTAAAATCTTTTAATACTTCTTATAGTTAAAGTATCAGCACATAAATTTATATCTTTAACAACATTATTATAGAAATACTTGAACTAAAAAAACATAAAATCTTCTCATCGATTTATGCTCTTATTCGCGGGGAATTAGTGGGGTAAATTCAATTTTATTAATGGATATTAGTTGGAAGTTTTAAACTTTGTTATGGGGGATTCTATAAAATTTATTTCTTAAAAATATATTTTTTCAAGTAGTAAATAGAAACTAATAAATATTTATTAAACATTTGTACATTTTTGTATGAATTTGTGATGTTTATTTGTTTAATTAATGCTCAGTCATTCATGGCAGCATAAGAAGGATATTTTTGAGAAAGCGTTATAAATATAAAACTATAATTTATTTGCTCTTTCTGTCCCTCAATAACAAAAATAAATGCTTATCATTTTGTAAAATTAGTTAACTGAAAATT
Source organism: Empis stercorea (assembly GCA_949752835.1). Lineage (NCBI taxonomy): Eukaryota > Metazoa > Arthropoda > Insecta > Diptera > Empididae > Empis > Empis stercorea. Next base: position 42,583,677 of record OX457089.1, read on the forward strand.
TCATAAAACTTTAGCAAAGTTTTCTAAAATGACTTTTGGTATGCATTTGATATATATATATATAAGTAGTATATAAATAAGGATATGAAAGTTCTACAAATCGTAAAAGACATTTCATTTTTAACTAACAAAAAAATCAAGGAAACTTAAGATATTTTCATTAAAGATAATCTAAATTTTAATGAAATTTTATTCACTGTAAAGTATAGGGGCAAATAAATGTGCAATAAAAATAGCAGCATTTATAGAATTACTTAATTTAAAATTCTTAATGTTTTTCTGGTATCAAATTAAACTTTGTATATTTCCAGAATTAATAAGAGAACACTTGAAATTAGAAAAGTTTTGAATTACACTTAATTTTGGATATTATAATATCAATTTTTATACTTTTATACTATTGTATCATTTACATTAATTATGGAAATATATTCAGTTCCTTCTATTCTTTATAAACAATTTTCTAAATTGCGATAATTTATAAAATATTTATATAATTTCAGATTATGTTAAATGTCGTCGTGTAAATTATTCCAAAACAATTTAAATGCGAATTAAATAAATTAAAGGATATCAAATAACGAAAAAAATAAAAAACAATATTATATAAAGGATAGGAGGTTGGATTTTCTACCCTATCATAAAATATATATCGTACATAAATTTGTTGACAACATTTTTACTTCTGCATTAATAATGCTAATTTTAAAACTTTGTTAAATATAATTTGAATTTAAATTTTGTTGTCATCTAATATTCTTTATGTTTCACTAAAAAATCATTTTATTACTATGAATTTGTAATCGTTTTCTATCAACGAAAACAACCTACTAACAAAAATATCTATCCTAGACGAGATATTTAAATATACTTTTTGAAAACAATTCATGTGAATCTAACTAATTATGATAAAAAAATATATATTTTTATTATCCTTTTTGAATTTTATTCGTGTAATTAAAAATAATTATTTAAAAAAAATATTTTCAAATTGAAAAATGTGGTACCAGAGGTAATTATGTCACCGTTTTCAGTAATTATACACGAATAATAACAAAAATAAATAAACCACAAAATGTACAAAAAAAACATGTCAACATTATTTTTTTTTTGGAAAATTTGTTTCAAGTGGCGAAAAAAACGAGGATATCTCTAAAAATAAAACGAAAAGATAACAACAACGCAAATTCTTAACAATGAAACATAATTTTCATATTTATATTCACATTGTTATTTCATAAAGAGTTAAGAAGGAGGAGGATCACACAACTGGAGTTCATCATTACGAGGACAACATTATCAAAAAAAAAAAAAAAATCCTTTATAAAATTTTCAAACTGTGTGTAAAAGGAAAGGATATGCCTCATGGTGAATGTGCCACTTTTACATTCTTTTTTTGTGAAATGAAAAATTCTCAAAAACGTTTTTTATTCTCAATTTGTTGTTTATGGGATAGGAAAAGTGGGTTGAAAAACTTTTTCAAAAACATATATAAAAATAAAAAGGGTTTTTTGAATTACAAAAAGAATGTAGCAGAGAAAATATGTGAAATATGTCGTTCTTTATTAATAAATACTGAAACGGAAAAAAAAGTCAGACATGTGAGAATTAGCATAAAAAAAGCTTTGTCATATTCCAAAAACGACAGAAAAAAAAAATAAACAAAAATTCTGAAGATTAAATTTATGAAAATAATTTTCTTATTTTTTTTCGTTTAAGTTGTATAATTCTTTTGAAAATGAGGAAAATTTTTTTCTGGGGCACACATTTATCCATAAATATAATATAATTTTAGTCGAATAAAACGTATTACTTTTATTTATGAAATAAATGAGTTAAATTTTAAAGGAAAATAATGTTTAAAAAGATAAAAATGATGACAGAATAATTTATGTTTCAGGTTTGTATGTAAGTCATTGATATATTCATTCAATTTTAAGTTACATTTTTATAATTCTGAAGAAATAAAGATGACATTGTAATACTAATACTGAAAGGATGATATTAAGATTAATGATAATTCTTTATTTTAGTCGGATTCAATATACTCGTATATATTAATATTCAGTAAGCAAAGTTGATTTTTATAATGAAAAGCTCTAGCTATCGGTAGGATTTAAATTTACTACTTAATTTCTTACCAACTCGGCCCATCTACTTTAGTAAAGGAAAAATACCAACACCTTACAGATAATACATTTCTATTAGTATCGATTATTACAGTGGAAACTCTGGATAACAGCTAAAAAATATTAAGTATTTTGGCTGGGTCCAGTCATTTCAATAGACTCCTTGTGTGGACGCAAAAAAGATACAGAAAATAAGGCAGACAAGTTTGTACAGGTAAAAATTTATCTAATTATATATAAAATAATTTAAAGAATTCAATTTTTCATCAACTTTAACATTAAATTAATCAAATTATTGAAATAATTGCGAATAAACAGTCAATAAACAGAATAAAAAAAAAGTAATAAAATTTGTTGGTAATATTATTGAAATTTTAAGGGTCAACTAAACAATAATATTTGCACTTTATTTATAACTTTTTAAGTACATATTTATTATTATTCATTGGGGTTGATAAATGAGTTTACTCCCCTACTGAATTATTCATATACATACTATATATGAACTAAATAATAAACATAGAAAAGAAAATGATAAAAATATCAATTTCAATATTATACAAATATTTTCAATTTTCTTTGTATAATAAATAACAATTTTTATTAACATTTTCTTATATATTTTTTTTTATATTTATTTTATTTCCTTTACAATAATAAACGAAAATAGTTTCAATATTTTTTTTTTGGTGTCACAGTATGACGATATAACTTGTAAGTGAATTTTTGCTTTTAAGAAATACTTATGTAATAATCCATAATACTAAATAAATGAAATATGTATATTTGAAACCATAAAACTGTCAACGAAAACAAAATATTATCTAAAAAAAATAATCGATTTCTTAATAAATCCAATTTATTATTATGGTAAAAAAATAAATAAATCATATTTAAAATTATAAAAGAATATTTCAATTTTACTTGGTTATATTTGAAAGAATTTGACCACAAAATCAGACAAAATCTTCTTGAAATGATTATAAACTTGAATTGATATATCAAAAATCTTAAATTTACCAAATTCTTTGAATGTTTATAAAAAAAATCCTGATAAACCATTATCGAAAATATGTTTTATAGGAATAGTAATTTCTAGTATTTATCTATAACAACAATTTGTCTACAAAAAAAAAATTATTTCTAAAATATTTTTTTAAAATTATTCTGTTTTTAATCAATAATTTATTGTGGAAACAAAAGCTCAAAAAAAAAAAACCTAAACAGTGTTCATTGACTTACAGACAAAAAAATTATAAATGCTACCCATAAAGTTTTTAATCCTGAAAAATATAAACCAGCATACGAAAATCAAAAAGAATATATAAGATAGAAAAATGATCTTCCTTAATTTTAATGAAATATTAAAAAAAAAATAAGAAAAAGGTTGTCTTGTATTTTTTTATGAATATTTTATGATACAAGAATCCTATCCTAAGGATATACATTTCTCCTGAATTTTTCATATTTTATAATAAAGATAAATATTTGATATTTCATTATAAAATTTATATATGTATATTTATAGATTAGTGGAGAGAAAAACTTATGTATACACATAATATTTTTTAATCCACAAAATCTACAAGAAAAACTGTTTACAGCCTGCAGTTTATTAGATTTTATTATTATTATTATTATTGTTAAAATATTTTACCCAAATATCCTTTTCCAGCAAATCAAATTTTTTTGCCTTTACGTTCCTTATTTATGATATTCAAAAAGGTAAATAAAGTTTCAGAGGGAGTATTAAAAATCAATAGGAGGTCCTTAATATATTTGAAAAGTTTCCTTTCATCACATTATCAAAAAAAAAATGTTTTTTGAACGAAGAAAAATAATAAATATAAATTAATATATAAAAAAAAATATTGTTCTGTGTGAAAAATCAAATAAATATTAAAATTTTTAGACATATGAATAATAATATTACATTTCATATATAACTTATCATATTGCACAGCAGGTAAATGTCTGATTTTTATGAAGGATATTCGTTGCTTGAATATATATCAGGAACTGGACGACTACATGGTTCAGTTAACTTTCTTTAATAAGACTTTATAGCCTTTATATTAAAAAAATAAGTGATTTATTTTTCTTTTTGGAATTTGTATATATACAATGGGAAAAATATGAAGCTATTTTGTTTAATTTGAAATTTTCATAAATGAAATTAGAAACTTTGTATATAAAAAATGGAATACAGTTTAGTTTATGAATGCATGCATCTTCTTCTTCTAATTACATGTCCGATCTGGCGAGTTTTAATTTTAACTATAAATTTCTGGCAATCACTTGACATCTAATTTTGCTTTCGTACTTTTAGGAGAAGTGGAAAATATATGTTACCTGACTGTTAATTGATTATTATCTACTTCTACTATATTGAAATTTTATCTGTTGTTAAATAGCTTTTGTTAAACTGTTAAATAACTGTTAAGCCTCTTATCTAATTATTATCTAGTCTGAATAGAAACTGTTATATTACTAATTTCCTTATGGTACATAATTATTATCTAAATGTTCACTAATCTTAAGTCTTTGTCGGTGTTATCTAACTATAAATTAATGTAATTCGAATATAAATTTGATTTTAGTAATATTTCAATATTTCTGCATTACCCGCGAAAAATAGACTTGTGTCACTCTTCAGCCAAACAACATAACATAAGTCGATAAAGAATAATGTTATAATTGCATTAGTTATTTAAATCCTTAGATAGTGCTAATATTGAAAATATTTAAATTAAATTATGAAGATGGTAAATAAATAAATTATTATATATTTCTGATGTGAATATGCTATTGAATAAAAATTCAAAAATTTGCCATAATTTATTCTTTTAAGATCATACCATAATTTCCCAATGATTATATACAATTTCCAAAATTCTTTATCATGAAATTTTCATATAAATTATTCTATTGCAAATAAAAAAACGATATATTTCTACGTGTATTTATATTCTGTTTATTTATTATTTGAATAAAACCATTTGGTTTAATATATGGTAATAATTTAACTAACAGACATTTTGACATTTTTATAAAAAAAAAATTTTTGGTGTTTACTTTATGGGTAAACAAAATTTATATAAAAAAAAAAAAGGAATAACCGAACAATAGAAATTTTCATGACTTGGAATATTTATGGATCATTTTAACTTTATTACTCCTTAAAATCACTTCTTTTTTCTTTTGTTTAAAAGCATCTTTTATGGCCTTTATTCTGATTATATTTTTGGTTAAGTTAGTTTTATGGATTAAATTATACATACAAGTACCAGTTCTTTATTATCGATAATTTCAGATAAATATATATATGTATAAATATGGTGATAATCAGAGTTCGGCAATAGTTAAATGATAATCAGAGTTCGGCAATTCACAGATAGTTAAATGTTCTTTTTGGACATTATAGACTATTATTTTATATTTTCGTATTTTAAATTATTATTTTTGGATTAATTTATGATTTCCCATAACAATATTTTTTTATTACTGTATAATGAGTCAGAGATATAGAAATTTAACTGATGTTCCAATCATGAGCTCCAACTTTCGACGAATTTTTCGAGAGATCAAGATCCGTAAGGTGATCGCGTTGATTTTTGGTGGAGTTCTCTTTAATTTCAAATTATGATTATGTATAGATGAATATAATTTTAAATTATGTATTTAATTTAAAATTATATTCATATACCATCAATTTGGTACCCAAATATTTCCTTTTTGTAGGAAAATGAATGTGAACCATCTTGAAATTAGAAAAATATATTATGCTATCTAACAATGTTTAAAGTGGTTGCAGTTACTGATCAAAGTGTTATGTTAATATAAAAATTAATTAGGTATATGCTTTCTATTCAGTATTTACTCGCAATATACAATAATTCAAAAATAATTTTTATTTACATTCACCACTTAATTACTTTTTTTATAGTCTGGATCTGGAGTTCAAATTACCCAATTCAATTTTATAATTTTTTCTTCCATTTTATTACATGATCTAAATTGGCCCTAAACATAAATATTTTGTTATTGTTATTTTGTAAATATTAAACTTTCGTATATAATGTTTATAAATTGGATAAGATTTATTTGCGTGCCACTAATAATTCTTGTCCATATTTTGTTTAATGTTAAACTATAAATAAATTTTTCATATTTTACATTACAGAAGAAAAATTTGTTTATAAATTTACCGCCTCCATAACAATTTTTGTAGTTTATACCCTTTACATGTTTCAATATTTTGAATTATATAAAATATCAAAGTTGTAAAACTGTGTCCAAAATTTCTGGACAAAATTACCAACGATATATATACTTAAATGATAAAAAAATTTAATCTATAATATGTATATAGTAAAATATGTTTAGTGGTTCATTGTAATGATACTATTAGCATAATTTTTATAAATAAATTTTATTTAAATTACGCAAATTATATTCGAACGATACAGAGAAGAATATTTCGATATATAGTATAATATAGATGATTCTCTTGTTCGATGCATATTTATAACCAGATTAAATTGGTAATTTATATCTATTGAATAAACATTGATTTGCATTTTGTAAATTTTTCCTATTATAATAATATCGACAAATTTTATTTGAAAAAGTATAATTTTTAGTATTTTCCACAAACACAAATAAAAAAGAAGCAGATTTCAAATTCAAAAATTTATAGAATTAGAATAACAAATTAATTCCAAGTGTGGTCCTTAATTTTATGATGGTATATATGCATAAACGGAATTACATGATTTGAATTTTAAAATTAATCATTATTATACACTTTTGTTAAGAACCATAAAATTCATTATAAAATTATAATTTATGTAATAAAATTACAAATTATTTTCTATCCAATGATATAATTGTTATATAATATTAATATCTAGTAAAGTTTATGTAAGTTTGAAGATTAATGACATATTATATTTATTTAATACAATTAGTATAATCAGTGGTATACTAATTAATTGTATAAAAAAAACATATTACTTATTCAAATATGAAGATATGAGTTAATGAACGATCATTAGAAATTTTTGGGCATTTTTTACAGTGGTTTTATATAAATTTAGTATAACCTTTATTAAAATAATACTTAGTAAGAATTTCGTCTACTATTTTAGACTTTATTTTCAGTTAATTTAACTTTGACATGATTTTTCTAATTTACTGTAATTTAAATTGGACATTGAAGTTAGTTTTTAATACCCTAACTAAAATCTAAAAGTGAAAATTAAATCAAACATTATTATTTAATTTGAACTTGATTTACGCACTGACCTTCTGCACTCAATTAATTTATTAGATTAACATTACATTTGTGGTTATCACTTATGGTACATAAATTTGTTGATTCTAAGCTAGACAAACTTTATACATATTCTATATACATACATAAGAACATATTTTAATTTTATTATTTGTTTTTAACAAATCGTCAACAAAAAGTTCACCCTAAAAAAAAACACGATCCTATAAAAAATAAACAGAAATAAAATTGCAAAAATTATGTTCTACATTTTATGTTTTCATGTTAAACTAATTTTTGCACGTATTATTTGTTCAATTTTCCCCTTATTTTATATAGTTTTGTTTATATTAGTTGACAGCATAACAAAATAAATGACCTAAATTGTTTTTTTATACATAAATCTATTTAAATTACGTTTTTAAAGTTAAATTTAAAAAAAAATTTTTAAAACCATTTTTATGGTGAAAACTATTTCAAATTGTATCTTTGTTGTTGTCTTATATTTAGGACACATCTAATTTTTTTATTTGTAGACCATCACGTTTTAAAGTTTATTGTCTATCTATACTATAACACAATTTGATATGGTATCCTTTTTATTCACAGATTGAATTTGGAACATAATTTTTATTATTTTATTTAATGAAAATGTTTTGTAGTCTTCTTCTATTAAAGTTTTATTGACTTAACTTTTAAAATAACCAAAAACAGTTTACTTTTTCCTTAATAATTTTGAGATTTTTCAGTTTATTTGTTGATACATATATGTATTCTTCTGGACATTTGTATTAATTTAATCTTATGTGGCAATTAATTTTCATGTTTCCTAATATATTAGTTTAGTACCTATGTAATTTAACATTTGCTGAATATTAACTTTCTCTGAGCTTTTTGTTACTCAATACCTAATTTTCCTTATCACAATTTGAAATTACTTATTTACCATTATCAAAAGAAAAGAATGAAAAATATCTTCTTCAACTGAAAAACATCATAGATTTGAAGGATCTTGCATCATAATACTAAATTTCACTTTAATTTCTATATATTTTATTAAACTTTAATGTTATTTTTTAGAATTTACTATTAAATTAACTTAAAGACCAATTTATGAATATTTCAATTATTAAAACTTTATGAACACTTTGCATTCAAAAAGTTTAAAAATATGAAAAATAATTCTATCCAATAAAATTTGTTTAAACCAGAAAAGTAATTGCAATAAATTTAATGTTACAAAAATGAAATCATGCTGTGTTATGTGTACAGTGATTTTAATAGCTTATTACAAACTGAACTGAATATTCTGATGCACATACAACTGAACCCATTACCCTCTTTATAGAAAATCTAAATTTTAAATATATATTTAAAAGCGTATAAAAAAATGCAATTTAAAAAGTTTACCAATTATTCATTGCATTCAATATCAAATTTAGTATACCAAAAGATTAAATTTAGAGGTAAAAATATTCTAAAGTTTTATATAGGTACTTTTAATTTGGTTTTTCCATATAATTTCATTGAAATTGAAAATTCTAAACATATCTTTATTAGAATTTTCAAAAGGGTGTGCTTTTTTTCTGCTCTCTAAAATAAATAAATTAGTGAATTTACCAAAAATTCTATTCAAAAACTTTAATTCGAAAAAACCACGAATTATATAAAAAAAACTCAACTTATTTGATTTGGTTTATCTCAATAATGAAATATTTGTATAAATGGCTTTGTAAATATTATAGTTAGTTTAGTAAATAAATTTAAATTTTCCATTCATATATAAATTTTCCAATTTTTTGAATGCCTATTGAGATTTTAGAATTTATGATAATAAACGAAGAGTGAAATATATTTATTTCATTCAAAAAGGATAAATCACTTCAAATTTTATGTTAATAGATGAGTGTATAATAGAATATTTTAGTATAAATTAAATCTATATTCTGCGGAAATTGCTTTCTATAAATTTGTAAAAAAATTAGAATATAACTAAAAAAATTTCTCGCGAAACTAATATTGGTCTTATAAGTTAGCTATTCTGCCCAGATATTTGAGAAATTTGAATAGTCGCCTATTTATAGCTTTGGTTTTGCCTATTTATAGCTATAGTTTTAAATTTAAATTACCTAAAAAATATATATTAACTTTTGAAGCTCGACTGTTCCGGGAACAATTATTGTCCCTATAGGATTAAAGAGTTTTTGTCTCCTTTTTTTAATAAAATTGTACGGCAAATTTTTAAATTTACTAAAAGTAGTAAGAAAATTTCAAAATTCTTGACTCAAAACTAATTAAATTAATTGAAACAATAATTAGGAAGCCTTAGGCAAATTTTTGAACAAAATTCTTCATCATCTCAAAATTTATTTGGTTTTGATGATACTTAATTATTGTTTTATGTCGTTTTAATTAATATTGAAATTAATCTGCCAAATTTTAGTATTGTTCTTATACTGAACAATAAATATCCTCCCGAAATTTATAAACCAATTATAAATATATCATAAATCTTTTATAATCAAATTTTTTTATATCTTCAAATTTGTCGTCAAACTCAATAAATTCTAAAGTGAACTTAAAGAAAATTCTTATAAAACGATAACTTAAATTAATTTCAATTTAATTCTAAAATAAATTTACCCCATCAATCAAAATTTAAATGAAAATTTTTCTTTTTAAATAAAGAAAATTTTTTAAGGAAATATTTTTATAAAATGTAAAGTAAATTTTCACCTTTTGCTACAAAAGAAAAAAAAAATGTAAGGAAAATATCCAATTATATATTAACTTATTTACCAGAATGAAAAATATTTCATGATCAGTAATTTTTTGACATATCACCAGACTATGAAATATTATATCTAATAATATTTTTATGAAATATACCTCATAAAAATTGTGTATACACATTGCATAGTTTGATTATAACTTCTTATATTTTTATATTATATAAATTAACCACAGAATTCTGTGTTACAAAAAAAAGGATGTCCACAAAGAAAGCATCACAGATACGAAAAAATCATATAATATAATCAAAAAGCATTGTGTATGATTATTTAAACATTTGTCTTTTTAGTACATTGTAAAAAGTAAATATAGGGGAGACATGTTGTTTAAGAGGAATATTTTCACATACAAAAAGGTACATATACATGTTGGTGGTATCAGAAATTAAATTATACATTTTAAATTAAGTTAAAGGTATATTGCTTACCTTATTTGTTATTTCTTGTACTCATTATGGTTATATCTTGAACAGCATGAAGTTGAACTTGAAATTAGTTCATGGTCTAACTTCACACAGTCCAAGAAATACATTTAACTTAGTATCACAAAATTATATGTAATGCACTCATTTATAAAAGCCTCGAACAGTGCAATTAAATATTAGTAAAGGCCGTAACTTATGAAAACACAACGTGATCTAATTGGTAAATTAGTTGTGTCATAACTTATTTATAAGTACTTCGAATCCCAGATATAAATATTATTGAAATACTAATTCCTATACTTAGATAAGTAATTGTTATTAAAAATATCCGGGCTTTCCCTACAATAAATACACCTGAATTTTCACATAGTATTCTTAGAAATAAAGTCTTTTTTTTCTAGTAGTTGTTTCCTTTAAAAATAATACATAAAAGAAGAGCAAATCCTTTTTCTTTTTTTAAAAAAAATGAATAATGCTTGTTAATGTTCAATGTACTACGTATAGTGTGTATCTGGTATATATATATATCGAAAATCCTTTAGGATGCGTTGTTTCCTCGATTGTATACCAGAAAATGTTATTTATCATTTGATATATAATTTTTTATACTCTTTTGCGTGTGTATCTACTTTTTTCTTCTTGTAAATGAATAACTCCACCAAGACGACGATTATTTTGATTAGATATATTTTTATTATCATGTTTTATTTTTCTTTTACATATAAATTTATATAGTACCTAAATGAAATCAGTAACTCAGACGATAAATTTAATTTTATTATAGAAATAATATTGTGCAGGAAAAAAAATTTATGTAAGAATCATTAAAATTATATTGGTTTTTTATTATTAAAAACCTTTTTCTTTTTTTGGCAGGCAATTTGAAAATTCAATTTTCAAAAAGATAGTGGAAAAAAAGATTAAAATTTTATTACCATATAAAAGTCAGTAGAGGAGGTTGTTTATAATTTAATACTTTCATGGATTTTCATTTAAATTTAAAATTTAATTAGCTCACCCAAATTTAATAATATGTATAACCATGTCCATAAATCTCTTTCAAATTACCTACATATTTTTTGAAACAACTTCGACATTCTTGAACCGGCAAAATTAACTCTGACAATGTAGAAAATGTTGATTTCTTATTATAGAGAGGTATAACTTGTTATTTGAACCAAAAAATTTCATTTTTCTTTTTACATAAAAAAAAAATAATAATAATTTCTTAAATTATATCCTTTACAAAATAATCCTTGTAAACAACTGACAAATTATTACGATAAGAACGTGAGAAGAAAATAAATTTTCCAACAAAAAAGAGAAAAAATATATGATTTTTATATATAGCAAAATTGCTTTTAATGTGTGCAGAAGAAATGATTACAGAATATATAAAAAAAAGAAATGGCTGAATGAATGGTATATTAATTTAATAACTAACAAAGAGATAACAAAATAATTTATTGTTATTTACGTTTTTTTTTTGTTATAAATTGAATTACATACTTGAACGAATTTATTGAAATTCTGGGAAAAAAATCAAGGATGAAATACTTTTTCTCTCTTCTGAATAAAATATTCTATTAGTGCAAGGATAAAAATATTGTTTCCTTTTTTTTATATGACTGAAATTAATGACGACTTTGTATTTTTGTATAAATTTTTGATTTTTAAACAAGTGACAATGATTTTTTTTGCCTTCTTTCTATTAAAGTAAAATCAAAAAAGTAGTGTGTGTACTTGGTAATTGGTTTCGTGATAAAATATTTAATTTCTATCAAACTGTTTCCAGGATTTCACGCAACATATTCATGTGTTGTACAAATTGTGGACAAAATATTTTTTTTTGAAGTATTTAGTAAAAATAACTATACTGTAATTAATTGGTGGGGTCAAAATGAACTGAGTAAGTCAAATAGAACATTACTCTCGATTAATTTTGACTAACTATTTCCTTTAAAATATTATGATGGAAACATTGTAGATTTAAAAGAATATGTGAGACTTATATAATATCAACTATATATGTATACATTTTTCATATCCTTCCCGAAGATATTCAATACACAAGAAAGTATACGAAAATAGACGATAGTGCAATAATGAAAAATTCTTTTTTTCACATTTTCTTTCATTTTGCAATCAAGGACATCGAATAGAAAGGAACTCTAACAAAAGCAATTTTAAATTTACCAATATATTAGTTTTTCTTTATATTTCACCTTTTAAAAGAAAAAATGAAAATGAAGAAAAACCTTCTTGAATAAAGTCACACATTTGAAAATTGATCTGAAAATTTTAGTTCATTCCCCATCGTTGAGTTTTCATGAATAATAGTTAAGTTTTTCTTCGTTTTTTTTTTGTACTTTATTAAATTTTGGTTTCCATAACTTTTCTTTTGTTGCATTTTTTGTTGTAGAGCAAAATTCATTTAAAATTTTTCTATTTGAGGTAAAAAAAAAATCTGCAACACTTTTAAATTTAAATAAAGTGGATTTTTTTTTTATATTTTTTTTATTTAGAATTGTGCAATATTTTAGATTAGAAAAATGTGATTTTTTCGAGAAACTTTGTAGAGAAATGACATCGAATTGGTAAAACGAAAATTTCTTAAGAAAAATGAAGAAATATCGAAAAATTTCATATTGATTTCGTAATCCCAGTTTATTTCCTTGTACTGATACTAAATGCGCCTTTCGTACTTTCCGTAGCCTAAACAAGAATAACATAAATTAAATACTCCTAAATCCATAAGTTCCTTGAAGATTCCAACTTGATCCATATTATCTTCTATGTTTCGGAAATATTTAAGTCTTACAAAATATTTAGTTACTATTATTAACAAATGTTGGAATACTTCTTACTTTTTGTTGTTCGTTTTAAATCTTTCGTTGAAAACTCCTTAAAAAGGAATATTTTTTTATTGAATTACAAAGTCTCATCTTTGTAACAAACTTTTTTTTTTTGTAATCATAAAAATTCTTTTTTGGTAAATAATTTCAGTTAATCTTCAATGCCACCGAAAATAATTGAATTGGAATAAAAAAAAAAACTCTTATTTGGTAAAATTATATTTTCAAAAAGCTTTTAATTTAAAAAATATTAATAAAAACTTTTTTTTTTTAAATAAAATTCAATTTTAACTGAATTTATGAGAAAAAAGACAAAAAATGATTTTCTACACAAAAAAACAACCACTTATTTTCAATATTTCGTTTATTATAAAATTATTAAAAAAAATAATTAAAAGTGTTTTTCAAATAATAATGGAAATTTCAAAACGTGATAAAAAACCCTAATTTAAGATTTTTCACATAATTTTATAAATTTTAAATAGAATTATAATTTATTTTTTGTCTGTGGTCAGGAAAATTCACATATGATGGGAAAATTTTTATTCATAAACTAATTATATATTACATATATATATATTTAAGTATGTGTATGTATATAATTTTTAAGAGTTTTAAGTGTTAATGGTATTATACAAATATGCTTTTAATATACATATAAGTATATTTAATGGAAGCCCATTATAAAAAGGAATTAATAATTTGAATTTAAAGCAGATGGTATTTCTAATATATAATAAAATATTTTAAATCTAATTATTTTTAATAGAAAATGTGCTTATAATTATTTTTGGTTATTAGTTTAATCTAAAATTTTGATTAAATTTTAATTAAAATAGTATTTATAGTCTTTGTACTGCAAATATATTAAATACTTAAAATAATTTTAATTTGTGATGTTACTATAAATTTTATAGAGATTTCAGATTTCATAATAAATTATATTATGTATATTACCATATAGTGTTGAGATATTTTTATGTTTAATAGAAATATTTCAGCTTCCTTTAGGAATATTGAAATTATGATCCTAAATATATCAAAGATTATTTGTAAATTGTGAATAAATATTTGTAAAATCATATAATATTTAAAAAAAACAATCATTTTCCTTTAAGATTCATAATTATGTGTCATTATCATCATATATTTTTTCACACTTAATTAATAAAGAAATCTTCCAGTTTAATTGTAAAACTATTTAAATTATTTTCCTTTTAAAATCATAAGTATTAAATACAAATTAAATTTATCTACGAAGAATTTTTCAAATCTCAAGTACAATTATATGTATAATCTATAGAAATTAATTTTCATTAACTGAGAAAATATAACAGAAAATTTATCACACGTTTCCTAGATACTAAGAATTAAGTAATTTATATTTAATATCTTAAGTACTTTTATTCTATTTACGAATTAACTATTATAACAATTGGAGGTATGGTATATATAAGTTTATTTATTTTACGTCTCTGTGTTACATTACATATTAGATAATATTATATAAATATCAAGGAAAATGGATGGTATATTAAGTGTATAGGAATTATAATGAAAAACTTTTGAAAAATATAAGATAATTTTCAAGTTTTTCATTTCCATTCATTGTGTAAGAGTGTAGATTAATATTATCTACTAACTAAAAAAATATGAAGTTACTGAGTCAGGCATCCTTTTAAAACAATTTATTTTTGAAATTATATATTTAGAAATTTATTTGGAAAAGAAACTATAATCTATATAGCGATTTCAGGAAAAATTTTAAAGTTTGTAGAATATAATTAAATAATAGTTTATTATAAGAAAAACAAATTTAAATAAAGAAATTTTCGAAATTTTATATTAAATTTATAGTAAAAATAATTCTCTGTAATAGATTTTTTTAATTAAAATGTTATAAATTGATTAAAATGAAACGTAAATTTAAATATAATGAGTTTGGTAGAATTTAGTATATTTATATAAGTTAATACAGCAAAGTTTAAATTACAAACTGAAACTGAAATCTGTTTATTTAAATTAAAGTAAATCAAGGACACGTGTAGGAAATTTCTAGGAAATTTTCATTTTGAAGATTAACATTTTAAAAAGCAATTTAAATTATTTAAATAAAAGTGCCAAGAAAAATAATTATTATAAAAAATATGGTGGCTCCATGAGTAATAAACCTCCCTCATTAGATTTAGTATTAAAATTAAGTCCTAGTTATATATACGTTTTTTTATTTGACAAAATAAATTAGAATAAATAAGAAATTTCAAAAAATAAGTTAAAAAAAAATAGAAAATAAAATCGAGCTTTAATATATTTGTTTATTCAAAAAATATATTTTCCTCAAATTTAAATTCAAATAATTATTATAAATTTGGTAACCAAGAAAAAATGAAGGTTTCATATTCGTCAATTGGTATCAATTGAAAAATGCAGGCTATCAATAAGAACCAAAAAATATTCGTCAATTGGTACCAATTGAAAAATGCAGGCTATCAATAAGAACCAAAAAACTATAACAAACTTCGGTATTTGAATCCTATTTCATTATTATTTTCTTTCTTACATTTTAAAGCTTCAAATTAACTATATTATATATGGTAAATCTACTTTAGATAAGCTATTATTCTATTTTCCCATTCATATTTTATAGAAATATCTTCAAATCAGATTTATGTTGATATTATCTTTAGGGAATTTTAGGGAAATATATTCCATGTATAATATTATATTTTTCGTAAAATACAATTTTAAATTTGTAGTAAAATGTACAGGAACTTCTTCTGGAAATCCCAGATTAGAGACTAATATAAATATATATACATAAAATAGGTAATAATATATATTTTTAACGAAAAGTAATTTATTTTGGGCTATTAACCTTTTTTTTTTGCTGTAATAACTGAAATGATAATATAAACAACGAAATTCCATTAAAAAAAATTTATATTTAAAAATCATGAACCTTGTAATATCCAAAAAACTGGGGAGTTAAAATAATTTAATGGTTAATTAAAATAAATTCTCCAAGGTAGAGTCTTCAACGAGGGTAACAAACATAAGTCGGTTTTAATACTATTTATAATATGTATAACAAAAAAGTTGACCTTAATAAATGAAACTAATGCAAAATAAAATTAACATAAATAAATTTAGATATAATAAGCAAAGTCTTAAAAATTACGATCATTAAGAAAAGTGAAATAGTCTATAAATAATTTTTGCAATATTTCGTTAGGTAAAGTAAAAATGGAAAATTGGGTTTTTTAAATATTATTTATACATAAAGAAATTATGTATATAAATTATTTTTTTAAAGATGAATAGCAGACAAAATTATTATACATAATTGCTTTATCATATATAATCAAATTTTACCTTGTAAGATAATTAATGACCTTGTCAAGATTACAAAAATTAGATAGATCAATTTTAATAATTGTTTGGGTTGTTTTTTTCGTAATTAATAGGAATTTTAATTAATAGGAATAATTTTAATGATTTTTGATAAATTCCGAAACACAAAATATTTCATGTAATAAATCTATATTTTAATCCACCAAGAAATAATTTCAATTTCATTTTCGACCTTGTATGTTGAATATAAAATTTATATTATTGCAAATAATTTATAAATTATATAATCGTAAAGGATTCAAATACATAAAATATTCAAAAATATAAATAAATTAAAAATTAAATATTAATTTTAACATTATTTCTTTAATTAAATATTAATTTTAACATTATTTCTCACCTATTAATGCTGCAATATTAATTAATAATCCAAATAAATCCATTTTTTATATAAAAAAAATATTCAATTTTATTTTATCTAATTTAATTATTAATTCACTTTTATTATTATAATTTTAATTTTAATATTTTTTATTTAATATTTCAATTATAAATCAAATTAAAACTGAATAACCATTTTACGTTTGGATTAAAGACAACTTATTAACCATTAATTACAATACACGTATATTCAATTATTCTCTTTTTTTTTATAACTCAGGTGAATGATAGATCCTTATTGCAGTTTTTCCAAGTAAAAAGTGCGTAAAAATTGAAAATTATTTTATGTTCTATAAATAAAATATAAATAATTAAAAATGAAACTCTTTAAATACTATAATGTATCGTTTTTCATATATATATATAAAAAAATCACAAGTGGTATAATTAAATTTTAACACAAATATCCTTTTTATACAGTTCCTTATTTAAATTTTTATAACCGCACTGTAAAAAAAAATCACTAGGGAGAAAATAACACAATTTATAATTTAAAAAGTAAAACAATTATTTTGCAAAATTACGTTATTTTATATTTTTAAATTTGTCCTTGTACACATATGTACCCACACTATAATGTAATTTATTAATAATTTAATTACTATATTAAATTTTTGTTAAAAAAATATTTTACAAAAAAAAACAGGACATACGACAATATTGGAAAATTTATCGAAGCGTAATTTTAAGTATACACTTTATTATATAAAGAAATCCAATACCATACACACTTTTAAAAATTATATTATCATACATAAAAGCACAATAATTAATAATTAATTAACCGACTGTCAAAAGTTTTAAACAAAAAAAAAATATTGTAAAAAAAACAACACTTTTTTTTATTTTGTTATGAATTTTTGTATCCTTGTATAAAAGAAAAAAGGATCAGTAAAAAATGCGGGTTATAACAATTCAAATTTTCAGAAGAAAAAAAACAATAAAAATTCTCTCAAAAGAAAATTAGGATTATAGAATTTATCGTCGTTTTTTTTTTAATAATATTTTTCACTAATTACTTTTTGAGTGATTACGTATAGATAAGCCTGTATAATTATGTATACTGAAATTTAATTAATCACGTTTAAAATTAATACATATATTACGTACATATATTTTGTAATCCCGCGTAAATATATCCTTTATATAAAAAAAGGTTTTAATTATACAAGGAATAAAAAAAAATACCCGGACTCGTATTATTTTTTGGCAAAAGTTATTCACCCGATACTCCAAACCAAACTAAACTGTTAAAACGAATTTGCAACAAAAAAAAATATATAGAAATATGAAATAGTAAAAAATTATTGTATAATAAGTATATTTCAAAAGAATTAAAATCGTTTTGATACTCTAAAGTTTATAAGGGTTCGATACTCGAAAGTTTATAATTTATAAGGGTAGACAAATTTTGTATGTTTATGAAGTGTTAAAGCTTTTTCTCTTCGTTTTTTTGTGATTCTCTTTTAATTCAGATAAGAAAAGAATAAAAAATTAGGGATGATATGAAAGAGAAAGTGGAATTCCATTTCCATTATCGCCTTTTTGATTGGACAAAAATATTTTTCCAGAGAGTCGAAAATTTAAACATCTGAATAAAGAGAGAGATGTCTTTAACTTTAGGTGACCTTGATAATATTTGCAATAAGTTTAAAAGGAAATTATGGTAGAACATTATTTTAAACAAAAGTAAATAAGCAAAATAATGTATATTGCATAATTTTGTGCATCGCAATATGTTTAATAATAACATTGTTTTTGTTTGGTGTTGCTACATTCTTAGAAAACATGTTGATTATAATTTGTAGAAGCAACATGTTCTATATCTATAGGAACAATTTGTATATACATGTACCATCGTAATGGTAACAAATGTTGCAGAGGAACAATTTATATATGGAATAGTGGCGTATAAATGTTACCAAAGAATAATACCTACAATCTACTTCTACTATATACTATAAACTCTGCTAAACTATTCCAGTTTGAGTGTGGTCATTGTGACCATTACCAACTTGTATACTACTTTATATTATACCTATAAATAAATGTGCGACAAAAATATTAATTAATTAAAAACGCCAAATTAAGCAGAAATTGAAAATTATTTATTTATGTATATTGTAATTTTTATTAATAATAAATAAATTATAAATCTCTTATAATCATTAATGGATTTGTTTGTTTTTATTTGGAAATAAATTATTAAATTTATAATTTACTGAATATCTTCTTTAATTTCATTTATAGTTTTTTGAATTTTAAGTGGTAATAATGTAATCATTTCTTTACAAACACCAATTTCACCATGTAAACTAACAGATGCTTCTGGATCTTCTTCACAACCATCAACAAATGTTTTGTAATATTTTAAACTATTATTTAAATTATTTAATTGCATTTCTTTATTTGGTGTAATAATTTTATAAAATAAACGACCCAAATGAAAATATGAAAATAGTACAACTTGTTTTTCATCTTTTGTTATATTTGTACCAATTTGATTTGTATTTTTATCAATATATGAATCAATAAAATCCTTAAAACTTTTAATTGCTTTATCACAAAGCATATTAATTTTATGTAATGCATGTGGTGTTGGTGATTCATTATATTTTAATTGCCCAATTGCATCTAATTTAATATCTAACATTGAACAATATGATAAACCACAACCATACCAACATTCACGACAAATTGATAAATAATATGTTGGATTTAATAGTTTTAATAATTCTTCATAATAATCAGCACGTTTTTTATGCATTTTACTTTGATTTGCTGGTATTTCTTCAAAAAATGCTAAAACTTTATATAGCTCAGCATAATCTGTTATTATTTTAGCATATTCAGATGCTTCAGTTTCAGCTTTATAATATTCTTTAGCTATATCTAGCCATGATATAACAAATTGAAATACTAATTTTGCATCATCGAATGTTAAACAAAATTGATCAATTATACGACTTTCATAGGCAGCAAGTGATAATTGTTTAAATTTGTAATCTGGTGGTGTTAATGAAACTGCTGCAATTTCTAAAAAAAATATATTTTTTTCATTTAAATAATTAGAAATTAAGTATATGGAAAATCTGCAGGGTTAAAATATTATTTGGATGATTTAATCAAAAAACTAGATTTATATTATTTACCTTTAGTTAATTGTTCTTCATCATCCATTAAATGATCTTTTGATGCTGATAATAATGCCAATCCATATTTTGACCAACATCTAGCAACATCTGCATAACGATGTTGATAACTTTCATTTACAGCTGATTTTTGTTCTTCTGTCATACTATCTGTAATCATTTTAGTTTCAAATTCATCCATAATATTTGTAGCTGCCGACATATGATGTCGTGCTTCCGTAAACTTATTAACACCAATATAATATTGTGATAATGTTGCAGCATTTAATGCCCAATCAATAGATTCATAATCTTTTGCATCTAATTGTCGTCTTAATGTCATATTACAATATTGTGCTGATATATCTAATTTACCCAAATGTCCTAAAACTTGAGCCAAATAGAATGTTGTTAATGTATATAATTTATTTAATTCGTGACATCCTTTGCCATCTTCAATTTCATCTAATGTACCAAATATATCACTAATTGTTAATGGTTTTTGATTAGTTTTTTCAAATTCTTTATAACATTCTTCAGCACGTTCTAAATAATTAAATGATTCTTTATGATTTTCACGATTAGCCCATACAATACCCAATTCATTTAAGCAACCAACAAATGCAATAACACATTCAGATTTTAAACGTTGTGATTCAATTAATTCTAATGTATTATGTAAATATTTTTCACCCAATTCAGTTTCTTCACAAAATACACTGATACGACCTAAATCACGGTAAACATATGCCAATATTATTTTATAGGTTAATTGATTGTCATTATCTGATTCAGAATTAATTGAATTTTTTAAATTTTCCATAACTGTGGTGAGAACATCACGAGCGGCATAATGTGATCTAAAAGCAAGAGGTGTATTCAATTCTGTAAATACATGCAAAAACAAATAATAATCTTACCGGTATGGACTTGTTATTGGATCATTCTTTGATTCTTCATCGACCAATTTATATGCTTTTTCATATTTTTCTTTTAGATCTGTAAGTGTTTCTTTAGGTACAACCATTTTCGAAGAAATCAATAAATTCCGACAATTGATATTTTACAATTGAACTTCTTATTTTTATTTCACAAAAAACAACAAATTTTAAAATAAACAAAATTGCGTTTGGTTCTCTTTTAATTAAAATTTTTTCCCTTCAAAATGACTTTTGTTGTCAAATCAAAGTGTAGAAAAAATTAAGTATTCGATATTCGATACTTTAGTAAGAATCGATTATTTCTGATTATTTAATGTTTTTATTATACAAAACTCCTAAAAATATGCAAATATGCATATTTTTTAAATTAACTTCAAGGATTCGCGGCCTTATCCTTAATTTCTACATATTTGCATATTTTTAGGAGTTTTGTATATTTTCTAGTTACCGGCAAGCGCGAAAGATAAAATAAAATAAAAGAGAAAAGAATTTCTATTTTCCCATTAATTTATATTTTAAATTTTTATGGTGACTCTTTTTATATAAATAAAATTCCCCGTCGATAGATAGACACCAAAATCACCTATATTATTATATTGGAGAATTGACCAACACCAAGTACAAAAGGTTTTCCTCAATAACTTCGAATTGTTTACTTAATTAAAAGAAAAACCATAAAACGTAATTTTAAAATTTTTATTTAATTACAATTTAATAAATATTAAATAAATAAATAAATTTAAACAATAAATACAAAAATAAATTAATCCCAATTAATTTTCTAAATCTTAAAAAACTAATGACAACAAAAAAGATTTGGTTTTAATAACAATTTTTCATTCTCTCTACACTACCATTACTGTATAAAATTATATCATTTGCGTTAAATTTGTTCTATCATTACCATTCATTTCATCTGTTGCCATTTTATCCATTAAATACTTTGAATTTGGTACAATACTTTCTTCGGTTTGTGATTCATTCTCATCATCATAATCCCCACCGCTTCCAAAAATATCAAATATACTTGATTCGGTTAATTGATCATAATCAAAAATTTGTCTACTTTCTTTGTAATCATTCATCAATGGTGACAATGTTGTTACATAAATCAGATCATTTGATGACTGTTCCTGTTTCTCATCTAAAATCTTAGTGACTATCGTACTATTATTATTTTTTGATTTATCAATAGTAGAATTTTTTTGTACTTGATCATTACTGTCATCAGTAGCGAAGAAACTACCAAATGAGCTATCAATTAAACTTATTAAATTACTTATCGGAGATGGTTTT
Source organism: Empis stercorea (assembly GCA_949752835.1). NCBI lineage: Eukaryota > Metazoa > Arthropoda > Insecta > Diptera > Empididae > Empis > Empis stercorea. The sequence continues at coordinate 42,606,313 of OX457089.1, forward strand.
GTCACTACAGTATCTTCAGATGGCGAATCCTTTTCAATTAAATTCTCTTTCAAATGGAAATTACTTTCTGTTGTTGTTGTTGATTTATGTAAATGTTTTACTTCAATTTCTTTACCACTATCATCCTTTAAAACAACATGTTTAATAACTGAATTTCCATCTTTCATTGTAACTGGTCGTATTTTTGGCTTATGAATAGTTTCATTATCTTTAAGACCATAAGTTTTAACTTTTGAATGGCCTTCAATTATTAAATACATTGGTCCATAAATTGGTTTTTCAGGTTGACGATAATGTGAAAATAATGAATCGGTTGTTATTTCTGGTGGAATTATGGTTGGTTGAAAATATGCTGGTGTTGGTCGTTCAGTTATTATTGTTGTTGGTATAATATCGGTTGTTGGATATGATGCTGTTGTAAAACTAATTTGAGGTGATGATGGTGTATGATGATAATATAGATGAGTTTCATGATGTATAACTTTAGTTGGTACATTTGATACATAATTAGAAATTGGTGATTTAGGAGTTATTTCCTTTTGCAATAATTCATGTATCCATGGTTTTCGTTTAACAATAGATTGTTGTGTCACTGACATATCTTGAATAGGTTTTATCATTGCCGAAGCCGATGGTGCTGACGGGGCAATGGATACATCTGGTCTAGTAATACTAACATAATTTTTTGATTCTTCTAATTTTGTATCATATGGATATTTATTATAACCCCATGTTGGATTTTCATAATGACTACTAGCCATTGTTGCTGTTGTCATAGTATTACCCATATGTGAATGACTACTACTACTACTACTAATACTTGGCGAATGATGATAATGACTTTGATAGCCTTCTGTTGTTGTTGGTTTGCCATTGCTCGAAGATAGTGATGTTGGAGCAATTGTTTGCATTGGTGGTGGCATTAAACGTGTTGGTAAATTATGATGTACAACATAATAGCTACGTCGTATTGTATTCTGTGGTTGATATTTTGTTTCTTTTCTTTGATAACTTTGTCGTTTTGATGGTATACCAAGAAGTAAAATTTCATTTTTATTATTATCTTTTTTACCTGATACTACAGATGAAATTGCTGATGATGTTGCACCATTTGCTGTATTTGAATTTAATTCATATTTATTTAAATCACCACTACTACCACCACCAGGTGCTGCCCAATATCGTACACGATTAAGAACTGGTGGACTATAATCATAAGTTGGATCATTTTTCAATGGATCACCACGTCCAACTGGCAACCATTCATTATAATCAACTCGAGGACTAAAGTTTTCGCGAGCTTCTGGACCATCTATTAGTAAAGAAAATGAATCTTATTATTAATAAAACGAACATCTAGTATTTATGGAAATGATTAATGTAAAATAAATATTTTACAATATCATGATAATAGATAAAATTACATAGATAACATATGCGAAACAAAATGAAATTATATTTTCTACGTTCTCCTTAGGTAGGGTAGATATATCTTAGGTAGATATTCGTTCTTCTCTTCTTTTCCGAACTTTTAAAATATTTCTGCTCATAATTTTTGTTTGAAATTATGATCGAAATCTTAAATGTTTAAATATTTAATAGAAATTTTCTGGAAGCACTTAAATATTTAATGACCAAAAGTTCAAATTTATAGTTTACAATATTATCAAAATGTAATAAAGAAAGTATATTATAGTAAACAGTAATGTCTAGATACATATGTATGCTATGCAGTCAATAATGTTTATTATATATGAAAATTTGTCTTATTAATTTTATTATTAAATTTTAAAAATTTTATTTTTTATAATTCTTTTTCTTTTTAATGTAATTTTTCTTGTAGCTTAATATTTAAAAGACTACTTTTTGCTTGCCAATACATTAATGTCTAATAATAAATCATGAACTGAGCAAAAAAAAATTTAATTGATTATAAATTTAATTGAATAAATATTTCATAATTTTCTTTAATATAATTTGTAAAAAAAAAAATGAAAAATTATTTTTCTATTATTAACAATTTATTTAAGTATGTATATATAGTTTTTTATTGAAAAATAATAAGTCGGCAAATTTTCATCATAATTTTTCATAAAATCCATTATACTTTCATTAAATTGTTTTATTTTTATATGATCAAATCAGAAACTGGTATTCAAAACAAATGAATTTTCTTCATAACATAAAAATTATTATACTATAGTTAATATTTTTTATTGATTATATTATTTATATAAATAAATAAATAAAAAGTGAAATTATTATTATTAAATTTAATTTGTGAGAAAAACTATTTCTAATATTTAATTGTAATATTTAATAAATACATATATCATGTAGCTACATCACAGCGGGTAGTATATTTGTTTATTTGTTCTAAAGAATTTAGGAGATAAATGTAAAATGGCCTGTAAAAAATTAAAATTAAAAATTGTTATCAAAAACCATACTCTATTTAATTATATAAAATTATTAAAATTGTTATGGAATGATATATGTAATTAGAGAGTTTTATAGGTTATATATAATCTCAACATACAATATCGTCAATTCCAAATTAAGATATGCTCACTTAGCAACATATTCAAAATGTGATAATGGTTGCACAATGAACAACATAAAAAAAGCAGAGCAAATTGTTATAATTTCAATTCAAAATTTACCATCAGAGAATTGTGATAAAAAAAAACTGCACATTATATTTCTTCATTTGCGAATTCCTTGGGAATAAAAGAAATTAACACAAAAAAAAACAAAAATGAATGTTTTACTTTCATTCATAAAATAATAAAAATTACTTTGGCTTTGGAATCAAGTTCTTAAAAATTATTATTACTTCTGTTGCTGACCGCCTGGCTAATGTCATGTAACTCTTTTGTGAATTTACACAAAAACAACAAAACACTTTCTTCATCAACTTTTTTTTTCATATTTCATTAATAATTTTTTTTTTTCTTATTTTATTTAACCAGAAATAGCGGCGGCATGTTAAAGCTTTGATGAAAACATGTTTAAATTTTCATGTTTACTTACAACAGGAACAACAACGAAAATTAAATAAATACAGAAAAATCATAAAACAAAAAAATAAATCAAAAATAAAATTAAATGAATTTTTGTTGTTTATTTGTTTTTTTTTTTTCGTTTTTTTAGTTACCTTCTGGCGTTTTCTTAGAATAAAATTCAGTTGTTAAGTCTTCATTGCATTTTATAATTGTTGATGAATGAGTGATTATTGCCACAAAAATTATCACTTTAATTTTATACATTGTATTTTTAAATCGATCTGTTATCATATTTTATTTGTATCTTTGTTGTGTATAATTTACCTGTTAAAAGAAAATTCAGAAATTTAATAATGTGGTATACATAAAAATCATAATATACATAGTACATATAAATATTTGTTTAAATTGAAGGAACATAAGAAAAAGCCCAAGAAATTATAAAAATAATTGCAATAACATTTCATATTCATTTTATTATTAAGTATGAAAAATTAATTTTTTTGTATGAAAATTTTTAGAAGTCATAATTTTCATAAGACAGTTCCCTCTTGTGTGGTCTAAAACCATATTTAAAATGAAAATTAGCAAATTGATTATTTTGGTATGAATTACAGGCAATGCTGTACTCATCATAGCATTTAGAATTTTGTATATCATTCTTAATATCGTCAATTGGTGGCACTTAATGTTCATACACTATAGCTATATAAGTTAAATAATTTCCTACAGAAACTGAGGAACATCAAATCTTAGCGTCAATTTTCAATTAAATATTCCCACATCCAATCCATGTAAGTTATTTTTAAGTGCTAAATATTTGTTATTATGACAATTTTGCGTGCATTTTAATGGTTTTAAAGTTATAGAAGTTTTCCTGAAAATTAATTAATCAAATTTTATCCAAAACATTTATAGAAATTTATCAAAACTTTCAATAGAAAAATATTTACTAAGTCAAAACTTTAATTCTCTATTAATTTACTAATCTAGCCAAGAAATTATTGAATTGAAATTAATAAAAAATAATTTCATTTTTACATATTATAAGTATATTTATTAATTTCGGAATTACCTTATAAATTATTATTGAATTTATCAATTATTGTAAAAGACATTATATTTTCTGATTGTCTTCTGGGTTAAATTTTAAACAACAAAAGAAATTATTTAAATAAAAATAAAACAAAATAAAAATTGACCATCCCACGATTAATCCAAACCCATTAACTTACGATTACCCAAAAAAAAAAAGATATGAAAAATCAAAGAAAACATTTTTTTAGCACTGTGGGGGTTTTTTGTTTGATTCCTGAATGATTCTTTCACTTTTCATTTTTGTAGGTTTTTTTTCTGGTAACAACAGAAAAAGATCGAAAGTCCGTGTAAATGATTGAATTTGAATGTAAAATAAATATTGATTAAAAAAATTACAATATTTAAAGTTTAGCAAAAAAATATTTTTACATACATTTTTTTTGCAGTCTTTGAACTGCAAAAATACAGCATATAAAATAATGGACAATAATAAATCATGATGAAAGTATATTGCATTGTCGGTTACATTGTACAAATATGAAACTTTAATATATAAAAAATCATAATTTATTATATTTCCATTTACTCGTCGTATATCCTGGCTTTTTAAAAAAAAAAAACGAATCAGAAAATGTCAAAATTGATATATAAAATATTGTGATTTAAACGCAGTTTTTCATAAATTATGATTTCTTTTGTTCTCAATTTGATTGACATCAAATTATTGGGAGCAAAAATTTTTACTGATTGTTTTTTTTTTAACGAACCACCTACAGCATTGCAATTACATACTTTCAAACTATAAAGTGAACTGCTGTAGGTCTTTGCAATAATTCGATTTTATTGTATTAAAGTAGGGCGGATATTTATTTTTCAAATGAATACAAGACAAGGGGGATTTTCATAAATAATTGAAAAGGACGTGCATTTCTAAAGTAAATTTTCTTTAGTAAGGTCAAGGAGATATTAGTTTTGAACCACTTTTTATCATTTGGAAATGAAATTTTATTATAAATTTAAAAAGAAATTAATTTTGAGATGTTGAATGGATGTTTCCTTTAGTTATTTATTTGAAAATATTTGCTGTAGGTATCCCAATTTTTGGATTTCAGTAATAAAACATAATTCTTTATTAAACTAAATAAAACTATAGAGAAACTCTGTAGAATCCAATAAAGAAATATGATCATAATAATTTAGATTCAATTATACATTCCACTGATAATTTACATATAAAATTCATTTATGATATACCAAATAGGTTGAATTTTAATTTTGCAAAAAATCAACAATTCTTTTAATACAATTTTTTGAATATTTTCATTTAAAATCCTTTATTTCATTAAATACCTAACAAAAATCTACAATTTTACAAAATATTTGAATTATTTTATATACTTATATCTGAATAAAACAAAATTGAATTTACCACATAAAATTATTTATTAATCCACAGTATTTAAAAAGATATACGAGCAATAAATCCTTTTTTTTCTGTTTGTAATCTTTTTTTATTATTGATTTTTAATTATCAAAAATTATCTTTAATATCCAATAATTAAATTAAATTTATTATTATTATACGAGTACACACAATATTAAACCCCACCAATAAATTCTGTTCACCATTTAAATACTTTTAAATCTTTCTCTCAATTTAAATTAAATAAAATTTTTATCGTGATTTTTATATTTATTTTATTATCTATTTTTTTTTTCACATTAAATTTTTTGTATATAACAAATTTTCCACTTTTCAAATAAAAATAATAAAAATTTATCACATAAAAATTAAAACATTAAAATTGTTCACTTTTTTTATATATATATAAAAAAAAAATTCAAATGGCGCAAAACTCCATCCACCATATAAAAATTTACCACCGTCCGATTCGTGAATCTTTCATTAACTGACTGACTTGACTTTGACTTTGGTATACAAAAAAATATATACAACGATTATTGCTTGTCTCATCGATTGCCGCCACACTACACGAGTTTAAAAACGTTTAAAAAAAACTTCTTCTTTTTTTTAACTAAAAAAATTAATTTAATCGTTTTTTTTTCTTCTTTCAAAATCGCTTCTTGAAGACTAAATAAAGAAGAAAAATCAAAAACCACTAAACTTGTGTAAAATAATAATAATAATAAAAATATCTATACATAAGTTTTTGGTTTTCAAGTGCACATCATATAATGGTTTAAAAAAAAAAAGTGGTAATTGCAGCCAAAGTGGCTAGCGCGACAAAATATCTTAAAAGGCCAATAATAAACAACAACAATTTTGAAAAAATAGAGTTTGAGTTGAGGTAAGCGCGCGCAAAACTAAAAAATAAAATATACTTTATTGGCTTTCTTCTTTTTACTTTTTTATGAAATATATACAAAAAAAAAACATGTTATATTTCCACCTTTGAAGTTTTTAAATGAATTTTAAATGAAGTCAAGTTTTAATAAAATGTTACTTAGGTATAAATGACTTTGAGCTTTAAGGATTTTCTAATATTAATTTACTATTAATTCAATATTTAAATAAATGGACTCTGTTCGTTGTTTGACTTATTTCGTAATTTAAATTTACATCCTTTGGAAAAGGACGAATTTTATGAGGAAGGATAGACAATTTTTATTTGGGATAAAACTTGAAGTTTGCTCTAAAAATGGTATTATGTGTAACTAAATATACCAACACTGTAAAATATGCTCTGTTCCTTATTTGACACATACAGAAAGCTTCGAAGTTGGTCCAGAAGAAATCATAAGTGCTTGCTTACATTGGAGCAAAAGCAAACAAAGTATAATATGAGGTAGTAAAGGTATAAAATTATAATTATTACAGCTCAAAAATATTTATGTTTACATTTTTTTTTTAAATTTAAGTAAAAACATATTTTATATATAGCATTTATAATTAATTAAATGCCATGAATTTTGTAGCTTAAAATAATGACTGGTATAACATATCGGACAAAAATAATTGTACATGGTTTGAGGCACCCCTCCTATTATACATTTAATTAATTTTGAGCTAAGGGAAGATTACAAAAGAGGAAGATTGTATAATTTATTGTAATTTCGTCCTATTTTTTTTTAAATTGAATTTTTGAATCTTTGATAGATAATTCTTCTAACTTTTTTTTTGCTGTTGTTGTCATTAATAAATATTGAAAATGTAATCAAAATCAACGAAAGCGCGCAAAAATTTTACCTCTGTCTTATTTTATAAACAAATAACCTGTCTTTAAAACATTTACTATAGTTGTTGTTGGTGTTCTTTTCATTATCTTAAACAAATTTTACTTATTTGCAATCTATTGAAAGCTGGTTAAACAACAAAACCAAATTTATTTTTCAACTACAAAAAAACTTGCTCTAATCTCTAAAATAACACTCCGATAATGTATTAATAATTATATTGCACACAAAACATTTTAAATGATAAATCATTATCCGAAAGTTTACTTATGTATATATTTATTTATTTTTGTTTACCAACATAATTAATGCTGATTTATATTTACAAAACTTAAATGCTATAATTTTAATTATTATAATTAATGTCAATTGGAATTGCAAAAGCAAATTAAAAGACAAAAATTGAATTTAAAATATAAAAAATAATGTTATTAATTATATTTGATAGTCCTAATTATGAATGATGGTATTTACTTTCTATTTCATATGTAGAATTTTTTTTTATATTATTCGAAAAGGAAAGCTGATGTAATTAAGTTTAATTTAATTAATCTCTGATAATTAGTAGAAATTAGTAGAAACAACACTTTATGTTATGACAAAAATTATTATAGAAACGTTAATAAATTATTTGCAGTCCAATGAAGAATTTAGGAATTCAAAATTGAATTGAGGATATAAAATTGAAATAATTTGATATAATGTTAAATTCATAAATTCTGAAAGGATATAATATCTTACGATATTTTCTTTAAATGTTTATACATTCAAATAATATGATAGAAGAAACATAATACCAAAACGACCGATTAAATAAATGATGTAATTGAAATTAATTATTTTACTTTTAGCGTTTCAGCTAATACATTTGAAGAAAATATGTCTGTCTGACTCCTAGGCATTACTCTCAATAGTTTTTTGCATTTTCACTATTGCATTTTCGAATTTACTATTCTATCCTGCCAAAGAAAAAGGACATCAGCGCCAAAATATTTTAAATTATAGTGTGACATAGTTGGAACCAGCAATAGTACATAATAAATCTACAACGACTCACTTTCTTGATGACTGAATGCGGATAAATTTAAATCAACCTATTTCATATAGTACAATGTCCTTATACCCACTCTTTCGAAAGGATGAGTATTTCCAGCATTTGTGGCCCCACTATATGTTGCTGGAACTAATTAAAGAATTTTTATAATAATTTTACAATATACAATCTATGTTATATATTTTCATGTCGATCATCTAAAATGTACAATACGGATTCTAATACATTTAGAACTAATAAGTAACCTTACAGAGATTAATGAATAAATAAAAGTGAATGTTAATCATAAATTTTGAAAAAGGATATACAGCAACAAAAAAAAAGAAGATATGTATCACTGATACCATAAATCCAATTATTATACCTGTGAAAACGCCTCTTCTTTTAATGTTTTAATACATTGTCTGCGCCAACAAAAAATATAGTTTCGCTTCCATGCTGTAATTTTAATTAATAAATTTGCCTTTAGGACAGTAATTTTTAATATTTTTATATAAGATAAAATATTGCATATGCATATATTTTATCTTTGCACTTTGCTATACGATACACGATTATAATTAATTATACTATAGAATAGACTCACACTTTTCTTTTATTCATAAAATTGCATATATGATAATTTGTATATATACATATATATGTATATATATGTTTTTGCATAATGAAAACGGAAGTATTTAATAATAATGAGTGTTGAATACTCAGCATGATCCTAATTTTACAAGTTTAACGTATATACACCAGCAGATTTTAAATACAGTGGCTATAATAAACTTAAATACTTATTTTAAAACTATATATATGTATACGACAAATATTGACCATCAACTTACGCAAACTTGTTTTTGGGTATAAAAATGATTGTGAGATGCACGCAAATGCATCATCATCAGGTGCCCATAAACGTGTAAAGCATATATAAACAATTTATTTACTTTTGACTACATAGACTCTATGTTGTTTTTATATCCAGAAAAAAAAAGAAAATTGATAAAACTCTACGATGGCACAACGACAGAAACATAAAAGTCATCATAGAGCATAATTCTTGCACATGTTTCTTCTATTGCAACAAAAAAAATTTTCATTTGAAGATGTTTGTTTGGTCTTCTTTAAAAATGTCATGATGTGTTAGTAAAAACTTTACAGTCTCTGTTTTGATAATAATAATTATTATTATTAGTGATGCGTAAATTGCATTTTTTTATTTTTTTTTTTATTAAAAAGAAGAAATTGGTATGTTATTTTTAGTGACAACTTTCTGTTTTGTCGTATTGCTTTAAGCTATTTTAATGTGTGTTTATATTTTTAATCAGTCATCAATCAGTTACTTAAATGCTTGTAAAGATTAATTGCTATGAAAATAAAAAACAAAATTGTTTGTGTGTATTTTAAATGGACATAGTTACATCTATATAATAATTTTTAAGATTTAATTTATATTTGAAAAGGGAAATTTATATTTCTTTTTTATATTAGAAAATTTCTTTGTATAATTATGTTTGTTTGTTTATTTTTCCGGTATTCATTGGAAATCGAGAAAGGGCAAATTTCCATTTCGTTTCTATTTTTCTTAGTTACTTCCTAATTGAAAGTTCGGTCACCATCTTGTAGTTCTGCTCCCTGGAGTGCGTATACAATCCACTGAATGAAAATTATGTTACCATCTTCTAGTTTTACTCCTGGAGTGCATATTTAAAATCCTTTATGCTGGTAAGTTATTATGGGAGATTTTTAATTTACTTTATCCTGAATCCAAGAATCTGCCTTTAAAGCTTTCCTTCAATTTCCACTGCATATTTATCGCCTTTTATGCTCTTACCACCGTAGACTGGTTCTTTTAATTTTTGTGAAGAAATTATCTGATTTGTCATCCATGAATTTAAATAATCTTCTTTGCTAACTGCTACTCTGTACAATATTTTTGTTTATTCTAATATTTTGAAAAGGTAAGAGAACTAAAATCTATTTTTCCTTATATTTTTCTTCAAGTTATCAACTCTTATTTTTACTTTTTATTTCACATAAATTTTCCAAGAATTGGCGAAATTGCGGGTGTTACGCTTATATTGGAAATTATGTTTTTATATTTATTTTCTTTTTATTTTTTGTAAGCATTTGTTTTCCTTCATTCAGTTTTTATATTACTATATACTCTATTGATGCACATCAAAAACATCGTAAGGAAAAAAAAATATATAAGATTTGTCACATCACGTTCCATAATTAGAAATTCAACGTGCCACAAAAGATTAAACCAACAAACAAATAAAATCAATAAAATTATAAACATTACTTACAAGGTGCCATTTTAAGATATTTTACGATGCATTTATAGCTTAAATTGAAAACATATTCTAAAGCAAAATTATATATATACGTACATACATATATATATGTAGGTGAAATGCCATTGAAGAGGTGCAAAAATGTATTTATTTATTTTTTTTAATGTGTGCTTTGATACTTAAAATGGTTGGTAATAAAGTCATGTAAAAACATTTTTATTTTATATTATGAATTGTTTATACTAATTCCATTCCATTTTAGGGTGTTCTCTTCCTAAGAGTGAAATTATATTTATATTATTTCAAAAATAAAAAAATATGTGACTTTCTTTGATAATAAAAATAATTTTAATATTTCAATGGCGTGACATGGTCAAATATGGCTCAATTTAAGTATATTGATTGCATCTATTCGATACTTGTACAATTGCTTTATAATTTCATTGATTACTGCCTGCATATTAAGGGATTTTCATCATGTTTTGAGGACCTTTTACTATTATATTTTTAATTTAGTATTTTGGTTTCAGAGGACATTGACAGAAGCAATTATATATTAAACTATGTATTTTTAGAAAATATCTGCAGATAGAGAATTTGTTCTATAACATTTTCCATCAGAGCTACTTATTTTTAAGATTTACAGAACAGACTCAAAAATAGTAGAACTACATATTTAATTTACAGCAAAATTTTTGTGGCAAATTCCCATTCATAAATAATATCTTACACGAAATTAATTACAGGTAAAACTAAACTAAAACGCATTTAGTTCCGTCCCATTCCCTTTTTTTAACCATTACACAGTGTTTCTTCCTATTTAATTTTAAATGCTTTTTAGATTTTAAGAAAAATCAGGGCTGTAGTATTAATAGCTCAATTATATTGACATTTTTGTTTAGCCATTGGAAAAATATATTTCTAGGCACTGCAGTAAATATGAATTTCCATCATCTTCTTTGTTGTTTGTATACTATAAGCATATTTAACCTATACAAGAAAAGATACAAAAATCAAGGATATATATGTACCTACAGGTAATCGTATAATCCTTGACCTAAAATATTTCTAATCGATTGTAGAATATTTCTAATAATCTTCCATAGTTCATCAATATACATTTATATATTCATCATTGTTACAACCCTGACAAAATAATTGATTACATATGTAGCACGTATGATATTTTTTATTAACATACCAGAAAACACATTTTTAGTAGTATGGTAAAGGTATTTTTTGGTTCGTGCAATTTCAAAATATTAATAAATGCAACTATAATATAAAACAAAATCAAATTCTTATGAATTACTTAAAAAGTGTTATCAAAAAAAGTAAAGTAATTGACAATAATTGTTTTTGCTTAAAATTTAGATTATTCGACACTGAAATATATATTTGTAAAAGAAAATAATTGTTACAAGCAAATTACTTACAATAATTTATAAAAAATTTCATAATCATTCAAATTATATAAAGTTTATATAAAATTGCAATATGACCCGAAAGGACACAGGAACATTACTCTTCCTATTCATTAGATCTTCTACTTAGTCATTAACAGAATTTTTCCTGTATATTCTTTCGGTAAACCCCAATCCTGGGATAAGCGTAATATACAAATTAAAGTGCCTATATATTTTTGGTTCCTTCGAAAGTGAACTTCCATTGAAAATCTAACGATTTCGAGAAACTACTATTACTTCATTTGCCACAAATACGTTTATTGCTTTATTTTTTTTCATTTACAATTATTAGATTTTCAAATATTTATTTGCTCATGACATTTTAGTATTATAAACATAGTACATTTACATATATATATATAGTATATAGATAGATTGATATTTTTCTAGTACCGAAAATATGTGCGCAAAGTGTTATAAACGACACTAAAACAAAAATTTTTGTGTTGGAACAATGAAATCAACAATAATGCTACCAGAATTACTAAAATATCAATTTTTTAGTTATGGTTTTTTTTTTAATTTTAAATCCTAATTGGATATTCAAGTCACGATTAGGTCAGTTCAATGTACGTCTAAAAGAAATCTGGGACAAAATTTTACTGTATACAAATTATAATTTTTATGCTATTTTTATTTTATTTAATAATAGAAATTTCACTTTTTATAATATTAATTTATCAGGTTCTGTAAAATTATTATAACAAAAATATTATATTTTCTTTATAACTAATTGACTCCAAAATAAACTAAATCCGGACTTAAAAAACCCCAATTGGTTCAATAATTTAAAATAGTTCCATTATAATTTAACCATATGCTAGTAGTGTCGAATGGTTTAAATTAGTCTAACTATAATTAGAACATTTTTCGATTTCATCATTACAGCTGTGATAGATAAGAATTTCAGTAGTCAATTTACGAATTCCTAATTAATTTTCAGTTGACAGGAAAATTTTCTTATGTTAATTTAATATTTAGCAATTTCGAGACTATAAATAAATTTATTTAGAGGATTCTATATTGCTATGATACCAGATATCCTTTACCAACAAATTACAAATTCATTGTCCTTTACAATATTTAAATTACTGTAGGTAAGGAATTAACTTATCCTAGCAACCCCTTTTTCTGTTTATTATAATTAAATAAAATTTTAAAATATTCCATAAATTTCAAATGAAAATAGTTTTTCTCCGGACAATTAAAAAATTTATGAATAATAAAAAATGGGTGAAAACGACGATGAAGAAACATGTCCTTGTCCACCTGATTATATTTCATCATACTGGTTAACACGGACATCAACAGTTCCCGGTAATATTCTACAATTTGAGTAAGACAACATAAGTTACAAAATAATCAAAAATAATTTAGATTAAAAAAAAATTTTTTAGACATTCATTTGGATTTAATGCTAAACGTTTATTTAATTTATGTTTAATTGATCCAGATATACTTGTATTCTGTTCTGGTAATTTATTACATTTTTATAGAATATCTACACAAACTGTAACATTTCGACGTAGTTCTAGCGGTGGTGGAATTGGATTTGTATTAGTAAATTCAAAATTTAACTTTTTAACTGAAAATAAAAAATACTGTATAAATATATAAATTTTTTTTTAGAAAAATCCAAATCCAAAATATAATTATTTAACAGTAGCTGAAAATGGTGAAAATCCAGAAATATTCTTATATGATTATCCATCAATGGATATTATATCAATATTAGAAAATGGTGCACAATTTTCTTATACATCATGTGTTTATCGTCAAGATGGTGAATTATTAGCATCACAATCTGGTGAACCAGATTATATGATAACAATATGGGATTGGAAAAGAAGTATAATATTATTACGTACAAAATCATTTCAAAATGATATATTAAATGTTATATTTTCACCACATAATCCAATTTTATTAACAACATGTGGTTTAACACATATAAAATTTTGGAAAATGGCTAGAACATTTACAGGTATTAAATTACAAGGTGATTTAGGACGTTTTGGTAAAACAGAAATATCAGATATATATTCAGTATATCCAATGTATGATGAAACTGTAATATCAGGTTGTGATTGGGGTAATTTAATAGTATGGGAAGCTGGTTTAATTAAAATTGAAGTTTGTCGTAAAACAAGAAAACCATGTCATAATGGTCCAATTACTGTAATTTTAATGGATGAAGATGATATTATGACAGCAGCATTAGATGGTTATGTACGTATATGGTTTTGGGAAACTGTTGAATTAGCTGATCCACCAGAAGATGATCGTTTTGTTGAAATTGAACCAATATTTGAATTTTATATTGGTGATAAAGATCAATATTGTGAAATAAGAAGCTTAGTTAAAATTAATCCAGATGATAAAACAAATTCTCATTATTATGCACAGGTATGTATTTTTTTAAAAAAAAACTTATCAATTTTTATATTGACGTACAGAAATAATTACTTATACATCACTGTAAAAGCCATTAAATTATATACTTTAAATATATAGGATGGAAAAGGTGGAATATGGTTTTGTGATCTAAATAAAGATGATACACCAGCACCATCAAGAAAAATATTTGTTTCACATGGTGGTAAAGTAGTTGCTGGTGATTCAAGTCCAATATCAACACATATTGCAACATTAGGTGAAGAAGGACATTTACATTTTTACGATTATAATCGTAAACAATTAATTTATAGTAAAACATATCAATGTCCTGGCAGTGATCTTATATGGTTACCAACAACTATTGATTCAACTGGTTTAGTATTACTATTAGGATTTACTGATGGTGTTATGCGACAAATTTGTATTGAATTTGAATCAAATAAATTAGATATTCGTAATATACATTTAATTGATGTTCTTAAAGCACATACCCAAACAATAACAAAATTATCTATAAATTATGATGAAACAATATTAGTAACAACGTCCGCAGATAAAACAATATTCTTTTATCAAATAATTAAAGGTACTGAAAAAAAATATGTTAAAATATTACCAATGGGTTATATTGACACACCATCAATACCAACAGCAGTACAATGGAAACAAGATAAAAATATTATAGCATTGGGTTGTTCAAATGGTGAAATAATGGAATTAAAAAATATACCAACAGTACCAAAGGATGTAGAAGTAACATATCATTTATATAATATTGATATAAAACAATTTAAATTTACATCTATAAAAAGTTTAATACGTTTACAAATTAAATTAGATGCTAAAGCTAAAAAAATGGCAGCTAAAAGAGAAGCAAAAATGGCTGAATTACAAAAATTAAAAGAATTAAATCCAGGAATGGTAATAGATGAAAATGTTGCTATTGGTATATATAATATGATAAAAAAATTATTTATAAATTGATTTCAATTAATTAATTTTTGTATTTTTTTATTATTATTAGATGATTCTGATGAAGAAACTGAAGAAGAACCACTTTATTTTCCACCAAAACCAAATCCAATATATTGGATACAATATACACCAGAAAATACAATTTGGATATCTGTTGGTGGTTATGATGCTGGTTATATTTATGAAATAGAATTTGGTCTTGATAAACCAGTTCGATCAACAATAATTGCAGATGGAGATGATGTAGAAATTTATTCAAATCTTTATATGTAATTATTTTCTTTTTAACTATAGATTCAACAAATTTTTGAAGGCATGTTGGCTAGTAAATGTCAATTTATTATGATGAATATTTAATCCATATTATTCGAAACCTTTGTCATAATTTATTCGTATTTGTTAAAGATTATTAAATTCATGATTGATTAGTTTATTTCTAATCAAATTTGATCACTTTTCCTACTCGAAAACATTGTCCTACTATATACTATACTATTCCGGTTTTGAAAATATACGTTTTCCATATTCTGTATCAGCATTATAAAGTACAATGAGGTTCAGATATTTAAAATACTTAATATTCCAGAATTTTAAAATCCAAAATTCCAGAATTTTAAAAACCAAAACTTGTCTTAATATTCGGAAATTTCGTTTTCCAGAATTTCGGTTCACCAATTAATGTACCAACGATTAAAATCTATCTATACCAAATAATATATAAATCGGATGTGATTGCTCACATCACTATATGATATGTCTTTCAAATATTGTCTTTCAATATTTTGGTCTTATCCACTAATTTAATATATTATGTATATCCATAAATTTGTTTTCTAGTGATAAATATTTAGTATGGGCTGTTCAAGGTGGAAGAATACGAATTAATGTTGTTAAAGAAGATTACTTAGATTTATCTGATTATTGGATAATGGGAATGCATGATAATCATTTCGCAAATGTACCAAAAATTTTTACTAGTTATGATGGTAAATATTTATTTACAATTGGACATGATGGTAATATATTTTTATATAAATGGAATGGACCAATAATAAAAAAACCAACACGAAATGAAGTTAATCAATTTATTAAACCAAAAACAATAGACGATATAATATATTCAGATCATTTATCATTGGAACAACAAAAAGTTCAAGCTGAAAAAAATCGTCGTTTAAAAATATCTAATGAACATAAAGCAAAAATATTAAGTATTGTTGCAACATATCGTATTGAATATGAAGAATTATTAAAACAAAACAAAAATATTGCACCATCACAACAATTTAAACAAGATGAATTAGAATTAGATTCAAGAGTTCGAGAAGATTTAATTGATAATTTAAAAGATCAATTAAATTTAGTTAGACGTAAATTATCATTTGATGTTGAAAAAGCTAAATTGGGTCGGGAAAAAGTTATTGAATATTTTATTGGACCATTAGAAAATATGCAATTTACACTTCAAGGTATTAGGTAAGATTTTAACTATATCGATTAAAAAAAAATTAAATATAATACATTGATTAATAAATTTAATTTTAGGACAGAAATTGAGGTGAAAGCATTTAAAGTACATAAATTAAATCCAGAAATTGAAAAGATTAAAGCAGAAATTGAAGATCGTTTATCAAAGCTTAAGAATGTATTAAGGTGAGTTGAATTTTGTATTTATATATTTAAATAGCAATTACATATATGCAAATTATATAAATTATTAAATACATTTTATTTGAGCTATAATACATTCAGAGAGGATAAAGAGGAATCTGTTGAAGATGAGTATGTCTATTTAAAAATTTACTGAAAATAATAGGCACTATAGTTAGAAACTTTATGGGCACTAATAAAATGTTCTTTCCTTTTTTGCACTACTTCCATTCTGTTCCCTTTTGGGCACTAACTATTTACTGTTTCTGTTTCAAGGAATCAATTTGAAAATACAATATGTTATATATTACAAAACACTTTATATATCGTTTTAGTATATTAAATTACTAATCATTAAATTATTATTTTTCTAACAACCATCTATTATTATAATATAGTAATATCGAAATATTAGATGTACAAGCAAGTCTTGATATGTTAGTACCATCACCACCAGAAGAAACATTCTTTCTTGGTTATAAACCAGAACCAATAATATTAAAATTTACAAATCAAATGCGTCGTTTATTAGTACGTTATCGTGATCGTAAATTATATCAAATGCAACGTTTTGTTGATTGGGAAAAAATTAAATATAAAAAACCAAATCCAAATAAAAATCATCCAACTGATGATAAAGCAATACGTGATGCTGAACGTTCAATTGGTGATTATAAATTAAAAATAAATAATGATTATATATCACCACCAACAAATAATGTTTTATATAAATATAAAGAATTATTACGAGCCCGTGAAGAATTATTTAATTTAAGAAATAATTTTAATGAAAAATTAATAAAATTACGTGATAGTAAAAAAGATATATATAAATTTATTGATGAAAAACATAAATATTTACAATATTTACATAAACAAATACCATCAATAAATCAAAAATTTATACCAGATCTAAAACCAATTAATCAAATTTTAGAATATCCAGAAGATAATTTAAAAGAATTAGTTCCACCAGGTACTGGTATTGAAATTGAACATTTATTAGTTATAACAAATAATCAAGATGATGAATATATAAAACGTAATGATAATAAATTAATTGAAACATTATATAAATATAAAGATGATGAAGAAAATTTAGAAAATGAAGAATTCAATTATACTGATTATGAATGGGAAATGTTAAATATTGAATTAATTGAAAATATACCAGATTATAATGAATTATCATTATTATTAGAAAATCCATTTCAATTATTAGAAGAGAATTTTAATGGTTTTTTAAATGCTATGGCATTAAGTAATTATGATTTACAATTATCAAATCAACCATGGAAAATTGAAAAATGTTATCGTTGGATTATTGATAAAATTGTTGAACAAGATTTTTTATTAAATGAAATTGATGATAAAATTAATAATTATGAATATGAATTAAATGAATTATATAATTCAAAAATAATAATTGAAAAAGATGCAAAATATTTAGAAATATATATATTAACATTAACTGAAGAACTTGGTATATTAAATGATTGTGAACAATTAGAAACAAATTTAATTGAAAAAACTGAAAAGGCATTTGAAAATCGTAATAAATTTATGGCTAGTATTGTTGATGCATCAAAATTATCAGAAGAATTACGTAAAAGTAATGATAAAATGGCTGAACAAATTAAAACAATACAAACAAGCTTTTTATATAATATTAAAGGTACAAAGTTTTATGATTTTCTTAGAAGAATATTTAAAAAGAAATATAAACCACCAAAAGAACAAAAAGATGGTAAATATAAATTTTTAATTATATTTACATAAATTTATTTCTAAATGCTATTTAATTATATATCTTATAAGATGATGAGTCTGAAAGTGAAAGTGAATCAAGTAGTTCAGATGAAGAAGAAGAAGATGACGAAAAAAGTTTAGAATCTGTTGATATTGCACCAATACGTTTAGATGAAGATGTTTGTCCACCTGGTTGTGATGTTAAATTATATGAATTAGCATTTTCATTACGTTCAGAACGACATGATTTAGAAAAAGCAATTTATAATCAAAATAAATTATTAGATGACGAAAAGAAGAAAATTGAAGATATGACAAAACAATTACGAATTGTTGAACAAACATTTGCAATCGAAAGAAAAAATTTAATGGATTTTAGGGTAAGTTACATAATTACAAAAAAAAATTAATTAAATTTCATTTTCTTTTTTTGAAATAGCTTGAAAAACAGAAAATTCTTAACAAAGTTGAAACATTAATTGTTGTTAATATGGATCAATTACAATATATTAAAACTGATTCAGATATTAATGATATTAAAAATTCATTATTATTTAATTCAGATATGATTGGTAAATTACATGTACGTGTTGGTCAATTAGGTGTTGAAACATTAGAAACAAAACGAGTTCATCGTATTAATATAGTACATTTACAACGAATGACAACTGATTGTACCCATATGCTTCGTCAAATTCATGTATTAGAGGAAGAAGTTAGACAGGCAATGTGCCGTAAATTTGGTCGAGTTATTGATTTAGATGAATTAGAAGAATCAACATTAAGACGATTTATATATGAGACACAATTAACTTTAAATGAATTACGAGATGAAATAGCTAAAGAAGTATTTATTAAAAAGGTAATCAGAATACGTGTATTTATTTTAATATGTATATATCAAATTATCAAATTATATATCTTTTTGTATAGAAACAACTAGCAATATTGGAAAGAGAATTATGCCGAGAAGTACAAAAAAATAGTGAAAAATTAAATATTTTAACAGTTTTACAAGAAGAAAAAAATTTCTTATCTGATATTTTATCATATCAGAGAAAATTAATTGAGAAAACATCTGGTGCTAAACATATTGATTTTCGACCAGATATAAAACGTTTAGCAAATATTAGACAAGTACAGGAAGCACAAATTGAGGTAAATAAACGTTATGTTAATCATAAAATCTTATATCGTGCAACATTCGTGAAATGAGATACTTACATTACATCTCGAATTCGAATGTTGTACAATGATCTCTTAAGGTAAACTTATACCCATATGGCATAATAACCCAATAACAGTTGTATGCAATAGGAGGGGGACAATCATTATATACCAGAGCTTTTTATTATATTTAATTAATCATTTTTCCATTTTGAATATTTTTCAGTTTTTGGAACGAGAAATTCGTACATTGCGAATAAAATCAAAACCATTAGAAGTACAACCAGTAGAAAATGTATTAAATACATCCGGTTTACCAGGTATTATTAATGAAGAAAATCAAAAAATTGATGAATCAGCATTTATAAATTTACAATCAATATCATATCAATTTGGTCCCGATGTTTATACAAGCGATCGTATTCTCAAAATTGTACAAAAATTTGGTATAAAAAATTTTCGTAAACTTATGTCCGAAGAGAATATACGTAAATATAGTAAAAAAATTGCTCAATATTTAGGTTTTGTTGCAAAAAATTTTGATTATGATCAATTGGAACAAATAACAAAATGTATTATTGAGAATTTTGAAAATTTAGTACCTAAAAAATATTTAATTAATATTAAACCAGAACAAATTAAAGATTTATTTAAAGAAGTTATGAATGTATTTAATTATGAAAAAACTGAAGTTAATATTGATGAAGTATTAAATGGTATTGTTGCAAATGCTATTGAAATAACTGGTCAAGTTAAAATAATGAATATTACACAAGCAATATTAATTGAAATATATAAAGAAATGATTGAAGTATTAACAATAGATGATATTTGTAAATCAACAGCATTAGATAAATTATGTGAATTATTATTAAATTATCCACGATTTAATCCAAGATGTATAAATTCCTTATTATTAGTTAAAGATGTTATACAACATGCTAAAAATAATTTTATTGATGAATTTACACAAGAACCAGTTAGAAAATCTGTTGAACAATTAATTGTAAAATTAATGAAAAAAAATTCAGCAGAAAAACCATTAGAAAAATAATAATACAAAACTAAAATATTTATTTAAAATGTTTGTAATACAATATTAAATACTTATTTATTAATATATTTAAAACTTACTTATAATTTAAGTTTTTTTTAATAAATCTGTTTTTAAATAATTTTGATTTTAGTTCAATTTAATTTATTGTATAATTACAAATAAGAATGAAAACCTATATTTTTCAGTGTTTTACTTTGTATAAACAACACAAAGTATATAATAGAATAGAGCATAGACTGAGCACTTTTTGTCATTTCATACAAAAAATAAAAAATGTCGTTTTACTAAAAAATAACTATTTTATTGCTTAGTTCATTTCGTAATTAACTGACGAAATGCATACGAACAAAAACATGTTGCACAACATTTTATGTGTAGGAAAAATAATATGTTGCGTAACATGTTGCTTCGAAAAAGCTTTAGCCAGTTTGGAAAAATAAAAATTTGATATCGCGAAGCTTTCCGCGTCCTTCGAATTAAAATAACAGTTCGGAAAAGCTTATACCGGGCCGGGCCGGGCGTACGAAAACCGAACTATTATTTTATTTTATTTTTATAGCATACGTTTTACGTTACGTTTACATATTATCGGCAAATTAATTTACGCAATCGGTTTGTTGTGGTATAAATGTAGTTACAGTTTGTGGTAAAATAGTTATAAATGTTGCTATACAAAACTACAATGTTATTGATAAAATGATTTTTAGCCATCTTCACACATTTGTTTAATGACAATATTTTTATTTGTGATGCCCAAAAGTCAAATGAAGTAATTTGGAACATAAAATTATTGATAAAGTCTTAATTAATAATTAATGATGTTGATTGCTAGATCTAAGCTACGACATTTATTACTGTAAGTTCTTCGAATATTTACCACAACATAATTTTAATTTATAAAAATCTTAGGTTCAATACACCGGCCGTATGTGTGCAATGGCACCAGCACATGTCACGTTATCCACCACAATTTATTGATCCAATCTTCCAAAAAGATAAACAAAATATTTTACTTGAAACTGGTGAAGCAACAAAATTAGAACATATTCCAATAAAACCAGCACGAAATAACGATTCTATATCAGTGTTTCATGATGATATTATTAGTAAATTTACAAATTATATAATGAGAGGTGGTCAAAAAATATTAGCCAGATCATTATTGGAAAAATCATTTGAAAATATTAAACGTATTCAATTAGAACGATATAATTTAGAAAGTGATCCTGAACAAAAAGCCAAAATCGAAACAAATCCAAGGAATATATTACATCAAGCAATTTCAAATTGCCGACCATTATTACAATTAACACCAATTAAAAGAGGTGGCGTTAAATATCAAGTACCAATACCTGTTACAGAAAAACGTTCAAAATTTTTAGCTATGAAATGGCTAATTGATGCTGCAAATGAAAAAGAACGTACTGTACATTTTCCAGAAAAAATGGCATGGGAATTATTAGATGCAGCAGCGGGTCAAGGAAGAGTAATTAAAAAAAAACATGATTTACACCGACAATGTGAGGCAAATCGTGCTTATGCACATTATAGATGGAGTTAAATTGTAATTCATATTTATATTTTTATTTAGGAATTATTTTTATTTGCATAAATTAAAAACGAGATAATAATTTTTATTTTCTTATTCACCAAATATTGACGAAAAAGTGTTTCTATCTGAAATGTCTGCAAATCTTTGTATTAATTTTAATTTAATAGCATTTTGTTCATTTGTCGTAACCGTTTGATAAAATTCTATTTTCTTTCGAGGCAATTCATATGGTGGAATTATATTATCAATTGATAATTGAATATTTTTACGTTGACCCCAAAAGTCTACATATGATAATTTCAATTTATCTGCTGTGTGATTTATATATATTATTCCAATTAAATTCCTAATTACTAGACTTCCTAATGTAAGTGTAATGAAACCAGTGACTCCTTTGAAATTAATGTAATATATATTATAATTAATTTTCCTATTAAAATTGTTTTTATCTTACCAAGCATAGTAAATACGATTGTTCCATGATCTGAGATTTGTGATGTGGTTTCTAATGCATAACTAATTGGTATACCAATAGTGGTCACACCGGCTTGATATATTTTTAATCTATTGAAAGCAGCAGCTAAAGAAATTATGGGTAATTTATAAAGTTCTGACCAACCATCTTCTGAAATGTTTGGACTAGATTGTTTTTGAGTACCGAATTGTGAACAACTAAACTCTTGACATCGGTATAGTTTTAGTATAGTTGTAATATTACTTCTAAAATAATTTTTCCGTAACATACATTTCATTATTTGAATAACCATATTATATAATTATACTAATTTTAAACTTAAATTATTAATTTTAATAACAAAATAAATAAAATACAAATATTTTAGGTTATGCACTAAATATTTACATTTTCTTCCCGGTTCGCAGAAGATACCTTATGAAATGGTAAATCAATCATATCATATCGTATCTGGTCTGGTTACGTAATATTAAATAAATAATTAATAGATATTTATAATTTCTAAATACTTTTGCTATTTAATTTTCATCACTACAATTCAATAAAATTTTTTGTTATTCTGCATACATGTAAGACTTTTTTAACCACGCTGGCTACGAAACGAATCACAAAAAAAGGTTTCCTACGAAACGAATCACAAAAAAAGAGTTCAGAATAGTATCATTTGTATTTACCGGGCCATATGCCCTATAGGAAAAAAAATTTAGTTCCGAAAGTAAATGCACTATTTTATATTTAAAACTAGTAATCTTTTTGTATTTAATAAATATTAATAATTAATAAATAAATCTTTCTCTATTCTATTCATTATTGCCAATATGTTTATTTTAAAACGAATAAATTTAAATTTTGAAATTTCATATTGAATCGAATTTTATATACTTTCCTAGAGGGTAGTAAACAAACAACATTAATTGTGAATTGTCAAACGAAATATTCGCCATTTTGAATGACACGAAATAAATCTTGAAAATAAAACTATAAAATTACACTATGGATGTACAAAATGAAGAAAATCAATTAAATTTCGATAAACTTTGTAGGTGTTGCCTAGATGAGTCTGATGATTTACGTTCATTATTTAAAGAAGGTGTAATTTTAGGATATACAACTACCATGAAAGATGTGTTGGAAGAATTCACACCAATTTCGGTAAGTTTTTACATATTTTATTTTTACTTTTTGTGAATAAATTTCTTTTAAATAAAATGTGAATGATATATTATAAATCATTTTCATAAATACCAAACACCGTTGTATATTTAAAATAATTTTTTTCTATAGATTAGCGAAGCTGATGAATTACCACAAAAAATATGTTTTAAATGTGTTATTGATGCTAGTCGATCATTTATATTTCATCATACATGTATGAAAAGTGATTCTACTTTACGTGAATATTTAATTTCAGCCGGAATTAAAACTAAAAATGAATTAGAAACTGAAAAATTAATTGGTGATGGTACATTATATTTCTATGATGATTTTGATGAACCAGGTGATGATGAGAATATGACGACCGTAAATGATAATACAACATTGACAACCACAAATGAAAATCAACATATTACAACAGAAGATGAAATCGAAGAATACGAAAAAGATGTACAACAAAATAATGAAACAATAATACTAGATCCAGCAGATAATACAATAGTAAAAACAGAAAATGCAATATCAATTTATTCAGTTATAAATGATGAACAAGAAAATGATGAAGAAAATGTTACAGAATACCATGACACTGATGATTTGGTTGAGGAATACGAAGATGACGAAATTGAAACAATAAATTTAGAATTAAATAGTACAAAATCAATTAATTACAGTACAACAAATTCAATTGAAAGAAAATCAAATAATTCAGACAATGAAACAATAGAAGATACAATGCAAACAAATGATAACATTAATAAAAAACATAAAACAAGGTTACGAAAAATCGAAGGACCACCATATAAATGCGAAATATGTGAAAAATTATTAAGTACTCATAGTTCATATAATTATCATAAACAATTGCATTCCGATAAAACACCATTTTTATGCAATAAATGTGGTCAGGGATTTAAAACACGAAATGCTTATTATGGCCATATGACTACACATATTGGTGGTCATAAATGTACAATGTGTGATAATACATATAGACAAATTGGTTCATTAAAAACTCATATGTTAATGCATACTGGAGAAAAACCATTTTTATGTGGAATATGTGGTAAAGGAATGACACAAAAATCTGGTTATAAGGTAAATAATATTTGTATAATATAATATTTTTGTATTTAAATTTATAGTAAAATTTGTAAATTAATTGCAGAAACATATGCTAACACATACTGGTGAAAAACCATTCCAGTGTGATGTTTGCCAAAAAGAATTTCGATATTCTAGTAATTTGATTGCACATAAAAGATCACATGCAGGATATAAATCTTATATTTGTGAAGTATAAATAATACTAATAGATTTTCATAAATTAAATGTCCTATAACTATTAGGTACAATTTTTTATTCGTAGGTTTGTGAGAAAAGTTTTTTAACCAGTGAACAATTAAAAAGACATTCATTAATACATACTGGTGAAAGACCATTTGATTGCAAACAATGTGGTAAATATTTTAATAGAAAAAGTACTTTAGCTGTTCATATGAATTTACATAGTGGTAATCGAAAACATGTTTGTGATATTTGTGGAAAATCATATATACAATTACAAGCATTACAAACTCATATGAAATTACACAATGAAAAATTAAATGTAAAACAGGAGGAACAACAACAGATTGATAGTAATTGTGAAGAAATTTTAATTGAAGAAATACAAGAAACAACTGATGCTGTATTAGGTGTTTAACGGAATTGTTTTATAAATTATATTTGTACAATGTAAATAAATATTATTTGAAAGTACAATAAATAAATACATTATTTGATACAATAAAATTACCAAATTATTAGAAATTAGAATATTTAATTTTCTGCTATTTGATACCACCACCACCACCATTCTATTTACAAAGAATTTCACCACAGAAATAAAATCTCTCCAATATCGTAAAAAATAGAAAACATTCAATTTCTGTTTACCGGGAAAGTGTTTATAATTTTGCTGTCAACAAAGAAGCACGTGCGAAGGTGCAAAGTGAGTTAATTTTATTTTAACAATATTTAATATATTAAATATAATAAAATTAACATATAAAATGGCAATTCATATTAAATTAAAAGAAGCGTTAGTATTTTATATTGAATTATATATATAAAAATATTTAAATAATTGTTAATATTATATTACAGATTTGATGTTGATTTACAATATGGGGCATTTTATACGGGTGGTTTAGTATCATGGACATCTGATGGCAAACAACTACTTTGTCAAGATAATAGTAAAATAAATATAATTTCTGTTGAAACTGGCCAAATAGCAAGTAAAATTGGCGATCAACAACTAGATGGATTAGATGACGATATAATTTATACATTTGCTGTAAGCAATGACGAGGAAAACGTTTTAACAGCTCATAAAAGTGGTCTAATAAAATTGTGGTCTAAAAATGATGGTCGCATGATCAAAATGTGGAAGGGATCTCATAAAGGGCCAATTGCATGGTTAGCATTTCGATCGCGTGGAACAATTTTAGCTAGTGGTGGTTCAGATTCATCAATCCGAATATGGGATTATGAAAAGAAAACATGTATATCAGCATTGCGTGGTAGTCAAGGTGTTATTAGTGTTTTAAAATTTCATCCCAATTTAGATCAACAACTGATTTTTGGTTGTGGTGATGGTGACAACAAAATAAATTGTTGGAATTATTATAACAAAGAATTACAAGCAACATTTACTGGACATTTTTCTAAAGTTACTGATATTTCATTTACAGAAGATCTAAAAAATTTTGTGTCTGTTAGTCGAGATAAAGTTTTAATATTGTGGGATTTAAAGAAAAATTGTCAAGTACGTGTGATACCATTATATGAAGGTTTGGAAGGAGTTTGTATATTACCAAAATTTGGTAAATTACCAAATGATTATGATTTGTCTGATAAAGAAAATCATAATAAAATTTATGCAGCAGTTGCTGGTGAATCTGGATCAATTAAAATATGGGAATGTACTGAATCAAAAATTATTTATTCACAAACAAATAGTTTTGTGACAAAAGCTAGTGATGATGGTGGTCTAGCAATTACACAATTACTTCATTCTCCGAAAACAAATCAATTAGCAATCGTTAGCAGCGATCATAATATAATGATACATAATATCAGCACATTTCATTGTGCAAAACAATTAATTGGTTTTAGTGATGAAATTCTTGATATTTGTTTTGTTGGCAAAAAAGGACGATATTTAGCTGTTGCAACAAATAGTAATGATATTAAATTATATGATACAAATAATATGAATTGCCAAATACTTAAAGGACACACAGATATTGTCCTATCATTGTCATCACATAAAAATTTATTACTATCTGCAGGTAAGGATAATTCCTTACGTGTATGGGAAATAAATCCAACTGATTTTTCATGTAAATGTGTTGCAAAAGGTACAAAACATACAGATAGTGTTGGTTCAGTTGCTTTTGGTAAAATATCACATACAATTTGTGCATCAGTTAGTCAGGATACTTGTTTAAAAACATGGGAAATACCAAAAAAATTTACTGACACTGATGAACCAATTTCATTAATTTGTACAAATACAGCTGTTGCACATGAAAAAGATATTAATTGCGTTGCAATATCACCAAATGACAGATTAATTGCTACTGCATCACAAGATAAAACTGCAAAATTATGGTCTACAAATGATTTACAAATACTAGGTACATTGAGAGGACATCGTAGAGGTGTATGGTGTGTAAAATTTTCACCAGTTGATCAGGTATTATTAACAACTTCAGCTGATTGTACAATGCGTTTATGGTCACTAACTGATATGACATGTTTAAAATCGATTGAAGGTCATGAAAGTTCCGTAATGCGTGGTGAATTTTTATCAAATGGTATGCAACTTTTATCAGCTGGTGGTGATGGATTATTGAAATTGTGGACAATAAAAAATGCTGAATGTATTGCTACATTGGACAAACATGAATCAAGAATTTGGTCAATTGCTGTTGGACATGATGAAATGAATTTTTATAGTGGTGGATCTGATTCACAATTAATCAGATGGAAAGATGTTACCGAAGAGAAAAAAATTAATGAATTTAATGAGCGACAGGAATTAGTTCTACAGGAACAACAATTAAATAATTTAATTGCCCAAAAGAAAATGTTAAAAGCCCTTAAATATGCATTAAGATTAGAAAAACCATATTTAACATTGAAAATTATTAATGAAGTGATAAAAAATGATGATATTGGTTTAGATGATACTATTACAGCGTTAAATGATTTATTAAAAGAAAATTTATTAAAACATGCTGTTACATGGAATACAAATAGTAAAAATTGTAGACCAGCACAACTGGTATTTAATATATTATTAAATGAAATTTTAGCAAATAAATTCCAAGTAAATGGTTTAAATAAAATTGTAGAAGAAAGTTTACCATATACCGAGAGACATTTTAAAAGAATGACAGAATATTTAAAAGATATTAAATTTATAGAATTTACATTAAAATGTATGCAGCCACATGTTATAATCAATGCAGATAATGATAAATAAACATTTCATATAAAATAAAAACTTTTTGGAATTCATTTTATTTATTTTTATAAACACATTTTTAAAGCTCAGACCCAAAGTTTTTTTTATGTTATTGACCTCGAATTGTTGCTTTTATTTACAACAATTAAGTATTTTGCCACATGTGATAGAGAACGCAAAAATATTTCTTAATTTAACGATTTTGCTAGTTAGTATTTATACAAATATTTTCATTTTTTTTAAAACTCATGAGGAAATATATAGAAAATTCTATAATCTTATTATTTGGAGATTCGATAACTCGCCAAATGATTGATAATTTAATAAAAAAAATTTCAGTTGCAAAATATTAATTTCTAAGCTCCAAAATATTATCATAGAAATTATATTTAATTTCGATATCCGCTTAAGATTTTAATGCAATCACATTTTAAATGTAGAATTTAATTTATTAAAAATTGCTATTTCATATCAATTTTGTTTTTTGTAGTAGTCTACATTCTTCTTGACGTCGTGATTGTTTATTTATTTTGCCGCTAATTTAATGATTATTATTATTTTTTTACGATAATCTAAATTTAAAACAAGGATTAAAGTATTTATTTATTTTGGTAATATGTTTGTTCTCTAGCTAGACAATTCGTGTAAAATATTCTTTTATACTAATATGTAAAACGGAAGAACGAATTCAACATAGAAACTAAAAACAAATAAAATTAATTGAAATAGGGATTTAAAAATATATGGATTAATAATTTTTAATTGTTTATTGTTGCTACTGAAAAATTCTTAGAATTTATTTATTCTTTAATTAAAAATAGAATCACAAAGATAAAAAAATAAGTAAAAATTATTTAATTTTAGAAAAGCAAGCAAACATTAGCTAGAAAATATAAATAAATATTTGTTGTCATATTTTTATTTGTTAGGATTTGCGTAAAATCTACATACATTTTATAATTTTCAGACGTAAAACGATTACTTATTAAGTTTATAATATTTGTTTTAATTACTATATATGATAGTAATCAAATCTAAAATTGTAGTGTGGCAAAATAATTGTATCTTCATTTACACCATACAAACTATCTTCAAAATTATTATAGTCGAAACATTTTAAAAATCAAAACTCTTAAGAATAAGGAGGAAAATTATTTCACAAAAATTATAAAGAATATTATAGTAATGGAATTGTACTAAGCTTTCTTTATCAAAATTATTTTGCCATCCAATGTACATTTTTGTTTAAGCCTAAGTAGAACAAACGTTAATTATCACATAACCGCCAAGATATTAAATAAATTCGATACTTTACTAAATAATATTTAGTAAATAGTAACAGACTTTTTGAATAATCTCAATGTCAATATAGCTATATTCTTTGAAATTTTGGTATAAATATAAATTTTAATCCAAGTCCGGAAAATTTATCACAGAAAATTCATCGCTAGAAAGTTCAGGTGCGGTGAAATTCAAATAACATTATTATACCAACAAGATTATATGATTTACAGAAAAAAAATATAAATTGATTTCTGTAAATATATGCTTTTTCCGAAAAAAGACCAATATCACATTCACACAATATTTTCACCATTGAAAACATAATAATGTGAATTTAACCTATATTTTCTTACAATGAATTTTCCATTTGAAAAATTTTTTATTGTAGTTATTTCAATTTTATGTTTTATGGAAATGTACTAGAGGAGACTAAAATATTAAATATATATTTTTTTAAGTAATCAAACAAATATATAAATACACATATACCTAAATATTCTTCTTTTTTTTGGTAAATAAAAATAATTATCTTTCCTTTTTTTTAGTTTTTACAATCAATTAACTAAATATAAATATTATAAAATCTGTGGTGAAAAAAATTTCAATATTTATTTATAAATAAGATAATTATCATAATTATTAAGAGATATTACGTACGTAATTAATTACTCATCTTTTACAAAAACTAAAAATAAAGAAAAAGAAAAACAGTATTAGACATTCCTATTTTTTTTATCTCCACAAAAGATAACATTAATTAGTCAATTATTTAACACTAGAATTTTTTATCATTTTCCAACTGGTTTTAATTTTAATTTTTTTTTGTATAATAATATTCTCTAATTAAAAACTGAAGCTTAAATATTTACTAAATAGATTTTATTTGCATTTTAAAAAACATATAAATAAAAAGTTTGAATCATATTAAATGGAATATAAATTTTATATATATGGAAATTTTACAAATAAAATTATGTATATTAATTTTTTAAAGTTTTTTAATTAATTGGAAAATTGCTAGATTTGGAATCAATTTATATATTATTCTAAATACTCATTCAAAACTGAATCAACTGAGAACTACTGGTTTCAATTTTGAATATTTCGAAACTAATTCTTCTGTGTTCCTATAATATATTAATATATGTATATTAT